>WACJ01000111.1:0-600000 GCA_008973525.1 Stenopsyche tienmushanensis | reverse complement strand
CACAAAAAAAAAGTCGCAAAAAAGAGGTTTGAGCGTACTCCCGTTAATTAAATAGGTAAACAAACAATTAAATAGGTAAATAGGTATCGTACGAAATATAATAATCTGGTTTTTCCAAACATATGATGCAAAATGGATTTCTTAAAAAAAAGGTAAAAATGCTGGTTAGTGTAAGAAATATCATAAATTATTTTATGGAACAAAAGGACTAAAATTTCTTTACCTAAAATGAAGAAAAACATGATATCCTGTATAAATCCTTTAAATAAATATATAGGTCTAGCCAAACCTATATATTGGCTCTAGGTACATAAATATAAATATCCTTTTTTCTAGAAAAACACAAGGATCCCGATCCCGAATTTTTAAATTCTGCATAACCACTAAAAAGACAAACTCAGGGAGATTTGGTAAGATCTATACATCATTACTATTAAAAAATCTCATTGCAAAATCATAATGACCTGGCTAGACCTTGTTATTGACAGAAGGGTTAAAAATATGCTAAATTTGAAATAAAAAATAGATATGAATTGTTTACCAGAGAATATAAAAAGCCAAAGAGTGGAATCTACTTCTTCATTGTGCGATTTTAAAGTAGAATATTTAAAAAGGGAAGAATGTCAATTGAGGCTGCCTCATGCTGTTTGCATCAATTGAGGCTGTTGGTAGCAACTTCTGAAAAATTGTGTCAAAAGATAGGAAAATGAATATATCTTACATTAATACAACATGGATACCAAGAAAACATTCTCAAAAGAGCTTGGAGCTGATCACTAAAGTCCAGAATGGAACTCATGCGGTAATAATACAAGATTTTCTGCACACCTGAAAAAATAATGTTGCATAATCTGCTAAAAAGGCTATTGTAACTATTTCCTGGGTTAATAAAGCTATTTTAGAGTTAAAATTCATGCCATTGACTTTATATGAATCACATAGTTCTATGAGAGAGCTTTAGCAATCAACAACGCATTCCACTATTTACGTCTGTGCTAAGCCTCCTTTCTCCGATTGTTTTCTGATGATGGATCCGAAGTCTTTCGATGAGTCTACTAGCACACGGTCCCAATTCTAAGACGATTCAAGTAAATGTGTGTGCTGATATCCGTGCTAAATGACCGACCTACCCAACGTTGACCTGTCCATTGTCCATGACCTCCCGATTAGACCTCATGGTTTCAACGCCTAGGATTTAAAGGTTCGAATAAAATCATTTTAAATGTTCAAGAAAACAGTGCTTTGATGACCTAGTTTGATAAACCATTAGGAATATATTATCCAAGGAATTAAATCAACAAAAATGCATCTACCTATTTAGAAAAATACATAAATTCATAAAGCTTTTCTCTATTATTCCAGCCAATCATAATGGATTATTCTAAAGAGTACTGGGCTCTTGAGCAAACAAGTGCTCACTTTAGACACTAAAATGTTTATATTTAAACAATGTGCTTCTCAGATATTAAAGATGGTAGGAGTAGCCAAAAGGTGAGCATTTTTACACCTTATCAGTGTGGGAACATATCTGGTAAATTTAAGAGCACGTTTTTCTTCCACCTATTACTTAACAAACACTCCAGACGAGACTCTAATTGGCTACTTGCAGGCGCTTAGCCTCTTTAAGCTTTTAATGATGTTTTTTTTATTTTCTATAAATATGGTAATCATAAGCACAAATATAGCGTCACGTTCTACGCGCTTATATCCATGATTAACTCTAATTTGTTATTAAACAATCGACACAATCAAACAATAGACAAATATGTCGTCGAAACATAATTAAAACGGAGATAGAATCAAACACATGATGGATCTTATTTGGTATTGTTTCAAGGCTTTGGATTTATGAGACAATGTGTATCATTAAAATAAGGATGTCAATATTGAATGCATGCTGGAAAAAATATGACTAGATTTAGTTTCGTGTGTAATTCAAATCATGATAGCTGAAAACATTATGCAATTTTTATAGAAGGAAGAAAAACTGATGAAGAAATTTGATGGAAATTTAGAATCAGATAGTATAAATCCCGTAAGTCCCCTATCAATAAAAATAAATTAATTAAATGTTAATTTTTGATCATTAAATCACAATGTTTTAATTGTATCCCTCTCTTTTTGAGGATTTCTCCTTTTTGGTGTCGAATGAGCAGTCAGAGATAAAGAGTCCCCTCTACGGAGGTAAAATAAAGGATTCCGTCGTATGCTGCGAGTCTGTGTCGACGCTGCGGAGCCCCATCGGTACCGAAAATTAATTTGATAAATCTTGAGAAAAAGAAATCATAAAAAAGAGTTAGAAAGATATTTGCAAAATTCAAAAAGAAAAATATTTCGTAATAAAGAGAGAATAAATTAATTGCTTACTTACTTCACTTATGGTGGCGCTTGTAGCCCTATAAGAGAGCCCCAGCCATCGACAACGCTTATCGCCATTTCCGCCTGTCCTGGGTCTCCTCCCTTCAACTGCCCAGGGTTAGACGTCTCGAGGAGTTCGGTGTGTCGGTATCCATGCCAAGGACGAAGCTAGTAGTAATCGCCTCGCCGTACATGTCTATGACCTCGCGATTGGACTTCATGGTTTCAGAATCTGATATCTTGACCCGGAGAGGTCCGAAATTTTTCCTCAAAATTTTCTTCTCGAACTTCGAGAGGACAGATTATGGCAGACTTTTTGTTTGTCTTCATAATTAATTATATTGAAGTTAATCTGAGTTATTCGGCGATGCGAATAGCAAGGTATCATCGCGTACCCAACGATATATCGGCATTGGAACTTCTCATAAGTGTTATCAACGATGTTATACTGGCATCCGGCACTAATAGGGTTAATGGTTGATTTTGCTTGTATTAATAGTGCAAGAATGTTTTACTTGTATTGATGAAATAATGACATTAATTTGATTCATATCGAGCGATTGGGATATATGAATTTAAACGAAAATCAAGTCGAATTGTCCAATTTGACCCTTCCCACATCAGTGCATACTTATATGCGCGCGTATACTAATTCCATATGTAAAGGTCAATATTTGGATATCAACAAGACGTCCTGGGGATCGATCAATTCGCGATTGTATGATGATACGTTAGACGTGCATTGTTATTTGTTGTATGGAGGGTCCTCGATGGAAAATTTACGGTTATGTAACTTCGCATGCTAATTGTTGCAAAAAGATTATTAGGCATATAGCAGAGCTGCTAGAGGTGTGCTGTTGTGTGACAGAAATAAAGATGCACAAGGGTTATTGACCAGAGAGGCCAACACACTGACGCGGCCCTGTAATGAGGGCCCCTGAATATACATATAAATATATGAGGAAGTACAGGGACACATACAAGCTCAGGGGCGAGCGCGTGCAAGTAAACTGCTTGCGCCATTATACACACTTTCGCGAAACGCACCAACCCAATACTAAACGCCCATCTTTGCACTTGTGCAAACACGCGCCAATTTTAGCCTACTCAATTGTAACATGAAACAATTAACATCGAACCACACCAGTGTGCATATAAACATTCAAATAGTGCAAACAACTCGGCCGAGGCTTCCGGATCGTATGGGCAGTTGGAAATAGATTCGGACGTTCGAGGACAGAAATCTGACGCAGTCGACATTGTTATAATTGAGGAGCGAGCTTCCAGCTCGTGCAAGACCTCAGGTTCATCAAGAAGCAGCAAAGAGTGGGACACGTGCGCCGACCGAATTAACATCAACTTGTTTATTTAATTCAACTTCATAACAACGTCCAGTCCGTGTCTTCTCGGTCACGTACCCTCAGGCCGATATGGTCACGAATGCAACTTTTCTATCACTACGTTGCCTCACGAAGATAATGCACTCCAACTGTTCATCATCCGGGAGATGCACGTGGTTGCGAAAAATGCGCGCAAGTCAAAGTTTAACACGACTCTGGACTCGTTTATAATTGAATCTACGGCAATCTTAATGCATGATCTTTTTATGTAAATATATAGAGCAGATGGACAACAATGCTAATGCAGAAAGCGAGATAAGGCGATCAAAGTCCTAATTGAAATATACGAACCAATGCACGTTTCAAGTACAAACCTACAAGTGAATTATGCGCCTTTGACTTGGTTGACACTGGGTTTACCGAATTTATTTAACGCCTAACTCTATCAATACCCGTCAAATTTAAGAGTAAAAAAACACGGAAATCACTTATCCAGGACTTCTGTGGTGAAGAATATCATCGGTCGTGCACCGATATACGTGAGTCCCTCCCCCCCACTCCCACTAATATTCTTGATCAAACTTATATATTTTTATGTTCAATAAAGATTTCGTAGTCAACATACTAAATATCAACATTCTTCACTCTAACCTCTTTTTGTGCGATTTTTTTTGTGCGATTTTGAAGTTATGCGGTTTTTTTAAGCATATTTTTTTAATTTTATAAAGAGTACATATCGAGATAATTTGGATAAAATATGATATAAATCATCCACACTAACCGAAATTTGGAAAAAAATATAATTTGGGACTGTATAAATCATATTGCATCTGCTATTGCTCAATAACGACCACGCATTTATCCTGGTTTACATTTTTGAAAAAATTGATTTCGTTTTTTTGCATTTTTCCAATGTTTCGACTTTTAAAAATGCATTTTCCAAAGGAATTTCCCAAATACCAATTACTTACAGAGCTATAACTATGACGCGGCAACTTGGCCGGTTCTACCATAATGAAATCTTTTAACGCGTTTTTCTTGAAACTACTATTTGATTCAACACGGTTGACATGATATTTAAAATTCTAATTAAATTATTTATTTTAAATTGGATATAAACCTTTCCTATATAATCCTTTATTGTTCCTACCAGATTTATGCCAAAATTTAGTTTTTAATTATTTAAAAAAACTAAAACTATGACAAAATAAGGCCAAAAAAGAAGAAAGCGATTTTGAGTCATATCCTTTTTAAAATTTACCAAAAATATTATTTTTTAATCGCCTTATTATTTTCCTGTTTTTTTATGCGATTTTGGATATATTTTATACAGCTGTTTCAAAGTTATGCGGTTTTTAAAATACATGGAGCGCAACTTCACTTTTTCTATGTAAGTCATAGCTTTTTTTGTGCGATTTTCCGCGAAATGCATCTACCGCACAAAAAAGGGTTAAATGTATACTTAATGCTTTTCGCATTAAAAAAAATATTACAAAATCGATCACTTTTAGGCCCAAAATGGAAGAAACGTCCCTCAATACAATTTTAAAAAACTGCATAAGAATGGTGAATGTCACATACAATGTCGACACAAAAATCAAACATTCTTATGCGTAAGATGTGAACAGAACCGATAAAACCGATATTTTTGTATTCGTTCTGTTCCAGTTTACGTTTCAGCAAAAATAACAGTTTTTTCTTAAAAACCTTAATTTTATTAAAAAGTTGCCTGAATATTTTATTTATTTTTCAAACCATTAGCATAGACAATAAATCTATTGTCTTTGCATGAGCTGCCTGACTATATTAAGCTAAACCATTGCAGACATACACATGCGGTCGATTGTTTAGAACCAAACCAAAATATTGAAGTTCCATGGCGAGTTTCCGCATTGAAATAATCCATATTTCGCCAGCTTAGCTGGATTATTTGCAAATTGAACATCTGACTAAATCAGTCAACGGTGGAGTAATGTATTCGCTTGGAAATAGAATCCGTGTTCATAAATCATTTGGGTTAAACGATCCCGATTCTTAGATGGAATATGGCATGATCTTAGCAGCTCATTATGTTTTGTTTCAATCAACCTCAGTGGTAACTGTAAAATTTCGTTATCATCTCAGAAAATAGTTGACATGATCATTTTTAACACATTTCCTGATGTATTTTTTTTATGGTCGAGTTTAAGTTAAAGTCTTATATTATCACTGCATGGACTTCATACTTGACATTGAAATATTACACAAACACATCTTCTTGCTAACAATTTTTGTTAATATATGGAAAAAGCAAGGCATTAAATCATATATTTTACTAGGGTCTATGAATTGTCACGTCTACCACACGAGAGCTTCGCTATATTTTATTTATTTTTTGCATTAACGACAAATAAATAATTAAATCCTCATATGTTTTGTACGTATTGCACGCGGAACGATTATATAGTGTGGTTGGTGGCATGTGTATGGCCAAATGTATTCTTCAGAAATAAATATGCGTGTGCATTATTAAATTGTATGAATTAAATATTAATTCCAAAAATATTTTTTATCGTATCTCTGGCTGAAATCATGACGTCCGCTCGCCAGTATTAATATTAGATCACGGAAGACCTCTTTATTCAGAACCCTAAGCGCAATTATCTTTGTCCACAGTTTCGAGTACATCTATTATAAGAAAAACTTCTGAATTAATAGAAGTCGTGCACGACGGTGGCTCTCTTCTAGCTTATTTCCAGCATTAATATCATTGTATAAATAGCCTCAAGCAGCTTAACATGTCAAAAACCTCGTGCCGTTGCGTGCAAAATGCTCATCGCATCATTAGTGCACAAGAAGTGACGTGCGTTGCTCATGGCTCGCTCCTCTCTCGCTTATAATTAATAATTGACAAATCAAAAATATATAAATGTTGCTATTACATGTCAAAATTGTCAATCATATCTGCCGTCATAATACAGAATCATCCAGCCATCCAGCATCTGATCGCTTCATATCGTTTTGGTTACTTCTCCACGAGGATCATTGTTCATATATCATTAATTCGTCTCAGTCCACTTTCATTTCGAGCAGTTCATTCTCATAACAACGTTATAATTTCTTTACTGTTCATTGTTCACATTTTGCAAATAAGAATGGTGTATTCCAGTGCCGTTCATCGTTTGACTTCATATGATATGTTCATCACGTTCCATCTCCGCAAATACAATGCTAAGTAATAGTCCTTGTCTCAAATTTTGACCAATGCAAAATTATTTAAAAAAAATTAAAATTGAACAACCGCTTCTTCTTAAAAATCTTAATTATATGGCATTTATGCTTACAGATTGCGACTTAGATGTGCATTTTGTGGTAGATCCTAAGGGTTGCAGGATGAACTGTCTATTCTCTCTGAAGTGCCTTGCGGATTACTCTTGTTAATTATTGGCATGCAAACTTCATTTGCCGCCATCATGTTTTAATTTCGATTGATCCGTATCAGCCCAATCGAATATTCGATATTCGAATATATTTGCCCGTTTTCCAATATTCGTATATTCGAATATTTGTAAAATTAATCGAATATTATTCGTTATATATTTTTTAAGAAAATTGCTCGATGTTCTTCTGCCAATCGAAATAGCAACAAAGAAATGCAAAAAAGTGCCATGTTTATTAAATTTGTGTAAAGTTTATTATAAAACTATTCAAAAATATCGATCATGCCAAAAAAAGGGTGATATTTTAGATACTGTCGATAAAACCAAACTCAATGACAACTGAGAGGGTTTTTTCAACAGCAGGCTCAATAAAAATGAAATTACGGCCAAGATTAAAAGTAGAACGTTCAATGCACTTTTTTTAAAAAATATGTATTGTTGATAAGTAAATAAAATTCTGATCCTTTTGATTTCGTTGAAACCAAAAACATCAAAATTTCACTTGATTTCTAGCCTTTGTCTATGAGAAAACGCGTTGCGCAACAGAAGATGATACTTCTCGCCCTCTTTGTGTGATGGGATCAAGAACCTTCCTTCCTGAGGGAATAAATTTATTTCTAATGAAGGGAACTTTATAGAAAAATAAGATGCTCCATTTATATTTTTATATAATAACACTAATGAAAAATTCCGGGTTATATTTGAATCATCCTCGTCTACATATATAAAATATTCGAATACTCGAATATTCGAATATTTTACCAATTTCACATTCGATATTCGAATAATTGATTTTACGAATATTCGGGATCCCTAGTATCAGTATCAAACGATAAATAAATTTAATTATTAAAAATTGCAATGTTTTCATTGTATCCCTCTCTTTTTGAGGATCTCTCCTTTTTCAGTGTTGTCGGATGAGCGGTCAGAGATAAAAATTCCCCTTTACAGAGGTAAAATAAGAATTCCGTCGTATGCTGCGAGTCTGTGTCGTGGCTGCGGAGCCCCATCGATGAGCACCTTCGTTAAACAAAAACAAGAAAAAACATATTATACATGACATACATACAAATAAAAGGTAACAAACTTAATTTTAGCTGACTTAACATTTCTTAACATAACAATGTATAATTTGGTTTTATCATGATTTCCTTATGAAAATTTAAATTTATTTAAATGCTCATTACCGATAACATTAACTATATGGCATGACAAAGCACAAGCATTCGTAATCGGACAGTGAGAGATCGTTATTGTTAGAATTGTACAGGATCTTATGAAAATGATCCTGAATCTTGAAACACTTCATGTCCACAATATACGTTTCTCCGCAATATGATTTTTTGGTTTGATTGAATCAAAGCTTGTGTAGACATTTTGCTTTATAGTTGAATATCTAATTCGTCATGCCGCGGATTCCCAAGTCGTGGATTGGGAAGAATATAAAATACTAGCAATCTTAATTGAAAATGCCACATTTATATTTGTCATATATGTACCCAGATCGGGGATCCCAGATTTCAATTTGTTACTTAACGTTATCTACCCTAACCTAGGATTTCCAAACTTCCAGGTAATAATCATCAAGTCAATGTCCTGTATTTCATTATCTATGTACCGTTATTGCTTGGTTGTACATATATATACTATATGTACTTGTATTGGGATGTCGGATTATAGGGGGCGCTGGATAAGACTGAGGCCGGATTACCGCAGGTCTACTGTATGTACGGAAAAAATAACGATTCGAAGCCCTAATTTTATGTATACCTTTTATGTAAATTTCAACGACAATACATTTGCATCTATCCCAGGACACATACATTTATGGTGCATCAAGATGATGTTTTTATTACTGACGTGGTTTCGCAAATTTGTGCTTGTTATTGCGCCTCACTGCAATTGTAGGATTAATCACGCATCCAATTAATCCTGCGCAAGGATTAATAAGCGAGCACCGTATAATCATCAAGGTTGATACGGTCAATGAGCTCTCCTTATAAAACCAAAAGTTTTGCAGGCATTAAATTTTAGCGAAAAATATTCACACCTGGCTAATGAGAACCGTTAGGAGAGCGTTTAATCACCTTTAACCTTTTCGGTGCGGGACGCGTGAGCTATGCGCATTTATTTCAGCATAATTAGCAATTGGCTGCATTTAAACCGTCATAATTGACCTTTGAGAGTCATCATCATATTGCACCTTAGAAAGCGCAAACCGTAACGCACATCTGCCCCCTGCGTTTCCTTAATAAAAACGCATCCCCTATTTATGGCCAATTAAACTAGTCGGCACGTGCAAAAGTGATGTCGTCGCGCATCTGCCGGCCGCTTTCTTGAAAAAGTGCATTTTTTAGCCATCAATTATGAATTTAATCCTTGTTACCGTTGGTATTACACAAATATTACGCGGGGATAATGGCGTGAGGATGCGCTTATGACTTGGGTAAACTTAAAAAAAATAAACTACACGTACGTTTGAGTAAGCCTTACTCACCTGATGCTCTTCAAAAACGATCATTGAAACCAAAACACGTTCTGGCATACAAAAAAGGAAACGCATTAGCCGAGTCCTTCGTCGATTTTAGCTCTTGTGGCACATGGCTCGAGTGTGGGGATTCCCTCGCAGATCTTGCCGGAGGATGGCGAGGTGATTGCACCAAACAAGATCATACGATTGCTTATTATTGTATACTTCTATATACAATATACATTGAAGATTATTTTCCTCGACTATTTCTGAGCGGATCATTGAAATGTTGCGAAAATTCAATTATTTACTATATATCGCTTCAAATGCATTATTTTATGTACGCTAGCTTCAATACGTCTTTGTATATCGACAATGATATTAACCCTTTGCACTCAAGAGTTGCATTGTAGGGTCCACAGCGTGTCATAAGGTAACTTGAGTAGCGACTGAAAAGCGACAATGATTGCTTATTTTAGATTACGTTGAAGCTCCAAAGAAGAAATTTAAATTTATTTAATCATCAAGTATGAAATTTGCAAAAAAAAATCGTGTTAACACTATCCGTGCCGAGCGCAGTTAATCATTGATTTTCACATTTATTTTTAAATAGTGAATTTGTCGTTTAATTATTCATACTAAACTCTTAGATTATCTAATTTATCAATCTTTGTAATAAGGAGTTTTTTTTAAAAAAATCCGATTCCATAATAAAAACCCATTGAAGCGAATTTCTAAAATCTGACAAACTTCAAATTCATGGAACAAAGCTTAACATGAATCTGACTATTGATGAGCAACTATTCCTTGCAAACGTGAGTTGTAATGTATACAATACATACCAAGTAAGCATGATAAATTTGACATCAGGCTTTGCTTAGCATCAGATACCAACAAAATAATACCTGAGACAGTTGTGTATTATAATAAAACCAAGTCGATGTTGATGTCACCAAATAAATGACAAGAAAGTAATGCATTTAATCCAAATCCTATATATGGTATGTATAGGTTTTCTTCAACATTCTTGATTTATCTGGTATCAGTACAAAGATTCTGTATAAAAAAAATTGGATAAAAATATGTGTGTCGAAAATGTATGAAGGAGAAAGCTATTTACGAAGCATAGTTTATTCATCAAAGTATGTTCCCATATTAAATCTTTGAGTAGTGAGCTAATTTAAAATCTTCATAGTCTTAGATGCTATATTTGCTTGTCCGCCACTTATCATCCGTACAAATCCACTTATCTGTCAGGCGTATGAAGCTTATATTTAACACTCTCGTCACCCAGCCTGAATCAGGGTTGTTTCTCACGGGGCCCAAATTCGATAGTCGCGGAATAAACACGGACGACCATAATGCGACATGTGGCACATCTTCTCTTAGGTGTTATATATCATAAATCGATAAGTTTCACCAATTACTCTGTCATTAGCCAAACTAACGAAAACAAAGTGAAGATAAGCAAGTCAGTATTTTTTACACATAAATCGGAAAATTCCTAGGGACAAAAATGAAAAGAGAAAGCGAACAAAGTGTTTCGCGGTTTAGAAGTTCATTAAAATCCACAGTGCAAATCTATTAGAAGGAATTGTACTTTTTGTTACAAAAAGATGAGACAAATTCTCGATCGCCAGAAAGCGAAAAAAAAATGTAAAAAGGATCTCAACATATTGTCCTAATTGTTCAATATCACCTCATATATGTTTGAATTGTTTTAATAAATACTATGCTACACGCATATTTGGTGGACGCAGCGACGTATGAGTTAAATAAATAAACACTGTCGATTACACACAATATTCTATAATTTCTGCAAGTGAACATAAAGAATATACTTGAAATCGATTCATTATATCATTCTTCATATCATTATCAATCTATAAATCTGGGTTAACGATTTATACAATCGTACGATGTACGCAGGAAGCTCTCCCTCTCTGTTTCCCATGCACAGTTACCGAACTGCGCTACGTTTTATCCATCTCTGTTTTTCTCCGAGTTCAACGTACAAGAGTGCACTTTCTGAATCGCTGGAATTTGCTCGCAAATAGGCGATCATCCTACCATACAGGTTAATAAATTTCAACATTAGTTTTTTCAGTCAGATATAAAATCTGGCAATCGAAGAATACCTATTTTATAGCATTATTGGAATTAAGTTGTTTTCTTATGAAAAGCTATTAAACTTCTGGAAGAAGTGGTGGTTAATGGGGGCAAGTTCTGGTGAGTTTGATGGATGATGGAGAATTTAAATTTCTAAGCTTACCACTGTATGCGGTCTAGCGATATCTTGCAATAAAATTGGAATTTTTGATTTTTTTTTTGATCATTTGGTTCAGTCGGTTATAGTATACTTCAGCCGTGATCAATAATCTTAGTTTCATGAAATCATAATGGATCACATCTGCGACTATTGTGATCCACTATGGTGCTTCTATTGTATACGTGTCAATATGTATCAAACAACCTTTAGATTATTAGCTTGCCTATTTTATTATATATTACACAAACACAGCATATATTATCTTTTAGCCAACGATTTCCGTTTCCAGACTTACACCTATTTCTGTCCCCAAATCTAACTCTGTGGCAATAATCAATACATTTAATCTATGATTTATTTTAAATAATTATCTTATTATTCGTTTCAACAATTGTGGCGAACACATTAAATTTTATTTAGCAAACGGTATTTAACTCTGAATGTCTTTGTTGAAATGATTCATAGCTAATTTTATAATATCAATTGATGTTTCATTTTGAGCTAATTTTTCAAAGCAATTATATATTTGAAATTCTTACATTAGTGCAAATATTATAGCGAAACTAATAAATAAAACAATAAGAGATAAGTAAAATTAAATTTCCCTATAAACACAAAATTCCCTAGTTTCATCTTTTAAATCCGTGACCTCCTTTTTGTGTTCCTTTTTACTGTTATTGTGTATGTGTTTTTTATACGCTATGTAGCTCATCCACCGCATAAAAAAAGACTCGATTGTATGTCGATCTAATTAAAAGAATGGACATGTAATTTACCACATTATGAAATTAATTTGCGTTTCAATCTAATCGTCAACATTGATATTTTAATGCGCATATCAAAAAAGGTATTGTTTGTTTGGTGGTTTGCGGTCGATGAATCCAGTATGACTTCCGGCAACATTTTGGTTGCTTTCCATGCATCATATCATAAATTATGTTCATATCTATCGTTACAAATCGATAATTCATTTTGCATCTTCCCGATAATATACACAGGCTGGTCGCGATCCATCGTCGATGGTGAGGTGATGTGTTCGTTAATTTACGGACTTCCAACGTGAAAGCTTTCTGATGATGATAAATATAGGATGATTGAAGTAATGGTCTAGTTGTCATATTTTTTTTACTGATGTCTAAAACTAGTTTTCTTAAGGCAGCGGGTAGCAATTATGCGTGGCACACACGAAGCTGAACACGGAAGCTGTGCGCGTGCTCTGGACATAGAGCTACCAGATAGTATCCCGCTGTTCTCGGGACGGCTTGATGTATTTAATTGTTGGTATCATCACGCTTTGGCCGATCATCGTTTATAATCATCATGAAAAAATTGCTCGAAAATGTATATTTTTGAGGTTAATATCATTATCATCGTGTTTGTAAAGTGGCCTGACTTTATCAGCGCAGATTATACATCACCCGAGGGCGGATGGAAAATTTTCATTGATCTCGTTAAATATTTATTTGCGCCATCTGATTAATTTAAGATAACATTCATTCAAATTTAAATGATAATTTTCGATCATACGAGTCCTTATTTAATAATAGATGAATGCGTTTAATAATAATATTATGCAACATTCAAGTATCTCGAATAATTTCGCAATGATGAAATATTTTTAATAAAACAGCAATAAGCACGAACCTGTATGATAGGATGATCGCGTATTTGCGAGCGAATTCCAGATGATCTAGAACAGTGTTTCCTAACCTTTTTGGTCTCGTTACCCCTATAACCTATCAGGGAAACTGATTTTACCCCCCTTTAAAATTTTGTTGAAGAAAACAACATATATTATACATACAAATAGCCTTTATTTATCATGAAATTGCACAAAACGATTGGAAATTACAATTTTAACATACTTTCTTGATTCATTTAATGATGGTTAATGTTAAAGTTAAAATTGTTTTGCATTTGCAAGTTTTTTTTAATGTTAGGTTTAGTTTCACTTTAGCAATTTTATCCTGTGCTGTCAAGATATTCATCATATTTCCTTGTCATCAGACTGTTAATTTAACTGAAAAAATCAAACTACGTCAGCATTTTGATGAATGATTTTTCTTTTATTTTTGAGTACAACTTAATTTTTTGTGTTCTCTGGTTTTCGAGAAACAATCCTATTTCTTCACGGAGCTCATAAACCCTGTTTAAAATTCTCTCTCTTGACAACCTGGGTACTTCTATCTGTACAAAAGATCATTAAATTTGGCTCTAACTTCATCGCACAAAACTTTGAATAATGTGAAACTCGTAGCGCTGCCACGAATTTGATTCACAATTTTTACTACATCATTCAACGCGCTTAGTAAATCTGAAGGAAGCTTCTTAACAGCCAAATCGTATCATGCAGTGATAAAACAAAACTTGAGAAGTCATTGTAACACGACTACTCGAAATCCAGAACGTATTCTCATCATGGAAGACGTCCCTTCCCGTCTATACTCATTTCATGCTCCCCGTTTCATGCTCTCTGTGACCAAGAACTTTATTACATAACAGCATGAGGTTTTTCCATATTCCTGTCAAAAATATTCGTGAAACCCCATTGTAGAAATGCTTCTTGATACAAGCGCTTTTTTCCAGAAGCAGGAGTCATTTCACTTAAAATACTGTCACAAATGCGAAACGTGCAAATTAGTGCTCGAGTAAATTGAAACTATATCGTCTCCATATCTAGTCTCTTCATCCCTCTCCTTGCGAGAAGGATTACTAGAAAGGCATCAGAACACAGTGAGAGACTTCTTGGAAGAGAGTGCAAGCTATATGACGCTCATCTGTCATTTTATTATTATATCTACATACTAAAAATGAATATTGTCATTACCCCCGCAAAAAAGCCGTTTTACCCCTCGGGGGGTAATTCCCCCCAGGTTAGGAACCACTGATCTAGAAAGAGTACTCTTGTACGTTGAGCTCGAAGAGAGACAGAGACGGATAAAACGTAGCGCAGTTCGGTAGCTGTCCATGGGAGACAAAGACAGAGAGCCTTCTGCGTACATCGCACGGTTGTATCGATCGTTAACCCAAATTTATCGTCTAATAATGATGTGTGAATGATATTATGAATCGATTACTACTAATACTGTGTGCTATCGATAGTGTGTATTTATTTAACTCGTACGTCGCTGCGTCCACCAGATATGCGTGTATTCATTAAAACAATTCAAACACATTTAATGTGATTTTGGACAATTAAGACAATATATTCAGACCCTTTTTACATTTTTTTTCGCTTCCTGGCGATCGAGAATTTGCCTTATCTTTTTGTATCAAAAAGTACAATTCCTTCTAATAGATTTGCACTGTGGATTTTAATGAACTTCTAAACCATTAAACACTTTGTTCGCTTTCTCTTTTCATTTTTGTACCTAGAAATTTTCTGATTTATGTATAAAAATTACTGACTTGCTTATCTTCACTTTGTTTTCGTTAGTTTGGCTAATGACAGAGTAATTGGTGAAACTTATCGATCTAAGATAAATAATATCTGAGAGAAGATTCGCCACATGTCGTTATACTATCACATCGCTATTCCTTTTGTTTATTTATTTATTTATTTATTTATTTAGAAATTTATTCACAGCTTACGCCATATTACATAAAAACAAGTGAAATGAAATACAATGTAAAAAAAAAAAAATAATGTAAAAATAAAAAGATAAATATAAAATAAAATAAAGATAAAAAAAAAAAAATGAAATACATATAAATATAATAAAAATAATAAAAAATATAAAATAAAATAAATACAAATGAAATTAATCATAAAAAATAAAAATTAATAACGATAAATAAAAGAATAATCAAATTTTTAGAAAAAACAAAATAAAAATATGCATAAATATATATATATATATATAATAATAAAAAAAATAAAGCATTAGCAATTAAAAAAAAAATTAAAGAATAATAATAATATAAGAATTAAGAAGATATTTAGGGGGGCCTAAATATTAACCCTATCCACCTCTTAAATAGGATAGAGGCAAGGTCGATCGATGCTGATCTCACTAAGGCGTTTCCTGAAGAGAAGACGCGGCACTTCATAGACACTGCAGCTCTACGAAGGAGCGCCTCGAGTTGGGGAATGCGCCCGTAGAGGAACATTCCCGATGCACTACAACTCCTGGGCAGCCCGAATAGTGCTCTATAACAATTGTTATATTGCACCCGTAGCTGTCGCATGCTGCTCTGCCGGAACTGTGTCCAAAGTTCTCCCGTGTACATGGACGTGCAATACGTTAGGAAAAGCTGACGCTTGACTGCATCGCTGCATTTAAAGAAGCGTCGCGCCAACATGTTTCCCCGCATGCACATGGCTCTTCTTTGCCTGTCTATATCGGCATCATCGCTGAGATTGTCGTTGAAGATATGCCCGAGATATTTAACCTCCCGAACTACGTTGAGTTCTTTTCCCTCGATGGATACAGGAGGGACGTGATCCGGGGCCTTCACGTCTCGGAACACCATCACCACTGACTTCGATATATTGAATGTCAATTTGTGTGTGATGGTGTAGTCCACGCAGACGTCCAATAGCGTTCTCAGTGCCTTGATTGAGGGCGCCAACAGCACCATGTCATCAGCATAAAAGATATGGTTGATGCTCCTTCCACCCACCTGGCAGCCCACTGCGGTCTCTCTGAGTGCCGCGGAGAGCTCGTCCATGTACAGGTTGAAAAGGTCTGGCGACATAGAGCCACCCTGTCTGACTCCGCACCCAGTGCTGAAAGAACTCGACAGAAGACCATCCCAGCGAACCGAATAGCGCTGCCCTCGATACCAACTGGCCAACAGATCGACCAGAGTAGAAGGGGCTCCTCTCTTCAAAAGTTTATCCCAAAGGAGACTTCGATCGACGCGATCAAATGCCTTGCTAAGGTCGAGAAAGCAAGCATAAATGCTCCGTTTATGCTCCGACTATTGAATTTAAGCCCCGTGAGCAAAAACACTGATTCAGACTGGGTGACGAAAGTGTTAAATATAAGCTTCACACGCGCTGCTGCGATCCTGATAGATAAGTGGATCTGTACAGATGATAAGTGGTGGACAAGCAAATATAGCATCTAAGACTATGAAGATTTTA
Organism: Stenopsyche tienmushanensis; assembly: GCA_008973525.1. Taxonomy (NCBI): domain Eukaryota; kingdom Metazoa; phylum Arthropoda; class Insecta; order Trichoptera; family Stenopsychidae; genus Stenopsyche; species Stenopsyche tienmushanensis. The sequence continues at coordinate 583,055 of WACJ01000111.1, read as the reverse complement.
AATTAGCTCACTACTCAAAGGATTAACCCTCTTGGCCCCAGAGCGCCGATCCATCGGCGCACCTAAACTATGCTAAAAGCCCCACAGCGCCGATCTGTCGGCGCTCATTTCAATGTCTTATATAAAAGACAAATATTATTTCATCATCGTGAAATAAAAAAACACCCACAGGAATACCCCCTTTTCAACCGAATAAACCCAATTTAAAAAAATATATAATAACAAAATCTTCAATATATTAATTGGAAGTTTTGACTTTTTGCGTGTTGGCATGCATTTATTATAGAAGAGATGATCACTCGGCGCGATCTTTGAAGTCCGATATTTCTACATTTAGAAAAGACCTTTCTACATTGTCGAAATATTATATGAATGTACAGACCTTTGTGCATGTTTTGAAAAAAATAGGGTACCTAATTGTTGTAATGTTCATAAAATTTGAAGCATCGTAAAACAAAAAAATCTTTCGCCGCAGTATTCAAACAAAAGATTACCATTTATTGCACCCAGCTTGCACCTCAACAAAAGCTACCCTGTAATAAATGATCTATCGTAATAACGGGAACGTATACCCCAGCCGGACCGGGTCTTTACAAAAAAAAAAAATCAATTGACATTTTTTGACTTATTTTCGATTTTCGCAGTATTCAGTCGCACGAGTAAATTTCATTTTTAAATTTGTATATTTCGTTTTCAATTTCTGTGGCAAGTCTTTTTATTATATAAATGGCTGGACCAAGTTCACACATGGATGTAGAACTGACGAGAGTGATATAAACATTAGTAGTGAAAGTGAATAATCAGAAAACGTACAATCGAAAATGAGCGATAGTAACTATGAGGATATGGATGATGAGGACTATGTTGAGGTTTTTTCTCCCGAAGAGCCTTTACCATTGCCCTTTGATTACCAAGAAATTCCCGACCCTAAGCACATGCTACCATCGGATTCACCCCCTATTACTTACTTCGATTTATTGTTTACCACTTTACTTCTTTCGCTGATGGTATAAAAAACCAACCGAAATTCAAAGCAGTTTTTCGCAAAACGTTCAGAAAATGTTTCTGTGGCTGTGAAAAAATGGAAAAAGGTAACAGTCGAAGAAATAAAAGGGTTCTTATCTTGCATTATGAATATGGGAATTATCAAAAAACTAACCATAAAGTTGTATTGGAGTACAAGTTCATCTCAAAATACACCATGGTTCGAAAAAATGTTTACGAAGCACAGATTTGAAGATTTATTGTTTGCCAAATGCAAATATACAAGAAGACAAGAAGACAAATGAACCGGGCTATGATTCATGTGCCAGATACCAACCACTCTTGGAGCACGCAAATAATATATTCCGCCATCACTATGTACCACATCAGCAGCAGCAATCAGCAGTATAAAAAATAGGACAAGTTTGATGCCAGGGGGGGGCACTTGTCCCCCCCCCCCCGGATTGATTGGAAATGGTCAAATTATGTTACTTTTATTTTAAATCACTTCATGTTAGCACAAAGAAAGTGTGGAGAGACATTACTAAAACATTACTAAAAATATTTTGCCCCCCCCTTAGAAAATTTTCTGCGGGCAGGCATGTTCACCATAAATATTATAGAAAAAAATGGAAGTAAATGGATAGAGTATAAATGAGAACAAGCTGCTAAAAATTGTCGAGTTTCTGCTGGCTTTAAAAAATGGCCCGACAGGAAATGTAGAAAGCCTTATTGGAAATTAAAATATTTTTTTTGGTTTTCAGATGGGTATATTGCAAAGGCAAAAGAAGAACTAAGTTTTAATTTTTTAGTATATTATTTGGGGCTGTAGTAATGTTTTGAAATTCATTTTTTATTTCCTGTATGCTTTTTATGATTATATATCTTTTTTTTTAATGTTGTTATATTAAAAAATGTTGACTTTTTTTGTTGTAACAATATACATTAGTATGTAATGATGATACTGTATTTTTTGTATTTATGTTTTTTTGTTTTTAAATACATATTTTTCTAAATTATAAGTAAGCAGTGTTTTTCGTGCAAAACAGCGTGGGGCTTTTAGCATGTACCACTCAAAAATGGCTGGGGCCAAAAGGGTTAATAAAATATATAATAATAGAGTTGTTTAAATGCGACTCCCGTTCGACATTCAAAGATCGAATCGATGGTCACATTGACCACTTTCTTCGAAAACTTTTCTCGGTATTGGTTTGACTAAAATTGTTATTAGACCATTTAAAAATATTGACGCATTAATCTGATAATTTTCTTCAATTGTAGTTATTGCACAATATAACATGGAATATGTTCAAAAATTGAAAATCATGTCGTTGCATCAGCTCGGACCATACATCACCTGAGTACAGATACAAATTTTCCATCGACGTCAATATTTAATTTTTTTGCGCCGTATCAAATAATTAAAGATAACATTCATTCGTAATCAAACGATTATTTATTGAGACAAGTTTTCGACCTTTCATTCCTAAGATGGAGAGAATGCGATGGCGTTTCAATTACTTTTCAGCATTTACGGGGTGCGTTCAAAAAGTAATGCGTCCAATTTTTTTCAGACGCGATGATACATCGCAACGCATTCTAATCTGCTGGGTTAGGTTGAAGGGAGTGTTAGCTTTAAAACGCATCCTTTAAAAGTCTCCTCCAAGCTTTTTGAGAGCCAGGGTGTATGTTTCCATGGACCTCTTTTTAAGGCGATGTAACACGGATTACTGTTCTATGGATCGTCATTAAATTTTGCGTCAAACTTGGGAAGTCTGCCACTGAAATTTTTCTATTAATTCAACAGGCCTTGGGGAGTGATTGCTTCTTGATATGATAAGACCGATGGCACAAGTCATTCAAGGAGGGCCAAGAGGAGGTCGCCCTCTAGAGTCCTGATCTGGTTCTCTCAGACTTTTTTGTTTCCTTACTTAAAAGGAATCCTGAAAGCGAATGTTACATCGGCCCTAAAGGACATCTCGGAGAAGGCCTTCCAGGATGCCTTCCAGGCCTGGTAACACCGCCTTCTGAAGTGTATCAAAGCAGATTTGGAAGATTTTTGACTAATTTTACAAATGTGTTCGATATATGATTTTTTATGAATATAAACGTAATAATTTTTGAACGCACCTGGATATAATAACTATTAATGGTTGATGACTCATATTAATGGTTGTTAAGATTCTGCGCCCACTGGAATAGGGATAAGTTCGAATCCGTTGATCGTCATCGAGTATCGAACGGGTAATTCTGGGTTATTCGGTAACTATGTGACTAAACTAAATTTATGGCTTTCTCTTAAAATAACTCGCTTATCAAATTATTTTAATTATTTAGGATGACAATACGTTCTTGATACGTTTACCGGCACAAACATAATAGAACAAGTTGCAATTCTAGCTATTTTTCCGCTATAATTGGAATAATGAAGCTTTGGGTAGTCATCGTTTTGAGTCAAATAAAATGTACTCGAAAATCATGTTATTGCAAGAAGCATGATTTTATCAGCTCGGATCATACATCATCTGAAGACAGATGCAACATTTCCATTGGAGTCATTATTTATTTGTTTTGATTCTTTTCGATCAGTCGATCATCATCTTTATCATTGATTTATATTATTAAAAACATTGTCATTGTGCACTCGTTTAAATATATTGATTGATTTAATAATGATGAAACATTCTTAATGACGAAAAACTTGCACCTACTGTTACAAATTAAATCCAATGAGTGAAAATGGATGATAATAGATTGGGGTTATATGCGACCCCCGGTTGGTACGCGAAGCTGAAACCGACTTACATCGACGATTTACTTCTAGGATATAGTTTAATCTTCTCTGTAGGTTTTCAGAATATTTTTGAAGTTAAACTTCTATTAGCGCGACAGGGCAAATTGATTTGAACGTCACGAGAAGTAAAACTTCTACCGGTAGTCTCTCAGTCGCACACATCCTATTTTATTATATATTACACAAACATGGCATCATCTTTTAGCTAACGATTTCCATTACGAAATAATCCACTTTTTTGTTATTTTTTATTTATTATTCTAGTCGCTTTTGACTGTTTTGCAATGGTAGCCAAATGTTCTTGATAACTCTCTAGATTTTTTACAGGTTTACACCTATTCCTATTTCCAAATCTATTTCTGTGGCAATAATTTGTACATTTATTTTACGACTCATTTTAAAATAATTGTGGCGATTATGTTTGAATAGAAACACAACATTTAAAGAATATCAATTTCAATTAAAACGTTTAAATCTTTTATAAATCGATTCTCCCTAATATACATGGGCTGGATTTTTTAAAGTATTAGATCCTTTGATGAAAATGTGTTTAAAACTCTAGAAGAAATTAGAAATTCTACAAACTGCTAGTACTAGTGACGATGAATGATCGACATTATAAAAGTTTATATAATAAATACGTATTTGTATATTTTCTATGTATACAAATAATACGAAAATCGAGTGTACTTGAAATTTTTCTATAGTGCTAATATATTCTCAATCTTTTCAAAATTGTGTCCCATATCTTCTGAGACTCACTGTAATTCGATCCAATATCGAAAAACTAATCCGTAATACGATCCTGCTTATTATTTTCATAAATTTACATATGTAATTGTTTTACATGCATACAACCCATTTACATATGCATGCATACAAATCAATTCAAGTCAATTAAATAAGGGGCAATATACATTAGTTATTGTTTCTTTATTCCTATATTACAGCAACAAAAAACCCATTAATATTGAATCCACGTACTACACTCAATAGACAAGTAGCAATGTCTAATTCATTTATTTCTCACCGTATCCCAAATGAGTCGTAACCCTCCAGCGACCAAATTATTCAAATCAAAAGAACGCAAATATGATATATCCATACTCTAATCCCATTGTTTTTATATGAAAACGCACAATTAATTATTTGACATAGTCAAACCGCAAATTGCGATTATATTCGCCCATTATCAATTGGCCGTGGCATGATTCGCACACAATATTAATTTATTTATTTTTATCGCTCCAATCGACATTTTTATTCCCACATTGGATCGTTTCTTGGATTAACCTTTGGAATCAATATATTTTCAACTCAAAGGTCGGACATTTTGCGATGCATCTTTGAAACATGAACGATTTTTTTAAATTCCTGTAATGGACGTAATAATATTGTTCAATCAAACGTGGTTTTTGAGTCAAGGCGACATTAAAAACTTAATGAATATCTGCTGAATTTACTAATTAAATCAGGATTTTTTTATGTGGTTTATACAAAAACGATCAATTGGAGCTAATATTTGGTCCATTATTTTGTGAAAAAGCAATATTTTTCAATACAAAATTAAATGGACATTCCACATTCATAGCAAATATGGGCTGGTTTGAAAAAATTAAAGAACGACATGGTATCAGGGTACTTGAAATTTATGTGGAAAATCTTATGCTGACATACCTGCAGCAAACATATTAAATTAAGCTATTTGTGGATAAGGAAGGATCTGATGAAGAATTTATATACAGTGCTGATGAGACAAATCTTTAGCATCAAGACGTGAAAATACTTCACCTGGGTACAAAACTAGTAAAGAAAGCAAAAGCACAAATTTCTATGTGCTGAATGCGATGAAGAAGATGTAACCGATTAGTTAATTTGCGATGCAAACGATCCTGAATTCCAAATTTTGAATAATGATGATATAATCAAAGAAATATTTGCCTCATAAAAACAAGATCGAGAAGACGAAGAAGAGATTTGCGAGGACGAAGTAATTGGTCCTACACGTTTTGAAGCATTTCAGTGTTTAGATGACACCATTAAATGGTTTTAGAACCAAGAAGAGTATAATTCAGGACAACTTATATGTGTAACTGAATGTAAATCTAAACAAAACAAAACTATTCATACTTTACCTGTCTTTCGATGATGTTAAAAGAATTGTAAGAGAGATGGGAAAAGTTATCTTTAAAATAATGAATTTATATAGGTCTAATAATCTAACAAGGACAGCAAGGAAGTAGTAGGATGCCAGTAACTCCAGCTTTGTGTTAACAGAACTAGCTTCGTTTTAAGCATTTTTTTTAAAATCAAAAACGACGTGTGCACCAGTTATGATAGATCGTTCAAATATAATTGAAATGTCTTTAGATAAATCATCAAAATCTCATATGATTAACCTTTTCGTTAGTGAGCAAATTTAAAATCGATGAAGTCGTTGATGTCATAATCGCTTTACACCAATTACTTTCTGTCAGCTCCTAATCAGCATAAGACAATCTTCAATTCGAGGAAGAGTCAATTGTAAATGAACACTTGATAGTGCATACAAGACCACTTCATTTCTTTACATAAACAATGCACAAAAAATCGATTCAAGTGCTCCTCCTTTAGAAGGAAATGATAATTGGACAAAGACTCATTCAACACGCAGCGAAGAACAGCAAGCAGTTAAATAAATAAACACTCTCGATAACACACAATATTCGGTCGTTTCTTTGCGTAAACAAATAACACACTTGAAATCGAAATCATTATAAGTGGATAAATTTGGGCTTAACGATCTATACAATCATGCGATGCATATGAAGAAGCTATCCGTCTCAGTCTCCCGAACTGCGCTAAGTTCTCTTTGTCTCTGTCCGCCTCGGAGCTTCAATGCACAAGAGTGCTCTTTCTGAATAGTGAAGGTCAAAACGGATATTTCCGTAAGTACTCACGAAAAGGATTAAGTGTTGTTTGATACAATTATCCTGATTGAAAGAAACCATAATGCATATAATATTATCTCTAATTTGTATATATTTTATTTTATTTATACAAAGTTTGTTAATTTATCGATGGCATTGGACTTATTATATAATTAGTGAATGATTTAAGCACTTTAATATAAATAATGAATAAACTGCCGGTTAATGGTTAAGTGGTTTAGGGTCATGTGTGCCGAGGCACAGCAGGGTTATTCGTATGACAGCGTGTTTACAAGCTAACAAAACGTGTCCATTGGCTTCAGTTAACCGTAGGGTAGACGGGAACCAAATTCAATGACCACTTTACATAGTCATTATAAATTACCAATTGTACGATGATACAAACAACAAAATCGTTAGCTGCAATCATTGACCAAAGTTACTTACGAACAATCGACTAGCAATTTCATATCTGTGGGAAACAGAATAGATGGGGTTCCATATTAATTTGTGGCACCGTTATTAAATGGCTTTTCATTTTCTACCTAAATATCAGTGCGTGAGCAATGGAGTTAAATATATTGGAGACATGTTTATATTTCGTAGTCTTTCGAGTTATTTTGGTGAATGACCCAGATTTCTGAACATGTTGATAATTATGTTCGGTTCTGAAGTCCGCCTCTTTTTATCCGGCACTATTAACGATAGCCAAAACGATTAGTGCCTCCGAAGTGAAATGTGCCGCAGAAGGTGAATGACTGTTAAATGATTCATCATTTGGCGACTCATGCTTTCTGAATCATTGCTAGATGTGGTGCAGACAATCGACGGGTGCTTGTTGTCGGCTACCTGTAATAACGTCGCAGAGACAAATCGATTTCGAAATTATGACTACCATTGAAAAATATTACCAGTGTCCATTTGGAATAATTCACGATGCACAACTTCCGTGACCAAATTGGGAACTTCTTGAAGATCATGTGTCATTGCCGTTGCCGTCGATATACAAATTTGAGGTCACCGTTCTAGAAACAGCTTGGCAACCGTCGTTTATCTATAAGAATTAACACTTGACGCAAATCATTACGCGATGGTCAAGCAACTTCATTGTATGTGATAATGAAAAACTAGTTCCACGAGGTCAAACTGGGGATCATTGAAACGCCATCAAATATGAAGCACACCATTCAAAGAGCATAACAGATAGCGTAATCAATTAGACTGAACATGTGCGATGTATGGGATCATAATACATGTGCGTTATATTACAACTGACAGCGAGCCGTCTATGAGGGTCTCGTATATAGGGAATCCAATTCCGAGCCAAAATTTCGATCTCAGGATTTCGAGATTGCATTAGATCGTCCCGGAATCCCGGGACCGGGATTCCCCAACAAATTATTTATTTCCGTCGCTGCAGATGTATACTTATATTCTATAATACTTTGTTGTGATTCGTAAGTATATTACGGAGGAATATAAAAATTCTGAGCCCCGTGTCTATTATATTTCATATCGATATTCCCATTATTAGAGTTGATGTGTAGTAAATACATCACCGGTAAGGAAATGCTAATATAACAATTTGAAAAACATATATGTACTGTATATATGTATACATAGATTAGACAGTTATTGCCCTTAGGCGTCGCCTAAGCTCGCCAGTTAGTAGTTGCGCCACTGTTTCCAAGCGTCCAGATTTCGGCGGGAATGTCTCGATTTAGTAGCCTTCAACGTGCTGGTGACATGTAAGATTTGTTAGATAAAAATTTCAATCCCGAATTTTTCGTTTACTAACCCCGGGATTCAGTAGCACCTAAAACTGTCCGGGATCTCGGGATTGGATTAAAAAATCATTTTTTATCCTAATAACGAGTTTCTATGTAATAAATCCCCATAAAAATAAACTACTTACATTACATTTATAATCGCAAAGAATCAATTTTTTCCAGTTTTTATATCTTTTCTATTAGAACAAGTAGTTAAAAAATAATCATAACATGTGAATTGACTTCCAATATAACTTTCGATTGTTCTTTCTTCACAATAGTTTTGGCCCTTCCTCAAGATTCATTATCGAGGTTCATATTACCGGAACGAATTTTTCTTACAATAATCGAATTATTATCTGATTACCCAATTCTTCTCCGAAACCCCCATTTAAATTTCAACTTACTACCGCTGAATTGTATCTCAATTCGAATTTATACGTAGTCCTACATCTTTTAATGACCATGTTAAAGAGTATAATATAGCATCGATAATATAATATTTAAAAAACAATTAATGGGTCCTTAAACCTTAGTCGATTTAAAGTAGCTGAACTTATTGAAAAAATATTGAATAAAAATCATACTCGATCGCTGTTAATCTCGGACTAATGGAAATTCGGCAACTTGATATGTTACAACCTAATATTTTGTGTGCTTTATTTTTATTGGATATCATGACCTTTAAGTTACGATAAGTCAATAGATTAGAGCGAATATTTTTGAACAAATCATGATCAGTATAAATCCTTATTTTCTTATGATCACTCATTGATTTAAATGACTGAAATTCTAATTAAATTGTGTTTGGATGTTATTTTAAATTTGAACTTTATAAGATTGGGAAAAAATATATACCCCCTACTTTAAAGCATATTTGTGCCCCCATTTTCCGCTTAATTACATGATGTCTGCATCCGACGTAATCGCGTGTTAATTCTTCTGCGGTGGAGCTAATTCCACTTTCCCAAAGTCAACTGTCATTCAATTTTGTAAATTTGATCGCTCGGCTAAAATGATAGGTGATCATTACAACCCGTACATAATGATAGCCCAGATGCATTTTATGCAACAATAGTGCACGCGGATGCACGAAAGGGAAACGTGTTGCTGGACGCAAATTATACACATCGAACCCTCTAAGACCATATATTTTATACCCTTTAAGGACTTCAGAGAAGCACATAAAGCCGGGTAATTTGTAAACGAACTGCAATCAACCCCCTAGTATTTTTTTGTTGTGTTATCCAACATGATTTTTCTATTAAACAAAGCACAATAAAGAATTGACGAAGTACAATCGGAAATATGGGGTGATCATTTAAAATACTTTTTAAAACATCTTAAAATATCATATCTTCATATTATGAAGATATATCATTACATCCGAATTTAATTAGGAAATTTAGTTAGGAGATGAGGAATGATATATTAACGATTATTACAAATCAGTCACTCATAAGCGGTCCTGTTCTATTTTATGAATCATCTTAGTATTTACCTCTTCAGATCCAGAAAAACAGGTTTGGACTGGGTTGAGACGATCGATTAGAAATATTAATACTTCCGATCTCCCAAATTTGATTCGATTATTTTTTTCCCACAATCTGGACTTGAACCCTAAACTCTATAAGAAAAGTCCAAAATCTAATCCAATATAAAAACAATTCGTGATAAACATAATCAAATATGACAAAACTCATTTAAAGCATGAATTTAAATAAATTAGCCGTTTCGAGTTCAAAGCTGTCCATGCGTCGACATAATGAACGTTGCATTTAAGTGCATCACAGGACAATACACCGCCCGCTGATTGTAATGCTAAAAAATGCAAATTTGCATTTATCGTGCAAAAAGTACAGCTTTAATTCTTGTTACTTCCGCAAATCGTTATTACATTGTCCTGATAATTCTTCGACTCGTCGACATGCAATTAGTTCGCTCTGGACTCGTATACGATGACCGATGACTATGCATATTCTTGGAATTAGGTGAAATGTTATAATTTCAATAAGCGCAGACATTATTGTTACGTCGTCATTGTGCTATTATAAATATATCGACTTATTAAATATTGGATTCTAATTTCTTGGGGAGGTTTTTAAAAAAAAACACAATGGCATGGCGTGCCATGGTTTTCCGTAGCAATGATTCACTGACTAAATCACGTTTAGAATTGATTGATTTTAAAAAATATATATTTTTCAATAATTGAATTTGAAATAATGAAATTTATTTTATTTTGTTGGTTTGATTATAAATATGAACAAAAATACAAACATTGATTTTTACATAAAAGATCTACCGTAAGTTAATTGTACTGTATCCATATTATTTAAAAAAGTGCAAACAATAAGTTGGCAGAGTTTTATTGCAATCGAATGAACGGTATGGGAGCGCATTAAATACGGACAAACAAACATTGATTTTTATATATTAGACTATGCCTATGTTACTCGCGGAATTCTTAGCAATAAGTGAACGAGGTTTTATTGTAATCTGATGAACGGTTTGGCAGCGCATTTCGAACAAACAAAACCCAATTCATTTTTATATATTAGATTAGTAGAACCCAAAATTGACTGTTTTTGGAGATTTCTTGCACTAAGGCTGCTGCACTTTCAAATCGTGTTTTGTGCTGGACTGGAAAAATCCAACACACTGACTGCTGAAATCGAAAGTAATCCAACAGCAACTATTGAAAAAATGTCGATCAATCTCGAATACTCATGGTCGAGTGTTCTGGTAAATCTGGAAGAAATCGGGAAGGTGTGGAGACAAGGAAGATGGGTGCCGCACGAACTAAGCGAAGACAATCTGTACAACCGTATTAACTCATGCGAACGACTTCTAAATGGAATCCCAAACGTCGTTTTTAGGCAACTTAATAACTGTATATAAGAAATGGGTTCTTTATTCTAATGATGGATGCAAAAAATACATAGCAAAATCGACCTTTAAGCCCTGCCTAGCAACAAAAAAATTATTTTGATTGTTCACGAGGAACTGCAAAGGTGTCATTAATTTTGAATAATTTAAACCTCTACAAATAATAAATGCAATACTTTATTGTGAACAATTAGACTATTTAAGGGCGGAAATACAAAAAAAACGACCCTCTCTCGTGCATCAAAGACAAGAGTTTTACAGCATAATAATGCTCGCCTTCATACAGCGAAAATAACGCGGGAAAAAATAAACAGCCTTGGATGGAAGACAACTCGACATCCTTCTTATTCTCTAGACTCTCTTCATCTTTTTAGAACTATGAACATTAAAATCTTTCATTTAAAAAAATGAAAATCTTTATGGGTACATCTATTATATAGAAAAAGATAGTCCGGTGATCAAATGACCGCTCGCTGTAAGCAAGCCAGGTAATGGATTAATCTCAGCTAAAAAAAGCTAATAAAAAAACGAAAATTGAGCTGTTGATCAGTCAGATTATCTAAGACTTTAGATAAAATTTCATTAAAAAAGGAAAAAATAAATGTATAATTTTAAACGATTTTTCAATTAGTGATATGACTGCGCTCGGTACAGTTAGTGTTAAAAAATAAATATTAGAATAAAGGGATTTTTGCCAGTTTGAAACCTAAATTAACAGATTTCGGCTTTTTAATGGCTCAAATTGGAATACATTTTATTTTAAAAAGATATATGCAAAAATTTAGGGAATAGCCTTGACAGGTTGAAAATTAACATCTTTAATTTTGTATGCAACGTTTAAAAGATCGATCAAAACGATGGACTTTTGGCTTTAGGCGTTTTGTATGGGACCGTTTACAATACAATACAACACAATTCACACGAAGATAAAGTCCTGTCATTGCTTCTTCGCCATATCGCCGTATTGAAAACAAAGGCAAAGAACCGAGTGACCCATTACGATGCGCACACAATCTTTTCAACACTCTAAAAACCGTTATGTAAATTTGAAAGATTTCTTACTACGGGTTCAGAGAGGCCGTTTATGATTTCGGATAGGTGAGGTTTAGAGAAAAAAGAAGTGTGGACAAAAGGAGCAAGAAACAAAAGCTACCTGAGTTGGGAGAGACGCAGGTGTTGCAGCAGGCCCAAGTAAATCATCAGCAGGTCTGAACAGGTCGGATCTGAACCTGTATGCTCTGCCTTGGGCTAAGGGCCCAGCATCCGAGCCACAATTGAGCACCTGATGGACAAAATACCTATTTAAGATGCATCCCGTAACAATACGACGAGGTAATCGCTTCTTAGAAGGACTCGTCTGAAAAACGATTTAAACGCGCAAAATTATATCAACCCATAAATTAACACGGCAAAATAATGTCATTGAATATCAAAAAATCACAAGCTTTAAACATAGTCTTATCACCCTCAATATCGTCGAATAATCAAATATGTATTCTATTTAAATTCAATTTCAACGATTTGTCTATTGACTCGTCGAATTGTACAAGATTTGTGGTTTGTACGATGTGAACACATCCAAAAAAGGGCAGAACAAGTGCATCGAAAGATTCAAATGCAAGTCTCCAAACTACGATACTAAAACTGCATTATTGCACCTTAGTCGACCCGTTGACGAAATGGTCTTTCACAAAATGACTCACAAAGAAACGCATAATAATGTACCGTTCGATATTCAATAGAAATCTTTTGTCACTCTCGAGGACGACAATATCTTAATTGAAATAAGAACACACTGATATCCTAAATATGAATTCTTAAAACGATCCATTTTACTATGATTCTTGGGTATATTTTTTTCAAAAAAAGTGCTGGATTAAACCGAATTTGAATAAATCTTAGTTGTATCTCAGATTACTACTTAACACATTACGCTCGGGTGAAATTCGCATGTGTTGTTTTTATTATAAACTGATCACATTGAATTTAAGGTCCAGAAGCAAAATTTTGAACAACCCTGCAGTTATCTATTTAATAATGATCTTACTAAAGTTTATCAATTTTTTCAAGCTCATAACATCAGATCATAGCACTAAAAAAGTAGGGAAAAACTACTTCGAATGCTCCCGTGATGTTATTAACTCATTTCTAATTTTATAATGGCTTATGGCAATATTTAGTATATACTCAAATGTAGAAAAAAATTATATAGTTGTGTAATAAGATTGTCACTAAGACTTTCGTGTACCATCATCTGTTAAGTCGTTGCGCCCGAAGCATAAAGCCTCATACGCGCACGAACCGGAAATAAACTTGTTATCTGTATCAAACTTAAGCTTTTCTGACTTGACACGGGTAGACAGTGATTTGAAAGACGAGCTTTTTCCCTGAACTTCTAAACGGAAGTTGGAGCTTCTGCTTCTTTTACGACCAATCAAAATTTAAATGAAGCCCGAGAGATAAAAAGACAGTAAAACGCACGAGGCAAATTAGCAAGGGGCTTAACTCTAATACCGAAGTCGTAAGATGTTTAAACCGAGAAATGCATCCTCCACGAATTTCGTGATGTAGAAAGATCGAAGGATCATCACTCCGAATAATGATTTTAATTATATTTTACTTTTATAAACATTCATAATCAATCCTTATCGTTTTTATGCTATACAAGATGAGCTCAAATGCATAAAATTGCTATATTATTTTATTATATTAAACTGATGAATATGATTGGTAGATCTTAAAATATAGTGGATGATTATGCCAAATATTAGTGGAATAGGCTCACATCAACGCTTATATTAATGACATTACACGAAAGCAATTACTACACTAAAAATAGCAATCATTACAAAATTACCAACTTGAAGTAACCATAAAACTTTCATTAGGATGCAAGTAATAAAAAAACAATGAATTTGCTGATTTCAAAGCAGCCATTGAATGCAAAACAATTTGATTCCCACACTGTGATGATTCCCTCGGATTTTCCACTGGACTATGTCTTCCTTTCTTCGTTCCGAACTCAGAAATGAGCATTCTCATTAATCAAATCCAGGGGTTGATTGGCGTCTCCCTGAATAATCCCGGTTTACGATTTTAAACGTGGTGATAACGCCCTGTAACGAATAATGCCTTATATATCCCTAACCCGGTTTTACTACACACCCCCACACTTTGCTGCACGTAAGTAATAAATGCTAAACGACATTTTTTTCACCCCAAGCGTAAATCAAAACGCACTTTTTATAAAAGAAACATCTCTTAAAATCCCAAATATTGTGCCAATTACTTTGGATAAAACATAAAAATGTTAGTGCTTAAAGATCATAACTCTCATATGAAACTCTTAAAATAAACAAACATAAATTTCACAAGAAGATGTACCAATGATAATGCATTAATCCCTCAAAGAGATTTTGTGACACAATTTTGTGTCCGAATTACAGTGACTCATAAAGAGCATTCTTACACGTTGAGCTCCTGAGACAGACAGAGACGGAGAGAGTATCTTGCGTATATCATACGATTGTATAGATCGTTAACCCAAATGTATCGACTAATAATGATATGTGATTTCAAGTGTATTGTTTATGTTTACTTGAAGAAATGACCGAATATTGTGTGCTATCGACAGTGTTTATTTATTAATATACAAGCTTCATATATGCTGCTGCGGTCCTGACAGATAAATGCATTTGTATGACGATAAGTGGCGGACAAGCAAATATAGCGTCTAAATTTATATTGATGTTAAGACATATTGTTCCATAGCGTAATATTTAAATAGTTTTAAATATTTTATTTTATGAACTATTCCCCATACGATGATTGTATATTATTTTTGTAACCGATACGTAACGTCGATGTGGTTACTGGTAAATTTTATGTGGCAAGGAAAGCATCACCATGTAATATACGTCATTGTTGTAAGTAACGACTCGTAAATTAACAATAATCCAAATAGATATGGGAGTTTTATATTTTAAACCACACAAATAATCTATACGTAAGCATAAGGAAAACTATATGATACAATATTTATGTAATTTCTATAGTATTATTTAAATCAAATAAGCAACTACCTTCGTCTTCTTTATACATAACTGTTCAGAATTAATTACTGAAAATATTGTAGGTAGGAATAATTTTGTACACAAACTGTATTCAATGTGTGCAAAAATTATGAAAAGTTTCTGAAGAGCTATTTGAAAATAAAGACAATAATTTCTTAATCGTTTTGCGAATTACTACTAACAATGTATATTATGCATAGTTTTAAAGTTATAGCAATTTTACATGAAATTATTTTGCCGCAAGCGTTACCCAATTTTGAAAGCTACAATTGCAAGTTCTAGCGCATCTACGCCCGCCTAAAGCGTGTTAAAATGGACTTCTGATCTATTTGAGATTAGATAGTTTTATCCCTAGTAAAACGGCTTACTTATCGATTCCGCGTTAAAAAATGATGGATTGTAAATCAAAGATCAATTACTAATACTATTGGCCACAAAGCGCTAAACACGGAACCAAATACACCAGGACACGCTTCAAATTTTACTACATACACACAGTGCAATTGGCACCATCACCGTTACTTGCAACGAGATCAAGAATTCAAATTTATGTACCTTTGTATAACATAGTCAGTAATAAATCTGCGAGCGTCTACGGTATCGTCGTTCGCCAGGCGCATCTATCCATAAAACCAGGATGTTAAGCTGCAAACTTTGGACGTTAACGTTTTAAACCTTCATCTTTAACTATTGCATTTAGCTCGGCATCTCTTCAAATTGACAATGGACCATTTCGATTTGATGTCCTTGCCAATAAACAGGTCTATGGAGCGCTTTTAAGGCCACTAAAGTAAATATCTGCCCGTTTTATGTCTCGGTATACAAATTGATCTGAGTATATCATTGCACTCGGACTTTGGTAACGTACCAAGTGTTGGTAGAGCTGTTTATTTCCTGGACTCTTTATTGCAAAGGTTCGAGCTCAAATCCAATTTGTAGAAGTATTGATATTTTTGATCGAATATCTTGATTCAGGTTTATCCAGACGGTCAATAAAATAGTGCTTATTTGCAATAATAATTAAAAGTGATGATTTCTCTACTTATCCATAGATCCTTTCCAGCCTAACATTTCTATTCAAATAGTCTTCTATAAACAGAAAAAACATTCAAATAATTGCAATACAACATGTCTTCAATCATTTTTTTTCATTCTTATTGAATTGATGAAAATCCAGGCAAAATGATAGGCGTTGCTTTAATTACCATTGGAGCTTTCCAACCACGTATCATTCATTTAAATCTTCTCAGCCATGATTTAAACGGCTCGTATACCTATGACTATATAATGCAGGCAAAAGTAATGGAATGAACTCAACCTTAAAGGGTTACATCAATCAGATAAGGGTTAAACTACTCGATGTCGTCATCCCCTACAAGCCACATTAATGTCTAGCGGCAAATAGGTGAGCTGCGTTTTATCACACAATAAAACGCAGCTGCTCAAACGGAGCAAGAATCAGAGATGCAAATCTGCCTGCAGCTTCTTCTAGAGTGGAGGATCGTATTATGACGAAACCCCGACATTTAAAGCCATCATGGATTCACGAGGACTATTAAACACGTCCAATACGGTTGCAACCGTCAATCAGTACCATTTGCTCCGTCGATACAGAAGTTTGACATTTTGATTGAAAGGCAGACCCGATTGCCTTAACATCTCGACACCGCAGTGATTAGTGTTACAACAAAAATATTTTAAATATACAAATTATCGCAGACTATCTAAGGACATGCATGCTGTAATTAAAGCGAACATAACAAATTGCTTAGGTTTTATTGAGGCCTATATGATGACGTATAAAGTTTAGAGGAGCTCTTATTCAATTAACTGTGCACTTTGAGATAAAACGTCGCATCGTGACATCCTCGGAGGCCATTATATTTAATCGTCGAGGTATATCACCCCAAAAAGCCTACCCGTTATTAAGGTCTAGGTATTATGCCTATTCAGTAATCAGATATGTAATGGCGGCACATAAACAAGGCTTTTATGTTCACCTGAAGGGTCCCTCGAGTTGATGTAATTGAAAACGAGTTGAATAATGACTCCCAAACAAAAACCATATCTTGATTCTTTCCATTAGGTTTTGTCAAATATTGGACACCAATGACAAATAAAATTGGCATACATTCAATTGCATTTGAAATTTTGTTGTAATATTAAAGATAAAGGACTTATCTATTTGTACGTGGATTATTTTTCATTGCGGAGAGCTTATTTGAATCAAATAATGGATTAATTTCTATTCTGTTTTAAAACATTTACAATGTGATAAGATTTTGAATCAAACTTGTTCTGATGTCCTAACTAATCTGCTCTGAATTTTTTCGCATAATTCAAACTGCACTTAAATTCAATATTTCATTTAAAATAACATGTCTGTTTTAAAAGAAATAAGTCCTACATGTTCATGAAAATAAATCAATTTAGTGATATAAATATCAATAGAACATGTCGACAGTCAAAAAAATCCAGTGGTGTCAGATCTGGAGACTGTGCGAGCCTCGGAATAGGGCACATCCCCAGACAAAGAAATCCAGTGGTATCAGGTCTGGAGATCGTGCGAGCCACGGAATAGATCACGTCCTCAGATAAAGAAATCCAGTGGTGTCAGATCTGGAGACTGTGCGAGCCACGGAATAGGACACATCCCCAGACAAAGAAATCCGGTGGTGTCAGGTCTGGAGATCATGCGTGCCATAGAGTAGGGGACGTCCCCAGGCAAAGAAATTCAGTAGTGTTATGTCTGGATACTGTGCGAGCTACGGAATGAGGGCCGCAAAAAGAATTGATTTACACGACAGAGGTGCCGCCTTTGCAAAAATGAAAGAGGAAATGCTACTTGCGTGCATACGAAGCAAAGGAGGTCAATTTTGTTGACAAATTTAATAAAAACATCATAAACATAAAAACGTATTTTCTTAACCCTGACTAGGAAATCCAATCCCGGGATCCCAAACAGTTTTAAGTGCTCATTAATCCCGAGATTAGTAAACTTAATCCCGAAAAATTCGGGATTGAAATTTTTATCTAACAGAAATCGTACATTTCACCAGCACGTTGAAGGCTACTAAATCGAGACATTCTCGTCGAAATCTGGACGCTTGGAAACAGTGGCGTAGCTACTAATTGGTGAACTTAGGCGACGCCTAGGGGCAGTAACTGTCTAATCTATGTATGTCTAATATATGTTATATTAACCTTTCCCTACCGGTGATGTATTTACTACACCTTGACTCTAATAATGGGAATATCGATATGAAATATAACAGATACGGGGTTCAGAATTTTATGTATTCCTCCGTAATATAATTACGAATCACATCAAAGTATTATAGTATATAAGTATTCAAAACTCGTTGTTTAATGTTACTTCGGGCATATTTTCAAAATAATATTTGAATTTTTTAGAGTTTTATTTTTATATTTTCTTAAATAAATAAAATTCTTTCGCCTTCCAATTATTCTTTATATCAAACCAATAGACTTATTAGAAATTTTTGATCAAATTTATTAATTTCTTAAACTATTGAAATTCTTGGTCCCAGGATCCCGGGATGGTCTAATGCAATCCCGAAATCTCGGGATCAAAATTTTGGCTTGGGATTGGATTCCTTAACCCTGACCCTGGCAAACTTGTACCTCTTCAAGTTTAATTACTTATTGAATGATTTATATGACATGTAGCATATCGTTGGAAATAACATAACATGTACATTTATATGAAGACTATATTTTGTTATTCATCATCGTCATATCATCATCATCACTGTTCATTTGAACGCTCACCCAGCGAGCCATCCAGGCGAACGTATCGAAGGGCGCTCCCACGGTCATCTATTTGAGATAATCGCGTTCATTGTATTTACTATATGCTTCATAGATGCAAACGTAAGATAACGTCTTAAATGAATGCGATAAATAGATTAATATGAACTTGTTAAATGATTCAATAAACTTGTTAGCGCTTTTCTCCGGACCATGATGATACATATGAGCAGCAATTAACACAATCGCACCGTGAGAATCTCGGAGCGACCACATCACCGGTAGGGTCGTTCTTCCAGGCTAAAATGAAAAATTCGGATCATTTTTTAATGAAGAAAAATTGCCACCACAGGGTCAACAGTCACCGGGGAAAAAGCGCCGAGACATGTGGATGGACGTTAATCAGACGACCGGACGTAATATATCCAATTATCGTGTGAATTTTTTATGAATGGGAAAGAAATCGCCATTGTATGCGGCCCGCGCATCAGGTGTTATATGCATTTTTCGCCGTCAGTTCCTGTGTGAGTAATTCATTTTGATGCACAGCGAGGGGTGGGAATTCGGAGTGCATCCCGTAAAAGCGTGGCCAATTGCGGTGCATATCTTAACGCCTGCAATTGCGATATTATTTTATTTATTCAAAGAACCTATGATATTTTGATCAGATGTTAAGATGCTGTAGCATCGTCAATATATTTTGATGACATATTGAAGTCATGACTGTCTGGAGTCACATTTGATCAGTCAGAATTAACCGAATGTTTCATTGATACATTAACATGATTTATATTATACCGATTCATTATATTATACTTCTGTAACTGAGCGAATTTGGTAACATTTGATCTAGCGAATTCATCTCATAAACATGCAGATTGTTACACAGTTTATTTATATATTTATATTTAATAATATAGTTTCGAACGCGTTATCAGTCTCTTGTTTGGTTATATATTTAAATTAAAAATTTTCCGCGAATATTTATTGCGTAAATTTACGTCATAATTGTATAAAATTCTGTCAGCTGTTACTATGTCAGCTGAACCACAAAACTATACCATATTAGATGACGATTTAAGGATAAATAATAAATAAGGAAATTTGGAGGACTAGCCCAAAATACCACTAATTACCATAGCAACTATATTATTGCAAAAACTAAACTTAATATAAATAAAGAGCATCTTAAAATTATTCCGATGTGATCAAAGGTGTATTCTCGACTTACATCTATTGGACAAAAATCTTTTGCGATATACCAAAGTGACCTATTCAAACCACATAACAAATTCATACAATATTGTATGCAAGTTAATGCATGCAATGAAAAAAAATCTTGTCAACAACTACTGACAACATCACGTGCTAACATATCATTAAAATTTGCAAGAGAGGAAACGTGCTGTATATAATTTAACAGAAGTTTCCACCTAAACGTTTCCATTGTTACGGTCTTCGCAGAATCAAATATCCTGCAGTTAGTCATCAAATGATCATTTTCTCCGACGATCCTTCATGGAATCCGACCGTTGATCCCTCTTTATTTATTGGGACACCTTCTGAGCACTCTTATTTAAATTTAATACAATCTTCCTTATTACGTAGGCATTTCCTATTACTGACAATTATTCGAGTGCATGCACGCTAAGTATGCATCCATCCGGATGCACTAAACGAGCATTCGCGTCAATTTAACAGCATTGCGATTATTTTTTTCGGCATAAAAATCCATTTCGAAAATACCGCATAAAAATTAACCCACCGTGAAATTACACAGTGTGCAATTTTTCATACGCGTTATCATTATGGATCAGTGATAGCATCTGACAAAAGTATTTCTATAATTGCCACAAATTTCATACAAACAAGTACGTATAATTTTTTTTATAAGTGGTACGCATATCAGTCATATTTATCTCGTTAGATCCTTTTTTTAAGCTAAATAATTGCATAGCTAAAGACGCATAGGTGCGTCTACCAATAATACCCGAAAGACACACATATGCGTAGCCTGACGGGAATGTGTTAAAATACTGCTGACGACTTCAAAAGTCAGAGCATTTCGCCAATAAGAAAACGTCTTTTAATCATAAGTAGTAGTAATGACGAAGTAAGCTTTATTTAATATTCATCCATAATCCTTTGACTGCTACGGTGTTTTTTGATGAACAGAGTCTTCTTCCCGTTTGTTTCATTGCGCTAATATATGAGCAAAATGCACTGAGAATTTAAACACTGATACCCTGACATACAGAAACAGTTAATCTTCGAACGATTTGAAGTTATCAATGGGTTAACAGCATTATTTGTTTGCAGTCCTCGCTAGTTTCATCTAATTTTTACCACACCACGTTTTTAACCTAAATTAGTTTTATTCCGTATGATAGGATGATCGCGTATTTGCGAGCGAATTCCAGTGATTCAGAAAGAGCACTTTTGCACGTTGAGCTCGGAGAAAGACAGAGACGAATAAAACATCTTGCAGTGACAGATAAATGGATTTATACGGATGATAAGTGACGGACAAGCAAATGGATCATCTAAGACTATTCAGATTTTAAATTAGCTCACTACTCAAAGGGGCTAATTTCTTTAGATACAAAAGTAGCTTTAAAAAAATCATCTGTATTCGTCTTAAAATGACAATGTGATGACTGAAAAAATGATAATGAAGAGACAAATATCTCAAGTCCTGTTGAAAAAATGTCCTCATTCTTCCTTTCCAACAATCTTGTATAGTCATTCCATCATACTGAGAGCATTAACTGTCAATAAGACTGCTCAATAACAGTCGTGCTCGACCGGTTTCCCCGTCAAGCGCATAATTATGATCAATCAGGTCACTTATTTATGATCCAATATGCTCACATTTTGACACACCGGTTTCATCCACCATAAACAATAACATCTGTTACGGTTTCGCCGAACCGACTTGCTTATGCGAGATAATAGGAAAATTAATTCGGATCGCTCATATCGCAACTCACGCGAGCAATATCTGTATTTAAACCGATTATGGCATTACTATTTCGGGGGGTGAATTTAAAATAAAACGAAAAAATAAATCCCTCCCCATCGCAAATGGTAGCATTCTCGTTCCCCAGTTTCGAGATATGCGTTTCACTTTTTTTCTGTTCGTGATGCGGATCACTCTTCTACCTGTAAGGATACATACACGCGCTAATTTATGTACCGTCACGATTGTCAGCCGATAATTTGTTACGATAAGGTGAAATGAGGCACGAATTATAATATTAGGGCTATCGACTAAGTATTTTTATATTTTTTGGAGCATTGCTATATTTGGATTAAACTAAATACAAACAAATACGAGACTATGTATTAGGGGAACCGAAAAATAATCAAAATTTAAGACTTAACCTTCACAAGCAATTTGTATCGAGACACGGTTCAGGAAACACATATTTTATATTATCTAATTATCTTTTGTCGTAGATTATTCACAACACCAAGATCAATAATTTATGAAGAACATTTGTATCATTGTTTGCTATTTTTATTCGTAAAGAAATTAAGCCAAACGCAGTAAAATAAAAAAAATAGATACCTCGTGAAATTTTTGAACGGACAGGTCCCATAAATTAAATGATGCACTGAAATAATTAGTAGAATCAAGCCCTCATCAAGCAATCAAGAAATTTTCAAATCAGCTTGGTTTTCCATGGATTCAGCAAAGAATTTGGGTTATCTGTAAATTGTCGCTAACCGCATAAGAGCGGCAAAAATAAAATCTATGTATCTGTTTGTTTTGGGCCCGTTTTTGGGACGATTTTTGACCTTCAATGAAAAGTGGAAGTTATATAATAATCTAAACCTTTTGAAGAGTGAGCAAATTTAAAATCGATGATATCGTCGATGCCATAAGCGCTTTACACTGATTACTTTTTGTCCTATCAGCGTAAGATTGTAAATAAGCACTGTTAATAGCATATAACACCACATCATTTTTTACATAAACAATACACAAGAAATCGATTAATTTGCTCCTGCTTTAGAATGAAATGATAACCGGACAAAGACTCATTCAACAAGCACACCATATTCATTCATTTCTTTGCGTAAACAAATAAAAAACTTGAAATCGAAATCATTATTAGTCGATAAATTTGGGCTAACGATCTATACAATCGTGCGATGTATGCGGGGAAGCTCTCCGTCTCTGTCTCCCGAACTGCGATACGTTATCTCTCTGTCTCTGTCTGTCTCAGAGCTCAATGTACAAGAGTGCTCTTTCTAAATAAGTGGATCGCAGGGTCTCCGATAGTACTCCTTTTGAGGTTAAACTTTACAAGCAGTTTGTATTGAGACACAGTTCAAGAAACACGCATTTTTTTATTAGCGTTATAAATGTAAATATAATGAATTTACTGTATTTCTCTCTAATAACTATTATCGTAATTTTTTTACAATACCAAGATCAATAATTTATGAAAAACATTTGTATTATTGTTTGATATTTTTATTCATATAAAGTCAAACTCAGTAACATAAAAAATAGATACCTCATAAATCTTTGGAACAGGCAGGTCCCATAAATTAAATGATACACTGAAATGATAAGTAGAATCAAGCCCTGTCGCTAACCGCATAAGAGCGGCAAAAATAAAATCCATGTGTCTGTTTGTTTTGGGCTCGTTTTTGGGACGATTTATCACATCTTCTGTTTTGCATAATAATAATATTTAAACTCATTTCTTCTTAAATTCTTGAAAATTGTTTTGTGGTCCCTGTGTCCTGGTTCCTGTGGAATCCGGAAAATCTGAGGAAAAAAAATCGATTTTAGATTTTAAGAATTACTATTGTTATAATACATGTTTATTTAAAATTAAAATAAAAAATTATTGTTCAAAATAATATCGAACAGACAGACATACAGGCGATTTTATATATGCATGCACATAATAGAATATTTCATTGGCTCTATATGAATATTTACTGAACTAGAAATAAGTAGCATTAATACTTGTGTAGAAAATATCATCATCAGGTCATTTCATTTATTAAAACAAAGAGATATAATATAAGATCATATTTTATCATTTCGCTTGTACTACTTAATGGAAGATTTTTTAAAAATTTTAATACATTTATGTATTGTGCTCATTTATATTGTAAAACGATTTTAATATGTGGCCATTGATATTTGAATGTGCTAAATTGAGAATATGTTTTAGTGCGCTCGAGCAGTGGTAGCCCTCAATATAAACAACCCCAGGACAAATTCAACACCCCTAATCGGAGAAGATTATGAGAAACTAGCGGTGAATAACCGCACAGGTGTTCTCTTGACCGGACTGACTAGATTGGTCGCGGGGGTCCCGTGGACCCCACCATATGGTCAAAATTTCATATACACACGAACCCATACATAAAAACATGAACACGGATACGCACCGATCCTCGAAAAGATAGCCCGACATCCCGTAGTGTAAAGTGCTCCACTTAATGCAGTTTAAACAATAAATTGAAAGCGTCAATAAATAAAATATCTGATCAAATATTTGTGTAGCATTTATGTATTATTATTTTTTTTTTGGGTAGCTGTTTACGTGCACAGAAGCCAGTGTCTTTTTCAACAGTCATTAAGGCTTTAGCGCCACGTTTGTATTGCGACACGATCACTGTATTCTTCAAGCAGTTCGTGACACTCCATTTACCGTTACGGACACTTTTGACGGACTAATATATATATATGCATACGAATGCACTCGAGAGCTTATTGCACAACTCGAATAAGCTAGATTTAATAACACATTAGCCAGCATGTGATGAGGATAAAAGAAGAAGACCTCATTGTGTCCGTTAAAGTGTTTGATGATGAACGATCAAGGTAAGAGGCGACCGTGAGTGATGAGGGAAAGATTGCTTTGATTATATTTTACCTTCGCATGATTCGTTGTGCACGTTTAAGACGAAGCACATGCTGCATCCCAGATGCAGGATTGTAATTGTAAATTTCTTGATGAAATTATATTCCAGTGTCAGTCGTGGTGCTACTGGTTTCAGCGGCACGTGTGCATCATCAGAATTCATTCCAGGAGAAAGAAACCGTGGGTGGACAAAACTGCATGTCATGAATATATGTGCATGAATATACATCAATAAACTGGAACAGGGTTCGATATAAATCGAAGAAAGGCTGCTTATGAGGACCACTCAAAATGTATCAACCCAAGCGCTTTACCATCGAATTTGTACTTGTTTAATTACATAAAAAGATCATTAACGAATTCTAAAAATAATTGCAATTCTACCAAATCATCCCTTATATTATAATTTATTAAAGGAGTTCCAGCTTGAAGTTCGCGCTTATAATATTCTTTCTGCTATTTGCTTTCTGTTTATCCCGGACAGTTTAAGGTGCTAATGAATCCCGAGATTAGTAAACGTAATCCCGAAAAATTCGGGATTGAAATTTTTATCTAATAGAAATCGTCCAGCACGACGAAGGCTACTAAATCGAGATATTCCCGCCGAAATCTGGACGCTTGGAAACAGTGGTGTAACCAGTGGCGTAGCTACCAAGGGGCTAGGCGGGGCAGTGCCCCGGGGCCCTCAAGCTCAGGGGGCCCTCGAGTCCTTACCAGAAATCTCGATCGAACTGAACTTTTGTAAATTTCTCCCATTTTCAAAATAAATTTGACAGGTTGCAACCCCACTTTAATCATGACAACTCAGTTGAGAGAAATTCATAAGTTATGCCTAGGGAATTCCTCTAAAGTCTTTCTGTAGGTTGGCAGTGTTGTCAATCACAAAAAAGAGCTTAACGCTTTCGCGCACGGCATCGTCATTTTAGCTCGTTTCCGTGAATCCGATTGCCAACGACATTCATGAATACGCATTAGTGCTTAAGCCATCGCCAGAACACACAATGAGTCAGTTATTCTCTCTCGTGTTTGCATCTTCACTTCACTAATCATTTTTGGTGATAACATTCCAGCGATAAAACCGAACTTTTATTGCCGTCGAAACATTTATCATCAAGTAAATCGATCTACGCGTTTTTTTAATGTATTCTTTACACTTTTCAGTGATTTTCAACCATTGTATTTTTTAATAATAAAACTATTTAAACCATCGCTAATACACATTGAAAGGTCGATCACTCTGTATTAGAGTAATGGGAGTCGAAAGCACTTGTTCTCAACATTTTTATTTTTTTTAACAACAATTTTATAAGTTTATTTAAAAAGATACAAAAAAATTTAAATTTTTAAAAGAAAAATTCACAAAAAATAGTATAACAAAAAAAAGATTCATTATGAAAATAAGAAAAGTAATTTCCCCATACATAGAGCAGGATTTTTTGGGCAGGTTTGGCATCTCCATGAAGTGTCAGTGCGTTTATTATTTTTTGAACACCACCTACAGCGCAAATAACATATTTTCTTTTTATATTTTTTTGGAATAGGACTTTTTTCCAAAAAAATGACTAGTATTACCTATTGTTAGAGTAGGTGTGATAGTTACAACTCTGTACTATCTGTTATATGGGCAATACCTAATAAGGATTCTATTAAATTGTCTCTAAATTGTAGAAAACTTATCACCTTTTCCATTTTAATGCGGTATAAAATCCACGCATTAAATACTGACTGTATTTTTTTCTAATAATTTAGTAGATAATGATATATTATTATAAAAATTGTCCATAAAAACATGATGACCTTTGTGGAGAAATGGATTCATCAATTTAAGTACACTGGCATCAATTTTGGTTCTTCTAGGTTCGTGGTCAAATAACCTTCCTCTATGTTTTGGATCCATGTTTTGTAAATGTTGTTTGTTTTTGTGTCCCTGAAGGCGGCAGGCATATAACTAATCCGGCGCCAGAGGTTTAGGTTAAGCGAGGTTTATTTGCACTCATGTGCTGCAGCGACGAAGGGATTGACGATGCGCGCGCGCGAAAGCGTCAAGTAGCTTAGAATTTTTAAAGTATTTGTATATTTCATATTTTTATTTGATAAAACCTAATCAGTTTACATAGCAGTGGGGCCCCATTTTTTAATTTGCCCCAGGGCCCTTGGTTACCTAGCTACGCCACTGGGTGTAACTACTAATTGGCAAGCTTAGGCGACGCCTAGGAGCAGTAACTGTCTAATCTATGTATACAAATATACAGTAAATATATGTTTTTTTAATTGTTATATTAGCATTTCCCTACCGGTGATGTATTTACTACACCTCGACTCTAATAATGGGAATATCGATATGAAATATAATAGATACGGGGTTCAGAATGCTTGTATTCCTCCGTAATATAATTACGAATCACATCAACGTATTATAGTGTACAAGTATTCATCTGCAGTGACGGAAATATATAATTTGTCAGGAAATCGGGAATTTTGCGAGTGTTAGTCCGTGTCTCAGCAGATAGGAATTTTATCAGTCACATTGATGGTATTATACGAAAATGGGGGACTAAATGACACTCGATGCTTTAAGTTTACTTCGGACATATTTTCAAAATAATATTTGAAATTTTTAATGTTTTATTTATCTATTTTTGAATTTTATTTTTATCTTTTTTCTTAAATAAATAAAATTCTTTCACCTTCAAATTATTTTTATATTAAACAAATGGATTTATTCGTTATTTTTTATTAAATTTATCAATTTAATATCGACACCTATTGAAAATCCTGGTCCCGGGATCCCGGGACCGAGATAGTCTAATGCAATCCTGAAATCCCGGGATCGAAATTTTGGCTCGGAATTGGATTCCCTAATTGCTGGTGATAAACATATAATAAGCTAATTGCGGGTCTTGAACAAGATTTTTGAAATGGATTAGCAAATATTTTTCAATGTTTAGATACATTTTGAATCATAGTTTTCAAGCTAGTACTATGAAAAAATGCTTGATATCCTTTTTCGACGACTATGATGTTATGCAGAAATTCAAAAAATTCAGCATATTTGAATCAATTGAATCAATCAAGGAGAAGATCTTCAAATCTGAATTTCAATTGATACTATTTTTAACATCTGTTCAGAGTCGTGTGCCAGGCACACTTGCTCTAAATATTTCATGAATAAGTCATGAACTGTATATTTTTAAATTATCATGTTACCCCCCTCAAAAATAAAATTTGGTGGAACTATCAAGGGTCAGATCTTGTATCATCTATGTGCTAACAATCTAAATATATACACAATTTTACTAGAGAAATATAATTTATTCGATCGATTTATTTTAAATTACAGATTGAAATACGCTGATTTTTTTGATATTCCCTCAGCAACAATGTATTCATGGCTTTTTCACAATGGCTCATGGATAGTCCTATTCCGAGCCCGAAACCAAAAATGATTGGCCATGTTCTTCCTTTTAAAAAAAGCACTGAAGCTAATCCACCAAGTGTTGCTCCTCCACCTTAATTCAAATGAATAATAGGATATTAAATACACTCAATGATAATTTATTATGATTTAAAACTAGTATCTCATACCCATTTTAATAAGCGAATCAAGATGGCATTTGGATATAACATCTTCGAACTGTTTTTCGCTCATTTTTATTAGCCCAACATAAAAGCACTGATATTTTATAATTAATAAATATTTATAAATTATTTATTTTTTGTTTTTATTTAATTCAAATTCGTATTAATTTATTTAATGTATATAACATAATGGATCATGCGCACGAAAGCATCAAACAAATAATACCTTTCTCTATAGATAAATAATACCCCCTCGATGCACTTGCCACTGAACAATTATCCCAAAAAAAATAAATAGGCCTCTGCTATTTAAATAAGGGCAAGCATTAAAATAATCCGCAGAAAAAATCCCCCAAAACAACATTATTGTTATGTATTTTGGGTTCGCTCCACTTTTTCGTCCGATACAATTGCGGTACAAGGAAGATTATGCACGGTGAAGTAGGTGAAAAATAGGGGTGGTTTTTTTCTGCCGAAACACCTGCTATTTAGGGATGCATCCCTTTGATATGACAGTCGTTATTCTGCAAAATTATAATTCGTACACTTGATTAAAAGCATTTGGCAACTACTATACAATGATTATTAAAACCGTTACAGTCTTAAATTTGAGTCCTCAATCGATATTATTTGCAGATTATATACTGAATGATGCTTTCTATGTGGAGGGCTTATGTTTTATAAAATACATGCAATCTTTGTATAGTGAGATCGTTTCTATAAGTGTGATGCGGATTTGTATTGTACAAAACAGGGAACTATTTCTTATCACTACCAATCAATAAGTACGTTTTCTCATTGACGAAATATTATTATTTTCGGAGCGTCTGCGATCACATAGATCATAGAAAATGCGGCAAAAAGCCCTAAGAGAGGACGGAGTAGCCACAAGATCTGTGTGTCCAACCGGTCCGCTTTTCAGACCGCTGACATGACGAATGAGCGCCTCGCGATCGGACGCTACACCTGAATATGTCTACAGAACGATTACGAACTCTCATTACAAAACGAATAACCGAAGTGGTCGATATTCTCCGTTTTGCGCCCCAAGCCCTATTGCTATGGTCCATCCTTTTTACGGCCCTGAAATTAAAGATAATCATAGATGTCATATACACCAAATTTGTTTCATCAGTGACTTCTTCCATCAGTAATTCTTGAATATCTTCGATGTCCATAGCGTTAAAGGATTCCCCTTTTCTAAATATAGAGCAAATTCTACTTTAACATCCACTCTGTTTTCAGCCGGTTCGATTAAATCTACATGTGGCAGTAACTCTGGCAATGCATTCAACTACATGCATTCAATGTTGAAGATCTTATTTATTTATTCAAAATCTATTGCAATAATCACTTACGATTTCCTTTAAAGTCAATGTACTCAATAAAATATTTTTACCTTGATATTGAGCGACCTTTACTTATTGTAGATCGTTTTACTATCATATCTTATCAGTCAAATTTTATGATAGCCTTGAATTAGTTCAATCAGCTGTTAATTCGTCGATAAAAATATTAAAATCAACTATAAAGGATCATCTAAATGCAATCAGAGTTTTGTTTAGTGATGTTGCTCATTTCACAATGGATGGACTTCTTTTGTAGGCTCCTGAAAGCATTGTTGAAATAAGGCATTGTAAAAGTATTCAGTAATTTCTTCAGATTCTCACCAAGTTCATTTTCAGATTCATCACCCATATTGCAGAATTTGTGCCTCATAAATTGGGAGCATTACCTATATAATTCAAACAAAACTCCTATTTTCTGTGCTATCTCATGAAATGATCTGTTGAAAGTTTAAAGCGAGCACGTGTGGATGTATCTCCTTGTGAATCATAAATACCATAATGTTGCAATTATGCACTCATTAGTATTGACCCTTTTTAACCAAATAAAACACTTAATGTGGTTATTAGCATACTCTATGGGACATGTGGTCTGGTTCTGATGTGGACGATAAAAAATGTCCTAACTCGACCGATGCATGACGAACAGACATACATTCTTTTTAACCTGCGTGCATGCATTTTCAGACTCGGTGAAATCATCAAAGTTTGTAATAATGTTACAATTTACTACATCGTTATTGCATAATTTTATAAAAACCTAAAAACTAAATAATTCCAACCGTTAAAAATAAATACTGTATAATACTTAGACAAGGAGTGTTTAAATTCAATAGAATCAAGTGTAGCATTTGAAAGATTCAAAATGCTTCTCAATTATAACGACTTTCCCGAAAATTTTCCCCATTTGTACACCAGCAATATTGAAAACACGATTTTGCTCCTTTGTAATGGATCTAATCTATAATAAATATATATATATATATACAATTTGAGGATTCCCAAAAATATTGTCATAAATCATTACATTTGAGATACCTGTGGTTCCCTGTTATCAGTAAACTATATTTACACAATTATTTTAGATAAGGTACAACGTCGATACATTGCGAATGATATCAATTTTTCTTAATTTCTGAGCACATGGAACCCCCTCATTTTGAAGCACCTGTTTTATGGTACCGGGAACAGATTGGAGGTGATTCACTTATTAGCATATCGCCTTAATTTGAATAAACTGCCGCACGTGTAGTATTTCACATTCAATGGTGTTAACAATGACCATTATAAACAATTTTAGATGTCTCATACAAAATATTAATTTTAATGAGGTTTGGGTATCAAAAAATCAGATTGGTAATAAGCAAAAAAATAATTGCATCTGATCAAGACAGAAAATTATAAGAATATAGCAATGCAAAAAAACGTGATTTCAGTACGTTCATTTGGTCAAAACTTCTAAGAATATTATTCATATATCAAATTGGACAGTTGAAAGCATATTTAAAATGATGGATGGATAATGAACATTCCATACATACATTTGAGCAAATTTAAAATATAATGTAATTTTAGCAAAAGTATGATTTAAAAAACAACATGTATTGTATGTAATTAATTATTAACTGAAAAGTTACACCAACCACCAAACTAGATAAGATTAGATATGAACGCCTGGTAAGCAACCCATGCTGGCCTCTGGACATAACGACTAAATCAACAAAAACGTCGATACATCATTAAATATATGAAAAAGTATGCACCACGAATTTCAGTAATGAAAGAACATTCAGATCTTATCGAGGAGAAAATGATCTTAATTCAGGGACTTTTAAGATCCCATTTTTATGATTTAATGACATCGGGGAGCCACATTAAGAACAATGATGTATTCAATTTTTTTATAAATGAAGATAAGCATTATTTTGCAATTGTCGTAGCAAATACTATTAATGATCATAAAAAATCAAAGCGTTATCTTATGGAAGATATTAAATAATTTATAAACGAATTATGGCTATTAAATAACGAGACTGGATCTATATGGATCGATCCACAACACTGCTTGTATTTAATATTGAATCTCATCACTTTGATCTTTTCAGAACGTAAGATGATAGTATATTGACTAAGAAGAGGCTAAGACTCATTAAAATTAATTTACATCATCAGTCTCGTTATTTAATAGAAACATGTCAGATATATTAAAATACATAAAACTAAATCGATATATAAGACAAATTTTCAAGCGTCATTGGTCTCTTTCATACATGTCGTGTGAAAGCCCATAACTTTGAATAGTCATTCGAATAATATTGCATTCTCATGGTGGACATTTAACACACCCTGCGTATTTACAATTCAGGGTTACACGCTCAATTAGACCCGCAGAATATTTTCAGATTTGCATCGATTCTCACTTCGGTATTGCACTTTGCATAAGCGGTTTGCAAATTGCCTAATTGTCTGTGAGATCTATGGGATCTTAAAAGGTTCCCATTGCGTCCTCCACTTTTCATTCTTATGCTAATTCGGCGCATTTCTTTATCACTTTTGTACAACAACGCTCATGCGTGGTATGATTATTAATCAGGTCTTCCGACACATCACCAGATCTGCTGATAATATGCCGCGAACCAAAAGATAAGACTTCCAACATGCTTTTATTGTTAAATTACAATGACAATGGTCTATGATATGTGCCATCGTGATTAAAATAAAAACATGTGCAAATTGAACTTAATATGACACATTTTTGGGATCAAAAATTGTTGATTCAAAACAATTAATTTCCACCTGTTTCTGTCCTTAAATTGGTCTCTTTTGCTGATTCATGCCGAACATTTCTTTACCATATATGATCAACATTGTATTATTTGTGCTTTAATTTGCATATATGATCAACATTGTATTATTTGTGCTTCGGAAACTCCCTGCAATCAAACAAAACTAATATTAGTCTAAATACAACTATAAATGGTCTGATACATACAATTATATTAATACTAACACTCGATTTATGTGTTTTTCGGCTAATATATACCCCATCTTGAACTCCATACGTACAGTTTAAACTGATTAAGAATGGTGCTAATGAGCGGATGGGTGGGCATAGGAGGCGATTGTTCTCCATACTATCCTTAAATTCTACAAATCGTGTCCACATTACACCAATCAACACCTGCAACGCGCACATTGTTAATCAGATTGTTTTGAAACTTCGAAGATCATAAATCGATGATATCGTTAATTAATCGCGTCGAAGACCATCCTTCTAGAAAAGAGGCTTTATAATTATTTCGTGACTTTGAGATTTTCCGATTGCGTTCGTGCACTATTCGAGCCCCGTTCGATAAGCATCTTGAAACGAAACTAGAGCATGCTCTTATTTTTTTATACTATTTTAAAATATTAATACTTTGAGATCATACATAGATCATCATCATCATATAAATATAGAAATTTCATAGTTTGAAATCGCCTTTGCGTGGAAATTGTGGAAATCAAAAACCATTTTCAGTAAAACCAACATGATTTTCTCGAGAAATTGTTCACTTCTTGTGGAAGAAAGCTGCTCAGTTTAATAAGCCACCCATTCTTCATCTTAAGATTGCCTAAGAAGATATCTTTCGATACATTTATTCGGTGACTTTATGGACATTTCACAAATAAAACTCAGAAGTCATACTACCTTCAATATTGTTTAATGATATAAATGTGATAATTTCTCATGTTTGGATACTGAATACATGATGTGTTAAGATGGTGATATGAAAAGTTCTCATTGAATATATTATTTGAGTGTTCCCATGGAATAAATCAAATTTTAAATAAAATGCTAATATAATATTATTGAACTGTGATTGATTCTGTCTGTCGATTTATTAACTATGTCTGAAAGTTCATGATTCTAAGAATGCACGCTCAAATCAATTTCAAAGACAAATCAAATTCACGTCACAAATTTAAAATTAAAGCAAACTTAGCTAGGTCATCGGAGCTTTTATCCAGCCGCAGAATATAATCCCACAATCCCCCCATTGTCTATTTCGCGCCGACAATAGTCCCCAATATCTGTTTGTATCAACGTGTCGTTTGTCACAATAGGGTTATTATCAAGTCGAGGGTTGGACCACAACACCTGCCTAATATATCCTAAACACCCCTCGAGGACCTCCCGTGGATAGATTAATACGAAAATGCACATTCGACAATCCTTGAAGAGCCTCTTTGATAAGGAACAACGGTCGCATCTACGCTGATTATAAATGCGCCCAGATAAAACTATTGATTTTTTTATCAAGCCAATATTTAAGATGATGAAACTATTCCGCATCTATCGAAATGCTTGGATATTCCGATCGAATTTGGATTTTAACCGATTGCATCCGATGCTTATTTGATCCATATATTGAATTTAAATTCACACTTTGAAAAGCTTAATAGATAATCTAACATCAGATATTGTAATAAACTGAATAATTTGTCGAAATAGAATTGGAAATAACGGGAAAATATCCCATTTTTAAGTACATCCAATCAAATCGATTCTCTATACTTTAAGCCTTATATCCAGCATGCATGCATTTCGATTGTCCCCAAAGCAGGCTTTTTCATTTATGGAAATATTGGAAAATGGACGATAATTTTCCGAACCGTCGCTCTCATCCAGCCATCATCATATTGACGATTCGGATGATGTCTGATGCATAATAGAGGTGCATTGTGGTGCATATTGCGTATGAGTGACCGCAGCTTTATAAGTCATAAAGTCCACGGATTAGATGAGCGTACTGATATGAAATAAATTGAATCGAATCTAGTTTTTCTTAGAATGTATTTTATCTATTTGATTAATGTTATTGTACACATCCAAATTATGTTTGTGTGATTTGCATTTTGTGAAATTCTTAATAAATATATTATCAAGTCAATTTATAGATAGATGTGTTTATTTCGCCTGATTTTCATGCTGATTGATCTTATATGCTCTTGCATCCACAACATAAAATTTTGTATGGACAAAAAAGTGCTGTATAGGTTAAAAATATTATGGATAACACAAAAACAGAAAATTACCCAGAGACACCAATTCAATTGCAAGACATTAAAAGTGAGGTCATCTTCCCTTGGATTTTACTTGGATTTGATGATAAACATGCTGCATGCTAACATGGATCTTCGGAATACTCAATCAAAATCTTATTGTCTTTGTTGAATTTTTATAATCTGCTTTCAAATCTTTTACATGAACGCTACATGACCTGACCCAACAATCATGACCTAAGTAAAGCTTCGTTTTTACATGGTCACTCACTGCTTCAAATTATGGATAGATTTCAATTTCATCCAAACAATATTTTTTGCTTGATTTTTTATTCAAATAATTTTCGGAATGATCCAGTTAGATGGCAAGTATTTTAGTATTAATTGTGCGTTTTTTAGTTCCAAGAAAGTGATTGCTAAATTATTTCTGACTATGACATCATAACGATGATATAGAATTCGCATTAAATGTAGATAAAAATGATTACCAACACGTTAAAGTTGTGTATTTTTGCGTAATGACTTTCTTTTGTGATGATGTATTAAATAAAAAACGCGATTGAATCTAAGTTTTCATGTTGAATTTTAAATTCTATACCTAAATATCACATTTTATATCAAGTGATTTTAAGTTTGTTTAATGAATATTTGCATAAATTCACTATATTTTGCTTTCTTGTCAAATATATTTTACACGACTCATAATTTCGAAAAAATCATCCCAGAATTTTAATTTAAAAAAATACGTATATTGCAATATGGCTTTTATGAATTATTTTTCTTTATTTTATACCGTTATCTAATTTTTTAGAAAAGCGCCTAGTGTTAGTCATATCGTTCATCAAAGCAGAATATAATAAATTTCCATTTAAAACACGCTTTGTAACCAAACAGAAAATGAGATAATTAAAAGATACGATAGAATCGTTACTAATGACTTCGTCGCAAAATTAATAACCGCAAAAATTTCAAGGAATCAATATTGGCGGTAATAAATCAAAGCCGGCTTGAATGCGTTACGGGGTGAATTTGTGCATAGGATTGCACCGACGGGGTGAGTGCAATATGATGTAATGCAGCCGTGGCTGATGGGGCTAAATCAACAAATGTCAATTTGCATCCACAACCCTTTGCATCCCCTACCCGATGCATTTTATTCCAACTCCGGATATTAATCGACACAGAGAATTATGCATGCTGTCATAGGCGAACGCGACATATTCCCATCGGTATATTCAATACAGATTTCATATATTTTTGGGATTAATTTACATATCCACACACGAAATATGATAAATAATCCATTAGCTTTAGGAAATATCGGCTGCTTTTGTTGGAAACAACAAGGGTCTGATTTGATTCAAAGACATTACCTGTGTGAAAGCAACGAACTGTCCACAATTGTTTATTCTCTTTTAGCATATGTATAATTTAAGATTATTTGTATATTTTTTTTCTCTCTTCTTAACTCAATATTGGATGTAAATGAGAGACTTTCAACCTTTATATTACTACGTACTTTATACTTGCGTCTCCTTATCATTATTTAACCTGTATGGTAGTACAGTCGCCTATTTGCGAGCAAATGATTAAGGGAGAGCATCCTTACACATTGAGCTCAGAGACAGACAGAGACGGAGAGAATATCTTGCGTACATCGTACGATTGTATACAACATTAACCCAAATTTATCGACTGATAATGATGTTTGAATGATATGATGAATCGATTTAAAGTGTATTGTTTATGTTTACTCAAATAAATGACTGAAAATTGTATGCTATCGACGCTGTTTATTTATTTATGTACAAGCTTCATATACGCTGCGCCGGTCATGACAGATAAGTGAATTTGTATGACGATAAGTGGCAGACAAGCAAGTATAGCATCTAAGATATTGGTGATTTTAAATTAGCTCATTACTCAAATGATCATTTTCCGCCCGTATGCAAATTTCTGACAGTACTTTAACATCTATATATCGCCACGCCGCATTATTAGCGGAAAATTTTGCACTTAAAAGGTTAAATCTGTTGTTCATTTACTCCTCGCCTTCAAATAGGGATTTTTATATGATCCTTCGTAATATTGAATACATCTTCTAAAAATAATAAAGTGAATGAGGCTATTAACCTGATTGGCTTCTGATACAGACGCTTGAAAACTATTTCATTTCACTTCTTATATTTTTATCGTAAATTTATATTCATAATATTTTTGTGCAAAAGTAAAAGTTTATAAAAAATGCCAAAAATTGTGAAAAAAAATACGGATATAAATTAATCTAAATGTAGTAAATGTAGTGGTAATAAGCATGAACTAGACATTAAATTATAAATATTGGTTTTTATTGATGTATGTAGAGATGATTTTTCTTCAAATATATCTCTTCCAATTGCCAAAAGTAGTCCATTATTGGAAAATTTTATCAATATTGATGATTATAATCCAAATGTATATTTTTCTTTTGGCTAAAAATCAGTATTACCTCAAATTTCACGAACGTGTACAATTTTTCCAATCATTTTTTACCAAAGAATTAATAAAATAACTGATTTAAAAAAATGGGTTTATAAACGCATTCTGAATGTAGAGACTGGTTTCACACTATCTGGTACCAAAACATTCGAACACAACAAACACATTGGGCTTTTCAAGCTATCTACAATAACACTAGTGAATCCTAATGATAAATACGATGATCGTGGATAATGACTAGGGAATCCAATCCCGAGCCAAAATTTTGATCCTGAGATTTCAGGATTGCATTAGACCATCCCGGGATCAGTCCCGGGTTCCCGGGATCGGAATTTTCAATAGTTTAAGAAATTACATTGATAAATCTGATAAAAAAATACTAATAAGTCCATTTGGAGTGTTTCGTCATTTAATCTGGATCTGACTTTGGTAGCCAGGCAACCTGCTACTGAAAATGCACGCTCAGCCTCCACACTTGTTGGAGGTATCGTCATCAGATATTTAATGCTAGTTCGAGTTGATGACAGCGTGAGCCCCCATTTTCATATAACACCATCAAACTGACTGATAAAATTCCTTTCTACTGAGACACAGACTAAAACTCGCAAAATTCCCGATTTCCCGACAAATTATTTATTTCCATCGTTGCAGATGAATTCTTATATACTATAATACTTTGATGTAATTCGTAATTGTATTACGGAGAAATACAAAAATTCTGAACCCCGTATCTATTATATTTCATATCAATATTCGTATTATTAGAGTCGAGGTGTAGTAAATACATCACCGGTAGGGAAAGGTCAATGTAAAAATTTGAAGAACATATATATATATATATATATACTGTTTATATGTATACATAGATTAGACAGTTACTGCCACTAGGCGTCGCCTAAGCTCGCCAATTAGTAGTTATGCCACTGTTTCCAAGCATCCAGATTTCGACGAGAATGTTTCTATTTAGTAACCTTCATCGTGTTGGTGAGGTGTACGATTTCTGTTAGATAAAAATTTCAATCCCGAAATTTTCGGGATTACGTTTTATAATCCCGGGATTCTTAATCACCTAAAACTGTCAGGGATCCCAGGATTGGATTCCCTAATCATGACGAATGATCTGAAATATTAATAATTTTACTCTCCCAAATAACAACGTTTTCTGAAATATCTGGATTTCAACCCGATCTATTGAGAATTAAAGATTTAGCCCACTTAATCAATACTTAGTAATTTGTATACATAATGTATATAACATACGTTTGTATTAATAAGTACGCTGCAATTAAAGTCAAGTTCCTCAAATAGTGATGAATGGCAGGAAATGTATGAAATGATGGATGATTTCAAACAAAATTTAAAGCACGCGAAAAATACTACACCCCCATACCACACGATGACCACGAATGATAACCTCCTACTACCCCAAGCCCATTTCAAATGCATCTGGTGTCCAAGTGCATCCATTCCGTTTATGAATTAATATGCATAAAATTATCCACCTAGCGTGTGATGTGCACCACCGTTTGCTAATTGGTGCCATCGCCGCCGTGTTTTACCATTTCGTCGATACACATTTAATTCACCACATCTCTGTCGGTTGCACTCCACCCAAATCAAAATTGCCTCAAGCCCATCGACAAATTTGTACTTTGAGCTATTTAAAAAATTACAACTCTTTAATCTGATTTACACTGTTTGTGTATCTCGGTTCAACACCTCTTCGCTGCTTCATTTTTTCGTCGTTTTGCTACCTGTCTTACGCATCCGTCGAGTAATAAAAAACGCATAAACTGGTAGCACTTCGAAGGGGCCCAAATAAAAAACGGACACTCAATAAAAAATATTGCACCATAAAATCGCCGTCCAATGCCACAAAATCCAGCAATCGCAGTGTGCTGATAATTAAAAATTGCAACTTTCAATGGGCAAATTTATGGATAACCTTTGGGTCCGTTCGCCTTGCCATATATAATCGGATCACTGTCATTTTTATACCATCAAATCATCTCATAACTATTTTCGATTAAAATCAAAAAACACTTAAAATATATCTTATATTTTATCTTCCATCAAAATGCTGCGATAATCGAACCTCTGGAAGAATTTCTATTCTGCAATATATATTTCAAGAAAAGAGCATAAGCTAAATTTATTAAAATATTTGCATGCCCAACACTTATTATCCGTACAAATCCATTTATCTGTCAGGACCATCGCAGCGTGTATGAAGCTTGTACATTAATAAATAAACACTGTCGATAGCACACCATATTCAGTAATTTATTCGAATAAGCATAAACAATACACTTTAAATCGATTCATTATATCATTCACACATCATTATTAATCGATAAATTTGGGTTAATGATCTATAAAGTCGCATGATCTACACAAGATATTCTTTTCGTCTCTGTCTCCCATTCTTAATCTCCGACCTGCTAGATAATCTCTCCGTCTCTGTTTCTTTCCAAACTCAACGTGCAAGAAAGCTCTTTCTGAATTACTGAAAATCGCTCGCAAATATGCGGTCGTACTACCATACAGGTTAAAGTCATCTGAACTTTGATTCGCCCGTAAAATTATTTTAAATGTAGGATTATGGTTTGTTCGTCCGTTTTTTGCATTCGCAATGTAATTATGCTTGGCATAGAAGGGCGTTCTGTGAATTTCAATTTAGTCAGACTGTAAATTTATATTCTTAAGAGGTTGAAACGCGTCGCTCATAATAAAGCTGCAGAATATAATATAGTTTTATTTTTTGAACCGTTCATCTGAATCTGGCTATAAGCTCAACCTTCTATAGAAGATTACAGGCAATTTTAACATTTGGGAAAAGATTTGCCAATCTATAAGGTTGTATCGATTGAAATGAATCGATGTGATGATGTGAAATGATGTGTCATAAATTATAGTTTGATAGAAGCGAAACTGTTTCGCAGACATAGGAAAGTCATCGTACTGCCAGCAACCTATAACGATCAGCCGAGACCAACTCTGTCCTTTCTGCGAAGACTCCTCGTAGCTCTGAATAATCTCTCCTGTATTTATGTATCGCAGGTGTGGAATAGTTGCCGAGGAGACAAGGAGGAACGTCTCGCAACGAATTCATATATGTATCCGTTTTTTATATTTATTTTGTGTCTTCGTTTTGTACGACTTTGTTGTATACAGTAGCGGAGTGCGATCAGCCAAACCGGTTATGGCTTTCTCCCGACCATCGATCAAACAGATTGCGGGTATCGTAAAACGGCTTCTTCGAGTCGGGTAATTATAATTACCTGATGATGATATCCACATGGTTCTTTTGTGTACCACGCCCAAACCAAAACGGGTAGCGAGGCAAACCCGATTTTTTAATAACCACTGTCGTCCGGAGCCAAAGGCAATTAATTCACGCAGAGATCACTTCTCTGGCTCGCAATAAGAACAAACTACTTTCATAGATCATGCAAGATGTATCTGAACAATGAGGGATTTCGATCGTGAATTGATCTAGGAAAAGAAACATTTTTCCCGTAAATAACTGTAAACCAATAATTATAAAGCGTACCTTGATGTGTATGTTATGAACTATCGATTATATTGTCAAAATTTTATTGATTCGTTATGAATAATATTTTGATTTATGGTATTGAGGCATCACATCTATGTCGCTACTTCCAGACAAAGTTTTTGTATTACCTTTCTAAGAATAAATATCAAAGTCAGGCAGAAAATGACGCAAAAAGCCCTAAAAGAGGACGGAGAGGCCATTATGTCCAATCGGTCCACTTTTCGGACCGCTGTTATGACGAACGAGCGCCTCGCTATCAGATGCCATGACCTTTTGTACCTGTAGGTAGTCCCGCGTTAAGCTGTTGGACTCGTAACCCAATCATCTTGGGTTCGAATCCCACAGGAGATGTGGCTGGCAACCACATTTTTAAAAACATTTATATGCCGTGAAAAACCATGTCAAAATGGTTGGTAATGATACCATAAAAAAGGGATAGCTAAAAGCCACCTCAAAAAATAAATGACTTCTAGAGAATGGATGGAAGACTATCACATCACCCTTCATCATGTAACGTACTTCGCGATATTTTCACGATGCACAACAAAATACTAATATTTATTGATTTGCAATTGGACTTAAATCTGTCAATGATCACGGCGATAACATAGCCGTGATCATTGCCATGATTTTGTGCTACTGATAAGCAATTAATTTCATTTAATGTACATAATGAGTCATTGTACTCGGTTCTCTTTACCGGGCTAGTGAAGCATGTAGCACGTTATATATGTGTATTTTTTAAAAATAAATACAACACTTAGGGCGCAGGTTCTCAACTTATAGAGTCAACTAAAAATATATTCACTATAATGCAAATATTCATCGACATGAAACTAGTTAGAATTCAGAAAAAAGTAAAAGAAGAAGCTCCCCAGGCAAGAGGAATCCACTGGTATTGGATTTAATCCCTTGCCAGTAAGACTCTTCTTAAAAATCGTAAATTACATCTAATTTGGAGCTCTTTACACGCGTCTATTTAAATAACTGTACAAAGACATGGATTCTAATCACGAGGTTTGAATTGATAGATTAAATCAAGTTGTTCCTGGAAGTGCAAGAAAAACATGACCTTTTTGTATACTTTAGCCACAAAGCTTGATTGAAGGAGATCACTGGGCATATCGAATCCCTTGAAAACGAACTTCAGCGTTTCTTCCATGAGCTGAAAGAAGAAGAAACTACATAGACACAAAATCCATTCTCTGCTTCCCTTGATTTAGATAGCATTCTCGAAGAATTATAAGATGAATTCTTGGATTTACGGAATTATTTCTCGATACGTTACTTGTCTAGTAAAAAAATGCTCAAACAATTCTGGTGTGGTATGTATCATTTACACTCAAATGTGACGATGATTGCCTTTTGAGTTTTAGTTCGATTTGTGTGTACATATCTCTGCGATTTTTAACTTTTCTTCGTTTAAAAACCAAAAAAGATATATATTAAATATTGAGAATGACATGAAGTTAGCGTTAACCTGGTTAAAGTGGATGTCAAAGAATTATGCTGCATTGAATGATTGGTTTACATATTGTTTAAATATGTATATTTTATATACCCATTGATGAATCAGATATTTACTATGCCGAGTATGTTGATGAAGAACATGACTCATTTTTATCAAGTCTTCCTCGCCATAATTTCAGCGTTCAGAACTTGTTTTCAAGTACATATGTATATTTAATGCCAAGAACGAGGTATGATCCATTTACTCGAAATAATATTTTTGATATTGTCAAATATTAAGAGGTGCATAGCCGATTAAGAAGTCAGTCGTACGTCGTTTTTGTGGAATATTCAAATGCCACCCTTGCGGTTCCAACATATCGACTACCGGTCTTCAGCAAAACATGTAATATGCCTAAATTGCCTTCAGGTTGATCTGTTTACCACAGAACAATTTGTTTTATGGTCCGTGAAGACGACCGCAATTTTTGATGACTCATATTGATTTGTGGTATTGTGCGAATGAGATTTTGCAGCATCAGTGCCTTAGTTACAAAATTGGACCCCTCAATCCAAACACAACACATCACGAAGAGACACATCCACTTCGAGATGCATCGTCTATAATTGGATCAATTTTCTGTTGTATGCAATTTTTTTAACCATGTCCAGATATTATGGACAGCCCAAAAAACTACAGCCTAATCATACGGTACGAGATGGAGGAAAAAAAACGGCTCGAGAAGTGTCGAACAAAAAATAGATTAAGCATTCGTAACGTTACACACGGTAGCCGAATCGCATTTACGGCTCTAGCATTATTGAAATTGGATCGAATAAATAAGATCGAGTTGTGATGAAGAAGTGGTGGAATCGGTTAAGTGCATGCGTACCCATTTTTGATGGCTTGGAACACGAGGTTTTGAGGAACCTGTAATAAAAATATACCTTATTTTGATTAACTATCACCCATCCAAATTACATCTGCTAGCTTTGAGATCAAATTACCCTCGAGAAGCTGACTCATTTTCTACACTTAAAATATTGAAGCATTGTAATGAACGGTTAATGTATATCAATTATGGATCATCAACCGTGATTACTGTAAGAATCAATTTTGAAGACGTGGAAGATGCACATAAGTCGAAGACATTTCTAAAAACTCATTTAAAAACATAATATCTTCATACAAATACACTGCTTAAATTATTGCATTCTGAATAACCTGAATTTGTATAATATTCTATTCGTCAACAATATAATCAATCGCTATATCAAACTGCAGTTAAGTATCTTCTTTCAAATTATTTAACCATGAATTGAATGTTATATTCAATATTAGTTATACCATAAGATCTATGCAAATATTATTACTCCCGATCGATCGTTTTAATCCAAATTTTGCATGATTTCCAGAATCTGAATGAATAAATAATGAGACGACTTAAAAAGATGGGCAGGGCCGTCTGCGACTGGCTGATGAGCTACAATTATTATAATATAATTTTAAAATAATGTAAACTTTGACCCTCTCTAACAGATTTTCCTTCTCCTAATCTAATCATATGTGAAAGGTATTGGAAAACCACAAACAAAACATAATTTCTTTATTAAAACATAATAATAAAATATGCTACGTTTCAATTTCAGGAAAGACGCATTGAAAATGTAACTAACATATATTTTCCAGAAATTGAATTAATACATGTCAAGATTATCTTTTGACCCATCCACTTCTCAATATTGATGGATTTTAAAAATAATGTTTAAAAAATAAGGATTACGCTTAAATTCTCAGTTTCTTAATTTAATTTTGCCATACAGGTTCACTCGGGCCTCGTATAACACGGTCATATGATTCCGCAAAAACGTCGTGTTATACAAGGTTTGAAGTTCATACAAAACTAGGGTTTGCGTCGAAGATCGAAGATATTTTATATAAGTATGTACTTAGTCTTTTTAAATAAACACATATTAGGGT
Organism: Stenopsyche tienmushanensis; assembly: GCA_008973525.1. Taxonomy (NCBI): domain Eukaryota; kingdom Metazoa; phylum Arthropoda; class Insecta; order Trichoptera; family Stenopsychidae; genus Stenopsyche; species Stenopsyche tienmushanensis. Next base: position 538,537 of record WACJ01000111.1, on the reverse strand, counting down.
GTCCCATAAGTTTCTTTCGTTTTCATATTAAGAAAAAAATTAACAATAATCTGTATTACATCAAAATTTATTAAATAATATATGATCCATTCTGTTCTATTACCTTTCTCCATCTCTCCGGAAGCCTCATAATGCTTTCTTGCCAAAATTACCCAGGTTTGTTGGCAAAATATTGATCAAGGTACATTTTTATATCATTTTTTTTTAAATTTAATCAATGCCTCGTCTGTTCGCTAGTTCTGGCCGTTTTTTGGCAATTGCATCCTTTAGGTTGTCTAGTTGGAAACAATATTTTGTTGAATTGATCGTTTCACCTTGCTGAAGTAGCTCATAATAAATTACACCCTTCCAATCCCACCAAATACATAGCAAAACTTTTTCTGGATGTAGGCCAGGTTTGGCTACAGTTAACGCTTCTGTACCCTTGGTCCAAGATCGTTTACGTTGGATATTCTCATATAGTATCCAACTTTCATCTCCAGTGACAAGTCTCTTCAAAAAAGGTTGGCTATTATGTCGTTGGAGAAGAAGATCGCATGTTGAAATACGCTGAAGTTTATTTGAGTCAGTCAGTTCATGAGGAAGCTACACATCTGAACGATTGATGAAGCCCAATTTTATCAGATGATTATGGACGGAAGTTCGTGGAATTTCTAACTTGTTAACTATTTCGCGAACAGTATATCGCGGGCTTTCTTCAACCATGGCTATGATTAGATCTGTGTTCATTTGCGAAAGAAACTTATGGAGCAACCGGTCAAATACCGGCCAATAGCCAAATCTATGCCTTCATTAATGATTTTTAGACAAATTTTCAACGAATATATTATAATATGCTTTATATATTGAAATTATACCATAGATTAAGAAATGGACGTTGTGTTTGGCGGTATAAATAATATTTCAGCATCAAGATGTTTTAAATCGAGGATATTTAATTTTCTATATTTTTTCCCCTCCAACCGTGTTGTATAAAACCGTGTTTTACGAGGCCCGAGTGTATGCTCATTAATTGCTATTATTTGAATAATGTTAAGAAGAAAAGCCAATAAATGTCAATTAATGAAACTGAAGGAAATGCTTCTAGACATTAGGGCATATTCTAGATGTGGCGAATGAAAGATCAATCGTCTAAATCAGGGATATCCAAACATTTTAACCTAAGGACTATACTGATTCCTTCACTAAATCCCCACAAAGCAAGACCTAGTTTGTTCATTTTATCAACATACTGTGCTTTCGAATTTCAGATTTTGATGCAATTGCAAACAATTTCAAGATTTTTCAAAATCATTTCAAATTTAGTTGTTGGGATCTAAATTGTTGGTTGAAATGGTCATCATATTAATATATTTAAATGGCATTCGATTATTAAATTTAAACTCTTTAATCTATCAACATATTTTTTTACAAAATCGAAAGCTTGTGTATTACGTTAATATGTAAAAATAGAAATCAATTACGATTTGACACGCTCACTTGAATGAACTGTGGGGTGAGCCTTCAATTTTTTAGTTGAAAAGCCCTGAATATTGTATGCCAGGTGTGTTGAATCTTTGTAGCGTGATTTTTGTCCTTAAATTGCTATTGAGGACTATTATATTATTATCATAATGACGACGATCAATTTTGTAAATAAATAATGAATTCGATCATATGGGTCTCCAAATATGATCTCATTATATCGCATGGATATTTCTGACACATCCAGAGCGTTGCCCACATTAAAATAAGTACAGTTATTACAATAATTTGGTGTCGTGGTAGCATTATGAGTGAGAGTTGACATTCGGGCCTAATCTGGCATAAGGTAATGGACAAGCGTGCGTACCACGCGAGATGAAGAATAAAGAAGCACACGTGTGAAGAACAATAATCCTGAAGAGAGCGTATCCGAACCTGCTACTGTGCAACGTCCATTGTCAGCTGGCATGAAAGATTACCAACTCACAATAGTTGGAAAACCATAACCAGCTTCTGATATTCTGCTGCTTGGCTGAACTGTAACGAAAGGCGTAACCAGCCTCTTTTGTGTTAGCCTTCTTGTGATGCCTCATTTGACTTAACATTCGATCCTGAAAATCAAGCTTGAACAAACCATGCTCCATAAATCTTCCATATTTAACACAACCAATATAAGTTTGAGTGATTCATGAATCATAGATTTCAGACCAGGATTTAATACTGAATAAGAAATTGCCAGGTCAATTGCCTTCAAAATACGTTCGACGTATATAGCGTCAATGTTACACATTTCGACATTACTCATGCGTCTAAGAAATCTAAAATAGATCGAAGTTTCTAGGAATATTAAACGAATTGTGGTTATGAATACTAAATGCATGTTTTTCTCAGAAACCATACCAACTTAAGGGTAAAACAAAAACATTGCTTGAAATCCATGTGTCACTGACTAAATGAATTTGTATACAAATATAAATTTGTCAATCGATATTTGTTTAAGCAACATTAAAAATTGCTATTATTTTTGTTACTTATTTATACGATTTTATCCAGGAATAAATCCCATAATTTCAGATGTACTTCATATATTATGTAGCATAAAAACTATTCAGGGATGATTGCGTATGCGTTCAATTTAATATGCGGGATGTTCTCTCAAATATTATTCTGTCATTTATATTATACTATTAATATGTCTTATGAGACTTGAAATACGACGAACAAGAATAATGCATAAAGGTCGCTTTTAAAAATAAGAATGTATGCTTTTGAAAGACTTGAAATTATATAGAGTCAAGTCAGCGACTGCTTCCAGTGTTACACGTTCTTATATAAATTATGATAAATGCCTGAGATAAATACCTGGGATCGCACCCAGCAACCTTTTGGCTCCACGAAGAACAACAATGACACATATATTACGTTTTTGACGTCAAATTTTACTCCATTTGTATGCAGGTTGCAATAAAGACAAAAAGAATATCGCGGCTCCGAGAATTTAATAACTTCTTCGACAGTTACATAAATACCAAAACTGTATATAAAATAATGCACAGACGCAATTTATGAATCTATTTGTCCAAAGATCAAAATTTGTAATATGAATCAATTTCAAGAATATATTCGCTTGGCGGAATACCATCCGACATTTCGCCCCATATCTCACCATTCATGCAGCATATTCATATGCATCAGATTTAAATTCGACAAGTCAAATCAGTCAGACTGTTAAGTTCGTAAAACCACAAAATCTTCAACGTGACTTGGGCTCCATTCACTTTTCAAGGGCAACAAGGGAACACCAATGCCAAACTTACTATTCAAGGATGTCTTCCCCAATATGAATAGAAACACAAAGTGATATACTCAGAGACGGCAAAAAATAACCATTGCGAATAATCTTAAAACCGCGAGGTGCTGGACGTGGGCGGACTTGAACCAACAGGCTATAAATGACTCCAGTAATCGAATATGCTAGGCACTTTGGAGTGCAACCTGTAGTACAAAATCGGGATGACGATTAGCTCGTTTTTAGCATTAAAATTTCTCATTGTTAAACAGTCATTTTTAATGCCTAACAGCATAATAATTTCTACATTTTATTTGTGAACGATTCACAGAAACACAATATAATATGTAAAAATGTAAATCAGGAGAGTTGCAGTCTACCAAAAGGCATTAAATTAAAATCTATAAAGATGATTTTTTGTCTAGTAGAAGTAGTGACTAGTGTGTTTCATCATTTAGTCTGGATCTGATTTTGGAAACCAGACAACTTGCTGCTGAAAATGCACGCTCAGCCTCCATACTCGTTGGAGGTATCGTCATCAGATATTCAAATGCTAGTTCGATTTGATAAACGCGTGATCTCCCATTTTCATATACACCTATCCCTCGATTTACGCGGTAGATACGTTCCTAGAGAAAACGCGTAAATCGAAACCGCGTAAATCGAGACTTCAAATTCATACAAAAACGGAAGATAGGTTCCAGAAAATAAAAATCCGCGTAAATCGAGACTTCAATTTCATATAAAGTAGGGGGATAGGTTCCAGCAAAAACCGCGTAAAACGAGCACATTGTATATACAAATATATCTGCATAAAAAAACATTTTTTTTAAAAAATAGATTTAATAGCTCGACATAAATTTATAACATTTATAACTTGTCCCAATGCTTTTGTTGTATTTAAAATGCTGTTAAATGTTTCATTTCTTGCTGGAATTACATGATTACGTTCAACTATTTCTGGTCATACTGCTCTCCAACAAGCATTTAATGTTGACTTTTTAATTTCTTTAATTGCTAATTCTATATATTCCACACAATTTAAGAGAATTTATTAAAAATCGATTCAAAAAGTTCGATTTTTATTTAAAAAATATTTTTTTCTGACCGCGTAAAAGTGAAACCGCGTAAAAGTGAAACCGCGTAAAATGGGTACCGCGTAAATCGAGGGATAGGTGTAATACCATCAATGTGGCTGATAAAATTCTTATCTGAGTCACGGACTAAAACTCGCAAAATTCCCGATTTCCCGACAAACTATTTATTTCCCGCAATGCAGATGAATACTTATATACTATAATACTTTGATGTGATTCGTAATTATATTACGGAAAAATATAAAAATTCTGAACCCCGTATCTATTATATTTCATATCGATATTCCCATTATTAAAGTTGAGGTGTAGTAAATACATCACCGGTAGCGAAAGATTACTATAATACTTTTGAAAAACATACATGTACAAAACATGATTAGACAATCACTGCCCCTGGGCGTCGCCTAAGTTCGCCAGATTTCGTCGGGAATGTCTCGATTTAGTAGCCTTCATCGTGTTGGTGAGGTGTACGATTTGTTAGATAAAAATTTCAATCCCGAAAATTTCGGGATTACGTTTTATAATCCCGGGATTCTTAAGTACCTAAAACTGTCCTGGATCCCGAGATTGGATTCCCTAGTCACTACACCGAACACCACTTGTTTTCTATGTCTGTGGACGTGCTCTATTCCATGGCTGGAACGGTCTCCAGACCTGACACCATTCGATTTCTTTGCCTGGGGTCGTGCCCTATTCCGTAGCATGCATGATTTTCAGACCTGAAACTCCTGTACTATTAAACATACGGTTTCTTCCACCCGTCAATTTGACGGATATTGATTGAGTTAGATATTTTTAAAAAATCGATAAACCTTGTATTAAATATAATTTTGCATAAAAAATGTATTATATTTTAATATGGATTTTTTTTTACAGGAAATCGAGGATGAAGGCAAGGAACCAGGCGAAAAATCTATTTGGAGATCTATCCTGGAAACTCTACTTTACGTCAAGCCTAAAGTTATGGGTCGATCTATGCATCGTAGATCAGTATCCATGTGTAATTTAGGAACGAATCCATTGCCGAGATCTTCCAGCGTCTTCCACAGCAGATCTTTGGCCAACAGTCCATTCAGTTCCTTAAGCAGTCGATCAAAATTTTTGAGTTCGAGCGATGACAACGATTCGTTAATGTTGACAACCATTTCTCCGCAATCGAGTGTTGAACGCGATCTCAACGTCAAAAACTACAGCCCCAGAAGTCCCAGAAGACACAGCATATCATACGGGCCAAATGTTAAGCGTCCAAATTTGAACCTGAAGATCAACGACTTAAACAGGAACGATTCGCCTGATAGAAGAAGATCGCAGTCTTTCAGCGCCGGTTGTAAAACTCAAGAGATTCCATCCGATAGTGAAGAGATCGATCTCGATCTGCATTTATCTACTCCTTATAGCGAACAATGGGAACGGAAGCATTACAACAGGCGTTTCGAAAAATGTGCACCTCGGAAAGAAAGATTATCTAATTTGACAACAAGCAAAGATAACAAGGGCGCAATTAAAATGACCAGACTCGAAATACCAATTATGAAAACATCATTATCTGATGATGACGATGTCACGCCAGAAATAAAATATTTAGGCATGGCATCTAACGATAAGTTGTTCGAGATCAACCATGATGATGCCAATTATAATGCAAATGTCAACCGAGAAGAATAATGAGATATTTTTTGAATATGCATGTTTGACTTTGATATATATAATATTAGCATTAAAATCAAAATTAACACTTCCATATGGATTATCATTTGATATCGACTCGAATTGCGCTTCTTTCGCCATTATACATATAGTATATGCAACGGGTGCAATACTGCACTAATGAATATGCATGTAAAAGATGAATCATCACGCCCCTATGCAATGCACTATAAAAGCATTTAATTGTCGTATGTGAAAAATAGAAGTATAACTATTTGCAAAGTACGGCAGATGTTAATGACGTAGACGTTACTAATAATATATTAACAAACTTCAAGTGCATTAACCCTTTCTATTGTTACAACGAAAATTCGATGCAATGCATTAAGCTTACATTCCCATATATGCCCTTATGCATATAAAACACGTTGCTTCTTTCATTAAGCACAAAAATCAAGATTTATTTAAAAAATACCAAATCATCGATCTTGATCGACAAACTTGGTATTCTACATCATATCAAAGATTTATGACATTGCATTGTTTGTTAAAATATTGCACTTCGATGCACCATCGGAATATATAATACTTCATTGCTGAATAAATGTGTTTTATTAATCACAATATATTACAGTACATTAGGCTTAATTTCATGCATTATTTGCATTTTATATAAGATTTATCATGATACAACTATCATACAAGGATTAATTTTGCTTGGAATAATATACATTTTTAAGATTACGTTTAAAGTTATGTAAATATGTTAACAAAACATATATCATTGCTATTTTTGTTGTATTAACTAAATTCTTTTCTTTTCTTAAATATACGTTTGATATATACAAAGATTTATGTTTTATTTCTTCCTAAAATCCAAAGTTAAATCTAATCATTAAGATTTTAAGTGAGATCATTTAAAATATCGAAGTGCTGGAAACATGTAAATGCTGTAGAATTTTGGAGTGTAATTAATCATTATCTACTACTTAACATTATTAATGTAATATTAACTCTATAAATACCGTGCGCACAGATCTGTGCTATTCATCATTTCACCTTTATGTCCAAAATCCACGTTAAACATTATATTTATTCAAACACATTTATTTAAAATGCTGCGTTAAACTAAAATATAAAAATAAACAAGTATCAACTAGTTCTAAAGGATTAAACAAAAAATCCGTTTTTGCGCCAAGTTAGCAGCTTTAAATTTGCACACACATATTTCTCTATATATATATAATTTGTATGCATACAGACATCAGCCTACCTTAAATAGCCCTTTAATGGGCACCTTTTTATTAACCCTATTATCCTAATTTCTTGCCATCAATCGACCTTTGCATGCACATTCATCAATTCTCAGTCTTCCAAAATTTTGCCATAAAAGCTAGTACACTCGAGTCTGTTTTTATGCGATAGATACGTTCCACGGGGAGTCGCATATAAAAAATTCGCATAAAAAAATACTTGAACCAAATAGAAAATGATGGATAGGTTCCATTCTTTTTAAGAACCGCATAACTTCAAATCAATGTGATTGAATGTATTAAAAATCGCATTAAAAAAATACTTTGCGACGAATTGACCATTATTTTTTACGCAGTTTGGAATTATCTGAGATAGTGGCTGAATTAAACATGTCGTATTGGGTGGAAGAAACACTAGAAGAACACTATTTTTACATTTGGATGCTCTAAACATTCGCATAAAAAAAAACTTTGTTCTCTATAGAAAATGATGGATAGGTTCCTTTATTTTTAAAATCCGCATAGCTTCAAAATCGCATAAAAAAGATCCGCATAAAAACAGACCCAAATGTGTTTGAAGTGAATAAGCAAAAAGTGGAATAATTTACAGTTAGTGTCTCGAATTATGATTGATCATAATTTTTTTCCAGATTTTCTTAATTTGGCATCAATCTGAAATAAGTCAATATTTTTAATATTCTATAAAGAGTATTTCCAGTTTCATCCATTTTGTCCACGTGAAATTTGTGACAGAATTGAATTATTTTGATAGCATAAAGGCATGATGATCCCGAGTCCTCTTATTTTCATCAGACGCTTGTCAGACCGTGACGGTGACACTGCGGATGCTGTGAAGATAATTTCATCATTATATTAAGGATAATTGGAGCCTATCCCCAAAATTGACCGAAAATAAGCGACCATCACAAAAAATTGTGGTCATTCGTGAACCATTATTTTAAAAAACATAAAATAAAATGAACCAGACGAAAGGTGAGCTAGACACTGTTTAAATCTTGAACGCAGTACAGAACCAAGTAAATAATTAATTTTACCTTATTATGCTAATATTATCAAATATTAGAACTTTTCAAACCGCAGGTTGGAATAAATCGTCGTATATTATTATCGAAAGTACAACACTAAATATCTATCAAAAAAAGTTATAGATAAGCTCAATGCCTATAGTAATTTTACGGAAAAAAAAATCGTCAAATACATTGCGTGACCACGGATGCAAGTACAACAAAGGACATACGCCAAAGAAGACTGGGAACAACGGTAATTGGTAAAACATGTTGAAAGAACCGATAAAAGCCTAAATTTATTACATTTAGCCTTATAGGAGAATCGTACGAAAATCGTCAGATATACACGCAATGTATTTCATAATGAAGTATGCATGCTGTTCATGGGTTCGTAAATGTTAAAGGATTAATTATGCAATACAATTTGATATCATTTGGTGATGACCTTTATTTGGAATATTTATAAATGGATTTGTGGGATGAAAAATAATATAAAATAGAGTGATGCGTACATATTTTATTCGAACCGGCTCTACAGAGCCGGTTCAAATGGCTATCAATATCAGCAATATGAACAAAAAAAATATTTTTATAATAATTTTCTGACACAGCTTTAAAAATTTTTTGTTAATGTCAAGCGTTCCCATGGAAATTTAAACGACACAATACGCAATAATATCAGAGCTTTTACAGATATTTCATTTGCCTATTTATTTCTGGCTCTAAATATATATATTTTCTTTAAAATGAAATTCCGCAATACCTATTGCAAATTACTATATTTTACCTAACGTCAAGCATATCTGATATCAAATGTGATATTAAAAGTCAATATTTGGTCACTTGTTTCATTAGAACTTTGATACTGAGTGATTGAATCGTTTTATCTGTTTTTCTTTCGCTAAAATTATCCACATCTAAATAAGGTAATCCAAATGTATTCGAGTACTCTATGATTTCTGTTCGAAAATGATCCGTGTCCAATTCCACGTGTCATCCACGTGGAATATCGTATAAATTTATTACGTCAGAGTGCTCCGATTGAGGCCGTTATATTATAATTGCTTCTGCGGAAACTGCTACCTATTCCATGATCGAAACCATTCCATTCCCCATAATGGAGGCATCGCCGACGAAAGACAAAAGGAGGCAACGTCCAACGTGGTAGTAAATAACGTTTTTATAGTACCTTTATCTCATAAATATTGCTCGGGAAACGCGTAAACTTATATTATTATGGGATATGAGAGGAAATTGTTTATGGATTTGGAAAGAGCAAGGAAACATCCCTTATCGGAAGGGCGAATGATGTCTTAGATTCCCAGTGTAAATTTGTATCGAATTTATGCTAAATGCTGAAATTTAAATTGGATTTATTCCACCACGATCAATAGATAGTTTATGAAGAACAATTATCAAGATGCGACTTTCAAAATGTTCTAGTGGTTGACGTGTTCGAGGGTCATAGTTCATGGGGTGAGGGTATTATATCGATACATGCATGTGGACAATAAACACTTCGATTTAGACGCTATCAGTCCATCGTGGAATGGAGAAAGCATCTCGGACACAAAGGCCGATCTGCAATGGTCACGGAAGCGAGGACCATATATTTTTACGACCTTTGCGATAATAACGGAACTGAGTGAAGGGCATAAAGTTGTCAAACCTCCACGAGTGGTTGAAGACCCCTAATACAGAATCATTCCCTCAAATAGAGTGGAAACTGTCGACAGTGGATCGCTTCCTACGAAAATAATTTCGTTCTTATTTATGAACATATAAAATTTAATATGCAATCAATTGAAAAGCAATGGCCTCTTTGGAATCTAGTTGCTTTGTATTATCTAAAATGATGATAAGATAATGCTGATGAATCAAAAAACAGCGGATAAATCTGAATTAATTGCGTGAAAATATTTTGACCTTGATTTACGCGGTAGATATGCTTTATAATATTAAATGTGCAAAAAAGTGATTGATCTTGATCCTATGGATCTGAAAAAATATGCATGGCGATCTATCGCGATCGGATCGATAGTGATCGGATTTGCAACATTTGTTAAAATATCATTTAAAAATATTGATAACATCGTAGATCCTCTCCTCCTCATAGTTCCTGTTTAATATCCCCATTATAAGATTCAATGTTTAAATCTTCAAAGCCATCATTCAATAATGAATTCTTGTATGTATAGAAATACCATGTAAATGAAGGATTGAGTGTGTCTTTAGATAGCTCTACGTATAAAGATAAATTTGAATCATCGCTTAAATATTCAAACATCAAAATACATTTTTTGAGCCCCGCAATCGAAAAAATAGATGATAAATCGTGCTTGGGAGATCTATAGAAGGTGTATAAATAGGAATGAATTTAAAAATATATAGATAAAAATCAATGACGATTTGACACGCTCAATTTAATGACTTGTGGGGTGAACGTTCACAAATTTTGAGTTCAAAGTCCCTCAATATTACATGTGAAGAAAATACAAGGTGTTTTGCACATGGAACAATATTTTTTAGGGGGGTCATTTACTACGTTTCAGATATAGTTCGTATGTCCCAAGTGTCAGGGATGTCGAAATAGATTTTTGGGAGTGAGCAAATTTAAAATCGATGGAGTCGATGATGCCATAATCGCTTTACACCGATTACTTTCTGTCAGCTCCTTTCTGACAGAGTCAATTGTAAATAAGTATTGTTGATAGCATACAAGACCACGTCATTTCTTTACATAAAAAATACACAAAAAGTCGACTCATTTGCTCCTGCTTTAGAACGAAATGATAATTGGACAAAGACTCATTCAACAAGCAGCGACGAACAGAAAGCAATTAAATAAATAAACACTGTCGATAACACACAATATTCGGTCATTTTTTTGCGAATACAAATAACACACTTGAAATCAAAATCATTATTAGTCGATACATTTGGACTAACGAACTATACGATCGTGCGATGTATGCGGGGAAGCTTTCCGTCTCTGTCTCTCGAAACGCGCTACGTTATCTCTCTGTCTCTGTCTGCCTTCGAGCTCAATGTACAAGAGTGCTCTTTCTGAATAGTGGAGGGGGGGTCACAGACCCTGGGATAGTACTCCTTTAGGGGTTAAACCGTCATATTTTTTTTAAATATGTAGTCGTATTTCGCAACGTATTTTTGATCTAAATAAATAATTATTTTATGTAATTGATTTTAAACTTTTCTTTGCAATGGTATGTTTACTACACTGAGTTGTAAAAATGAGATTTTTCAACAGATCATTCAATAAGTCGTTAAATTTGAAATGGTACCAGTTTGGCAGTCAGGGTAAAGAAAATACTTTTTATGTTTAAGATATTTTAATTAAATTTATTTACAAAACTTGTTCAAATTGGCCATCTCTGCTTTGTATGCACATACTACATATTTTTCTTATTTCAATTGTAGTTGTCTGAAGTAGCATTTTCACTTTTATTTTTGCAAAGGCGACGATTATTCTTTCTATTAGGATTTCTTTTGTGGGCATCTCTGTCGTGTAAATTAATTATTTTGGCAGCCCTATTCTGTAGCTCGCACGGTCTTCAGATCTGACACCATTGGATTTCTTTGTTTGGAGATGTCTCCTATTCTGTAGCTCGTACAATCACCAGATCTGACACCATTGGATCGTTTCCTCGCTAGAAATACATAATTTAGTAATATGATGTCTTAGCTGCGATGAATTATCTCGTCTTTAAAACCGTTCAGTTAATATTTTAAGGACGAAGAATAAGCTAAAAAATGCATTAACAAATACAAATTAAACAAATTGAAGGTTAAAGCCTCAACATTGAAGCTTCAATATCTCTGCTGTAAATTGCTTATAATTGTATGATAAATATGAGCTATTACATATCGCGACTACGCTGTTTTAAAAGTATTTAAATATCCATATTGGATCGTGGATTCGATGATATTATGGTTTTGAATAAATTAGAGACATTGCGATGCAACCAGTTCTAATATTTCGTAAGAGATCGATTCATAGCAATCCACAATGATGCATCTACATGCACTTAACCGTTCGAAAACGTTTAATGCATTTGAAGTCATTGTCTTTTGCATCCATAAAACTTTCACCCATATATCGTCCATTATGAAAAGTGTGCCACAATTAGTTCTTGAACCCTATTTATTGTAATGCATTGCGCAATAGTTGAGTGCCACTAAAACAATACATTCGACACAACCAAAACATGCCTTTGTCGCATCAAAATATTATTGGAAAAAAGCATTATCAATGACGTCAACTATTTTTCTACTTCGTCTAGTCGTCATTTTCAATGCCTCGATCGTATCAAGATGACGATGGAGTTGAAAATCATAAGCAAGGACTAATTTTGCTATGCAGCAAAACAAAGAACAAATTATTTCCGTTTCGACCGATGCAAAAGAACTCGGGTCTCGTTGGAAACCCAAAAGGGCCTCAATTCAGTGCCGCTATTTCATGAAACTCGTTCGCCCTTTTTGTGCAAGATACAGAAGGACGATATAATAAGAATTAAAAAAATATTAGCAAACTATACGAAGGTTATATGAACGTCCTGATAAAAAATACGTACTAAAACCGTTTTAAAAATATTTGCAAATTTATTAAATTAAATTAATTTATAAATAATTCAATATTGAAAATAATTAATAAGCATTACGAAATAGATTTATCAAGCAGATAATGTATACATCGTCCGTTTGCCTTGTCACATGATCTGTCCTTTCCACTGCGTATTTGATTAATTTTTGTTTGAGTTTATCAAAAAATGTTTTTTTTTTATAAATATAGAGCTGGTTCTCTTATCGCAAAACTCACCCATGAGGCCCTCTCGCTTGCCACCCTTATCAATCATATCTTATTGGCAAAAATATCGTATATGTTCACACTCAAGCAAAAAAAGCAGGAAATAGTTTGAATTCTAAATCATTCATGTGATCTTGAACAAATTCTAAATAAGCATCATGTCGATGACTTCAACAGTGATTGATTTTCAAATATATGGAAATTAGATCCGCTACAAGGCTTTGAACATAGGCAAATTAACAAAATTGCGCCCATCAAAGAAATCATTAAATACGATCATTGCGAAAATTATTATTTCGACCTTCAAATTCCCGTCTTTTAATAAGCCCATTTTCATTAAATTGTCATGATTATTAAAATAACGAAGCATTTTTCCAATGACTCATCAATTTTAAGCGTCCATTTTCCACGCATTGCTCATCGGATTTTTAAATACGCTATGAGGATATGAAATGCAAAAATGATGAAGATCTACCGTCGACCGTATAAACTAACTATTCAGCGCGCTTATAATGTTCGCTTATATCAAACTAATCAATGCCGAATTTGATCATTAAATAAGCTTCAATCGATCGCATTATTTAAAGATAGTTGCATCCATTAATTTACAATTATGTACGTTTATCCATCGATAGCTCATTCATACGTTTTGATACATTTTGTATCAGATATTATTTTAACACTTATTAATATCAAAATCTTCATAGATATTGAATATTTTATATTGTATTACTTGGGCTTGTTAGTCGCAAATAAAAAACGTTAATGATGAAAGTCTTTCATTTATGACGAGATGATTGACACCTCAAAAATAAGCTTTGTTGGTAAATACAACTTATCACAATTTTGAATCTCTTATATTGCAAATTTCAACAACATCTAAATCCATTGTTTGATTGGAACAATATGATCGAAATCTAGTTGGAACTGGAAATAAAATGGAACTGGGCAGGGAAATATTTTTATTCATATTAGTCATTTCATAGAATTAATCCACAATTCATAAGATCTAAAGATATGATAAACAAATAGGTTTTTTTAGTAAAATATGACAAATTAAATTTCTGCCATAAATTTATTAATTTAAGGCTGTATTGTTTCAATTCGAGCAGAATAGAGTACCTATTAAAGGACAGCTAATATTGCGTTTTCATATCCTAATTATGCATGAGTGGCATTTAAATATCGCTCTGTCTACTTGATTTTGCTTCTCATTGATGCCATGGAAAATGCACATGTAAATTATAAGGCTCGAGCTCGTTTGGAAGCGTTTCAGAACGAGTATATTAATGAATAAGCGTGTGTAAAATTACAGGTGTATTGCTTACCTGGAATTTTCCAGCGAAGCCTTCGATTCAATAAGCATGCATGGGAAAATCGAATGGACTAACAATACGTGCTTTCGAGCTGCATTCCATGAACAACCCTGTGAAAAGAAAATCTCAATTCAAACAACATTCGAGGATAATTTTTTTTTTAAATTACCAAATAAGTTATTTTTATTATGCACTTAAAACTTTTTTGTGCGGTAGATAAGTTTCGCAGAAAATCGCACATAAAAGCTATGACTTACAAAGAAAAATTGAAGATGTTTTCCATGGATATTAAAAAACGCATAACTTTGAAATAGCTATGTAAAATATACCCAACATCGCACAAAAAAAGTTCAGGAATTTTTAAATAAAAAATACATTTATGGTTAATTTCAAGGATATCTGATATCTGGCATCTCTACTGCCAAATATCCACTAGAGAAATAATCAGAGTTTATTTAGAGGATATATTTTTAAAAGTCAAAACATTGAAAAAAATGCATAAAAAAACCAAATTGATTTTTTCTAAATTATAGACCAAAATACCCCCTATAAGAGATGTGGTCGTAATTCAGCAATAGCAGATGCAATATAATTTACAGTAGATAATATATTTTATATTTTACCCAAAATATCTCGATTCGAACTCTTTATAAAATTAAAAAAATAAATGCTTTTAAAAAAACCGCATAACTTCGAAATCGCACAAAAAAAAGGTTTGAGTATACATGATTCAATTTTTTAAGTTTATCCATCAAAAAAAAATTCCCCATCAACATTGAATGCATGCCAGAAAATTTTATGACCAGAGTCTCAAATGTCAAGGATATTAAAAAAAAATTTTTGAAAGAAGACATTCATCAAACAAATGGCGATCTTTTGGAGAGATTCTTCCACTGAAAGAAGTACAAAATTCAAGAATATGCTTCCCAAGAGCTTAGATCCATATGATGAAATCAATATTGATCTCTTAGACAAACGTAAACAAATTAAAATATAAGATTTTATCAGAAGTATAGATCAAAAACTTAAGATCTGGCCGAAAAAAGTTTCGAAAATTTAAATATTTCGCCAATATAATAACGCCCTAATAAGGTAGTAATGGCTAATATTAATATGTAATCATAATTGTTTCAACAAACATGTTTTTCTTAAATATGTAATCAAAATATAGTTTACTAAAGACGCCCACATTAACATACGATATCATTATTTTAGTTTTTATCGTACACATGCCTAAGCATTTTACTAGATAGATACATTCTTAATTGTGTTGTCATACGAAATGATATAACATACAAGATTTTGCTATGTTATGTTATTGCTATCCAGATTGAAACAATATCGTTCATGTGATCAAACAAAAATGTATCAAATGGTCACGATCTACATAGAAAATCATGAAAAGTCGACCGTTTTTTCGTGCGATTCAATAATAAATTTTAAGTATGTGTGTTTAATCAATTTTGAAAATATTTTAGAAAACCTTTACATGGTATGTTTTTATCGCTTACACATGCTGTATGTAGAGATAGGCAACTTATCATCTGTGATATAATCGATATTTTGTAAATAGCTGTGATTTGGCGCATATTCAATTTAAACACACGTTCCGGCATCAGTTATATTGGCATTAATGAAGAAATTCACTGTTGAATTTCGAACGAAATTCACCTCATCATGCGCTCGATATTGAAAGTATTTTTTCAGCAACGAACCTCGTTAAATTAATTAAAGGCCACATAAGTATTGATTATTATATTGCTGTTTTATCAATCAATGCGCGATATAAACATTGCATTTTAAGCATCTAAAAAAAGGTGTTTTATGATAAGGAATTCAATTACAATAATGGCTTGATTTAAACAATGATTTATTTTCAATAATGATTCATAGTAGATATACGTTTTAATTTGTCATCGACGTCTATGAAGAAAAGTGGAACTGGACTTCCATCCATCAACGTTCTCTTGAGAATTATTCGATTTCGATGAAAACTATTGTCTCAGGTGAACAAAATTCAGAGGTCATACTGCCTTTAATATCAAGGGTATGAAGAGGTGATTATTATGATATAAACGAGATGAATGTAAATATTTCCTATTAATAGATTTTTAAGAAACTTAGTCCTGTTGTAAACTGCATGTGATGTATTCCATATGAAATGCTGCAAATGTTTATTTTTATTTTTTTTAGAATTATTAATGGAGTCAGTTTCACTGACTGTACATCGGACAGGATGACTTAATGCAATAAACTTCCGTTACAGTCGTTCGCAGGAAGCTACTGACTCACCCCTTTGGAATGTGTGGAAAGCTTGAGGAAAGCTCACGCGACTTTTCACAGGTCAAATCCATCCTTTGTCTCAGCGAGGGTCTCCTTAAATATTCACCCCCTGTGGTCGGGTTAAATTTATTTGTTTCCCACATTTTTCATTTTAAATAATTAAGCATTTCGCTCCGCTTCAAGGAAATCATAAATCGTCAGGCGACACTTGTCCAATCCCAACAATTTAAAAGCAATTTCTCATTGAAAATTCATAAATGAATCGCTTCATTTCTGGACATAATGACTGTACCCATTATATCCCGATTTTTTTTTTTAAATAACAGGTATATCGTATATAGCATCGAGTGTGATCGAACCACCCCTAAATTCAATTCCATCCCGAGAATCATTGTTTTTTTGAATACCTTGTTAGTATTTAGGCACCTCTTTCATTATTTGTCTTTCGTCACACGATCTGGCATACAAGACGATTCCGAGAAATCAAAATGGATACTATCGTGCCAACTATCGGATATTGGAAGATCATTAGTCACAGTTTGTCCGGGGCTTGACAACTTTTTACCGGTCTATTGTGTCCGAAACGATTAAGGTGTTTTAAATACACGTGTGTCCATTATTAGTCACAGTTATAAATTACAACCGAGATAAAAAAGATATCCCAATATCAGTGGTGTTTACATGTACTTTGATGTTTGTGGGTGTGAATTGTTGCGGCAAAGTACAAAGCACAACATAAAGGATGATTTGGGGGCCCTGCAAACTAAAAAATATGCATATATCAGCTATTTCGGATATTACTTCATTGTACAATAATTTAATAAATGCATCGACAAAACTTTATATAGATGTTGCAAAAGCATCCTTCAATACGTTCACCCAAGTGGGTGATCATTATTGATTGTTTTTGATTACACTATAGTGATAATTATGTTATAAATATTATTAAACATTGAATTATTAAATGTGGTTTTCCTTGTCATTCGCTTTTTTGCAATAAAATTTTGATAACTATACACATTCCATTTTCCATGAATGGATCCCAATTGCGACTGTGAAAATGAGATTTTTTAAAAAAATTAATCAATAAATGAGTATTAAATTGTATGATCCATTCTGTTCTATTACCTTTCTGCATCTCTCCAGAAGCCTCATAATGCCTTCTTGCCAAAATTTCCCAGGTTTGTTGGCAAAATATTGATCAAGGTACATTTTTATATATCATTTTTTTTAAATTTAATCAATGCCTCGTCTGTTTACTAGTTCTGGCCGTTTTGTGGCAATTGCATCCTTTAGGTTGTCTAGTTGGAAACAATATTTTGTTGAATTGATCGTTTCACCTTGCTGAAGTAGTTCATAATAAACTATCCCCTTCCAGTCCCACCAAATGCATAGCAAAACATTTTTTGGATGTAGGTCAGGTTTAGCTACATTTAAAGCTCCTGTACCCTTGGCCCAAGATCGTTTAAGTTGGATATTCTCATAGAGTATCCAACTTTCATCTCCAGTGACAAGTCTCTTCAAAAAATGTTGGCTATTATGTCGTTGGAGAAGAAGATCGCATGTTGAAATACGCTGAAGTTTATTTGAGTCAGTCAGTTCATGAGGAAGCCACACGTCTGAACGATTGATGTAGCCCAATTTTGTCAGATGATTATGGACGGATGTTCGTGGAATTTCTAACTTGTTAGCTATTTCGCGAACAGTATATCGCGGGTTTTCTTCAACCATGGCTATGATTAGATCTGCGTTCATTTGCGAAAGAAACAAATGGGACAACCTAATATATAAAGACTGATTTTTTAGAGTTGGGGTTCCATTTTCTAATGCAAACACTCATCATTTAAATATATATATATATATATATATATATAAATTGTATAAATATCAGGTACATTATGACTTAAGTACATCTATTGTTTGAGACAAATTGAAATTTCTTGTTCAATTGATAAATGATTAAATAAAGTATCCCTCAGCTTAAACAATACATTTGGAGAATCGAGTTTTTTTTAAATGTGTTATTCAAATATCGCTTTCATTGTTTATTAAGTGATACAATACTATATTTTTTTAAAATCATTATTTAGATATCACGTTATTATGATATTTTTAATCAAAAAAACACTCTTTGACATGCTCCTCTCAATGGCCTGAAGAGCAGAGAAGAGAATATTAATTAAGTTGAATATATTATAGATCAAGCCTTTGATTGTTTTGCTTTTGAATTAAAATAGAGTTGATATCAGTTTTATAAAATGTTGGTACAATAGATTAGATCCTAGATCAATCGTCTCGATCTGGGTTTGTCTTTATTTCTTGAATCTAAAGAAGTAAATACTGAGGCAAAAAATATCACATGAAAAATATTTTCCCTGAAAGGATCTCCAATGGAAATCCATCAATTAATTTGGATCTAATGAACGCTGTAATTAGGTGATATTCAACGTAAAAAATGTTTCCATTGATACTGTCAAATTTTGAGTATGACTACATTGGCAAATCATTTTGTATGTGATGGATGGATTTATCGGGATAATTTTGTTTTCTGTAATATATTATTAAAAAATAGCTTATTGACATGGAACAAGGATACAGCGGGTTATAAAAGATATATATTTTATTTGAGCAGAGTCAGTGGGAGTGTACAGGTATAGTTAATAACATGAACAGCAGAGATCGTCCATTATCCATTGTGCTTGTTGCAAGAGGCAAAGACCAGCCAGGGAGATTTAATCATATGCTCCAAAATAAAAACACAGCCATCAAATTTTGGACAAAAGGGTATCCTTTGATAATTCGACATTATCCAAAAAATGAGATAAATTCTTCTCGAGACAAATGCTCCATCGATTGTATAGCATTCTGCGGTCATCTGCTATTCAATGAGATGTAATTCTGTTTGAATTTCGATGAAATATGCATAGCAAGCAATTTCATGTTTTGGGTTTTTTTTTTTTGCAAGTCCAGCAAAAGTATTGAACTTGAAAGCTCCTGCTTCCATATACAAGTGAGCGGTTATTGAACACCTGGGCTCAGGTAACTGCCGCTTCTTTGTTATATGGCAGCGAGATGCGTAACACCGGTAACCATCAGCCTCTTACTAATACATTTGGAGCCGGTCCATCGGGACGCTATGCCCCGGAGGTAACTTAACGACCAATCAGAGCGCGGGCACGACGAGGAAAATCTACATCAAAATACATTTCGTAGTCTATATTATTCTGGTGTTGGTGATCAAGCTAGAAAGTCTCATCCTGCAGGTGCAAAAAAATAGATATCCCAATTTCCAACCTTCCATGTATAATTCATTGACATGATCGATAGAGCACCATCTTCATGAAATTGTCATAAAAACTGATATATATCTGGCTCTTAATTAAAACTGCTTGTGGCGCTTAACCATTTGAGCAGTAAGCTAATTTTAAACAATCATAAACTTAGATGCTATATTTGTATGTCCGCCACTTATCATTGATACAAATCCACTTGTCTGTCAGAACCGTCGCAGCATGTATGAAGCTTGTACATAAATAAATAAACACTGTCGATAGCACCCAATACACAATACACTTGAAACCGATTCAATATATCATTATTAGTCGATAAATTTGGGTTAACGATCTATTCAATCGTACGATGTACGTAAGATATTCTTTCCGTCTCTGTTTCTCTCCAAACTCAGCGTATAAACCACTTTCAGTCTCTATTTGACTTCGAGCTCAACGTGTAAAAATGCTCTTTATAAGGCCTAAATGTAAAATGGCACCAAATTCCAATTTAATTACTATTAATATCTATTTTCTTTCTAACACGTCAATCAATCGATGCAATATTTGTGGTTTAAAATTAAAGAAAATTCTTAATGAGGATATTTTTTTTCGCAAGGTGCACAATTCGCCCGCTTATAATGTGTTAATATTTTTATATAAAATCGCATGAAAAACGCTAGTAAATGACTGATGATAATATCCGGTTAACCCACGTCCATTTTTGGTTTTTCCTTGCTATTTTTAATGTATTACGTATTATAATATATCAAAAATGGCATGGGTCAATATGTCAAATCACAATCATGAGATATAATATCTCTACTTTTTATTGCATATGTTTTAATTGCTATAAATGAATCAAATTGAATGAATCTTAAGCGAATAAATCAATTTGAGCGTTTATCGTTTTTATCTACATAGTTTGTGGCACGTCTGCTTCTTGCCCTGTCTGACATTTTGTCTCTCTATAATAATTTCTTTGCTAGGTAAACTAGACAAGAACTCGGTGTTGTAAGTAATGATATCGCGTTGATAGTGTTTCTGCCACTGTTGTTCTTGCCATTGTTACAGCTTCCTTCGAGGCTCGGCTCTGTGGTCTAACGCAACAACTCCCTGCTTGTATTTCTATATGAAAAGGTTTTGTTGTTAATTCGTAATTTAATTACGTAAGTGATTTAACTGTCGGGTCCCTTCACGGTCTGAAAGGTTTATAACGATTAAAGATTAAACGGTTAACATACACGTGCAGACCATGGTCTAAATCTGACAGCGCCGCTTATAGATACAAACTACAACATCATAACATGTTCCGATTATCAACGCCAAACGACACGTCAATGTATTGAATTTATTTTCAAAGCACTCTAGCTGTAATTACCAGACTCTTTTCCTGGTAAAATGCAATGGAATCGACGCTGTGAATCATCGACTATCGCTCTATGGCTAAAAATAATTTGGCTTTATGCTTTAATGAATCAATAAGGAACGCGTCGAATGGTTCAATATTTTCATTTAATTGTTCAAGCATATTTTCTGCATTTCGCCAACCGTTACTGTTATATAAATCAAGACCCAAGCAGATCCAGATCTTCATGTGATCATTCAATGCTCCGAATTATCAATAAACTTTATTTTCAGCTAACCAGCTTCAGCTATTTTGTCTTTTATTAAATTGCTGAATATCTATTATCTTAATTTAAAAAGCGATGTTCTGAAGAGGCATATTTGATTCATCAAGTCTTATTTTTCTTTATTTATCTATGCAATTTTGCACTTTTTGAATCTTTCAAATTCGATTTTTATTTAAAAAAAACATAGAAAGTTCTTTTAAATTACTCTTTATAAACACAGTGGGCTAATTGGACTGAACGAGACGAAAAGTGAAACTCCAAACGACAGATGATCGAAAAGAGGACGATAATCTTTTCCACTCTCCTCATCGAACACGCACTTAGCATAAAACAACCAGCGGCACTTTTTATATATTACACAAATTCAAATAAAAAAAATACAGATCGAGCGTATGCCTTTAGATAAGGGAAGAAAGTGAATAATTCGCCAAAAAAAGTGCCAACAAGTATCAGGCCAGCAAAGGGCAAAAAATAATAAAAACACATGGAAACAGTTAAAGAATAAAATTAACTTTTTTTAAGGAGCTAATAAGTTGCACTTCTACAGCCATATTCACACGATTTTTTTGTTGTATATAATTGATTTATTAATTACTATTATTCGTTACCTTAAACAACCCTAATTTTCATCAATCCCCATTCTTAATTACTATACACATAGGAAACATAAGATTTATAAATTATTACTCATTTATTAACACTTTATGGTTAGGGGTGTCCGCACTAAACTTCGCCTGGAGTCCAGGTGAGCTTCGCAAAAAATATATACTTCAATAAAAATTATATTTGAATTGTGTATTTAGTGATATTTAAGGGACGTTTCTACCTTGTTGGACCTAAAAGAGATCGATTTTTTAACATTTTTTTTTATGCCAAAAATATTAAATATAGAATGTTGATATTTAATGCGTCGATTAGGTGATCTTTTTTGAACATAAAAATATTTTTTTTAATTTAATAAGATGCGCGAGCGATGAAATTCTTCACCATGGAGTGAGCAAATTTAAAATTGATGAAGTCGTTGATGCCATAATCGCTTTACACCGATTACTTTCTGTCACAGATCCCATCAGCGTCAGACAATCTTCAATTCGAGGCAGAGTCAATTGTAAATAAGCACGGTTGATAGCATACAAGCCACATCATTTTTAACATAAACAATACGCCAGAAATCGATTCATTTGCTCCTGATTTAGAAGGAAATGATAATTGGATAAATACTCATTCAACAAGCAGCAACCAAAAGCAAGCAATTAAATAAATAAACACTGTCGATAGCACACAATATTCGGTCATTTCTCTCGAAGCTCTCCGTCTCTGTCTCCTGAACTGCGCTACGTTCTCTCTCTGTCTCTGTCTGTCTCCGAGCTCAACGTACAAGAGTGC
Organism: Stenopsyche tienmushanensis; assembly: GCA_008973525.1. Lineage (NCBI taxonomy): Eukaryota > Metazoa > Arthropoda > Insecta > Trichoptera > Stenopsychidae > Stenopsyche > Stenopsyche tienmushanensis. The sequence continues at coordinate 515,546 of WACJ01000111.1, read as the reverse complement.
AATTTCTGAATAAGTGGAAGGGGATCGCATACCCTGCGATAATACTCCTTTAGGGGTTAAAGTTTCTCCTCTCCTCAGCTTCTCTTCGTCGGCCTATAACTTTGCGAATTGCTCATTTATTTTAAATTGAAACTTACTGAACGTATTCTTAAACATTGGTTCTTTCTGATACACGAAGAAGGAAAAAAAAATACCAATAAAGTAGAAACGTCCCTTAACGACATGTTTATAGAAAAAATTGCTATTATTTATTTATTGACACATATATAAGCGTTTACTGACATTCAAAGAAATTTGAATTTATATCACGTTCGTTCGACATTTTTTCAAGTTAAAATCACGTCATTTTTAACACATATAAACACGAGCACGAACCATAACAAGTAAACGCGGGCATTTATGAATGTGAAGAATTAAATATGTATTCTTGAATTTGGGGACTAAATATGATTTTTTTATCAGTTTGACTTGGAAGCTGAAACCAATTTATGGCGGAAATAATCATTGTTATCATTTTTCATGATTGTATATTATCAATTATGACGTGTAAAACTGACAACTATTTGTTCTGTCAATAAAATAGTGGATAGTTCGTGTGGCACCCAAATATCATTTCTATTCATACAAATTGAACTTGAAATGTACCTACACTATTAAAAATGTCTCTGTGATATGGTTTGATAGCTTTTACAATTAACGATTTCATTACACTATCATCAAATTTTGAATATCTCGGCTTAGGCTTGTCAAGCAAGCAATATTTTTCAAGCTACAAATTTGCTGGCATGTGCCAAAAGGTCGATCATCGATCTGTTTATTTCCAAAACAATATTATCGTGCACTGTCATCAATCATTACAGACAAAGTAAAATGATCATTTAACCCGTAGAAGGGGTGCTTTTATCTGACGATAGCATCTCATTATGAGCCGGAGCCGCGGGGAGTCTGTGAAACGAACACGGTAGCCATGGACACGATATTAACATAGAATCCTCTTAGCTTCGAAAAACGTAGAAAAAATGTAAATTTATCATCTGAGGACCTTGCGGTAAAATATGGCCATCGTTGGACCTATCCAAGACCGGTTTGGACAGGAGCGTCCTGGACGTATCGTACAGATTTGATCTTTCCCTAAAGTCACAGATACGTTTAGATGCTCGTATTATATCCTCAGCGTGTACGGACAAAAAAAAACTTAATTATACGTCAAGTATTTTCAATGTCAATTTGGTAGTAAAATGTTTGAAATGATCGCCTCTAACCCTCCTATGATATTCGGTTATCTGCGCCATCTAATCTACTGAATAATGATCGGTCTATTCGGGTCTATAATCTATAAACACCGTTTTTATTACTGGAAAGTTTCCATTTTACACTACCATTTAGCCTTCGAAAAAATCATTTAAATAATTGGGGAGTTTAGTACGATTTTATGGTTTAGATCTCCATGGTGATATGAACTAATGCGGTGTTCGTCTTGCTACCATTAATTCCTCTGAACAATAATTTTCTTTTGATTTCAACATCCAATATATTTCTTCAAAAACACACGGTGATACGATTTCATATTTTGTATTTATATTGCATATTATTATAAAATTATAACAACCCGTTCGAAACCCGTAAAATTCAGTCCATAACTACTTATTTCAGGTCGTGCATGTTATGGGTATCATATAGCCTACATAATTACACTCTGTATCCGTTTATATGGCTCAACATTTAAAATACAACGATTATTTTTTATACACACATATATCTAATCTTTTTTAAAAAAATATTTGAACCCCGTATTTATACGACGACGACCAAAGCTTCTCAAACCTGTATGTTTTTCAAATGTATCCAAAGTAAAAGATGGTAGCCAAGGAATTTTGCAACGATAACAATATAACTTTGAGTTGGCTTCTATATCGTTATGATATCATCCAACAGAAAAAAAAAACATATTAAATGAGAAAACCTTCCCAATTTAAAATTCGCAAAAGTTAATCGGGGATACACCATGGTGAGGGTTCGAGCGATACTGGGATACATTTGAGTCCCATACTTCTTCAATGGTGAGGTCCTAGTTTTACGAAAGGACTATTAAAACCAAGATCATGAAAATATTCCAATATCACATACATAACGGATCAGATTCGTAACATGGGGGGTGGCAAAAGAGGCGCCCGACTCAGGCGCAAATGGGTTCGGGGTGCAAAACGTAGAATACCGAGAGTTGCACATGGTTTTTACTTGACTTGTCATTCTACTTTTCATGCATAAACAGTGATTGACTCTGCCTATTTTTATAATAAAATGCTAAGTTGTTTAATTCCGCTTTTCTTCGTTATCGCTTAAACATTGGGCCGTTCCCAGCCGACATAAAATAAAGACAACAATATTTTCGACCGATTGTAAAATTTACACAACCCACCCGATTATTATTTTCGGACACCTCGGTACTCATTACACAGCCCCTGTGAGTGTCATGAAGACAACGCCATGATCGCGAGGCGCGCATTCGTCGTGTCAGCGGTCTGAAAAGTGAACCGGTTGGACACACGGACCTCTGTGGCCACTCCGTTCTATTTTAGGGCCTTTTGCGACATTTTACTATACGCATATATCATAACTAGTTTTATTTGCTTTAAGTTACAAAATCTAGCAAGTCCCCCCCCCCCTCCCGTTTGAAATATCGTTTGAAATTTGAAAAAGTTATCTTGTAATGATAGAAAGAATGAAATTCATTTTCTTTCCGATAATGAATACATTTATTGAAATTGAATGATATATAAGGGAAAAGTATAAATACAAATAACGAAAACATATAAATATTAATTTTTATATTTAAGATCTACTGTATGTTGATTGTACTATACCTATATTATTTGAGAAGGTGCAAAAAATAAGTTGGCAAAGTTTTATCGCAATCGAATGAACGGTTTGGCTGCGCATTAAATACAGACAAACAAACATTAATTTTTATATATTAGAGTATGCTTATGTTACTTGCGAAATCCTTAGCAATAAGTAGACGAAATTTTATCGTTATCCAATGAACGGTATGGTAACGCATTTCGAACGAACAAAACCCAATTCATATTTATATATTAGAAGATTGTTTGGGCTTTGGCACATATGTTGTATCATATGCCATTATAGTGCTTGATAACTAATATAGAACATTTTTAATGAAATTTTCATTAATTAACGTCTAAATGATTAGATAATCCTGTGGTTCCAATGTATGGAATGAATTTGTATAACTTCAACGTTTGAGAAGGCTTGTCTTGATGGTATGGTTATTAATTGAACCCTTTGTTATCTTTTAAGATCTGCTATAGTGCCTCGGGCAACCATATTGGCTTAGGATCTATGGACCCTAATACGATTTTAATTTTTCTGAGACCTGTGGCCGTGTCAGGTCAAAATGCAGCATTATTCATGCATCACTAATAATTTGGATCTATACACAAAACCTGTTATTTAATTCCACGGGATAAGTGATTTGCGTATGGAAAAAAACTAATTTTGTACATTTCAATTAATTTGAACGCCCCATGGGGCGCAAATGGCCTAATTGATTTAATTGTGTCATCCGAGTCTTCATATTGATTAGATTGTTTTTCAATGCCCATTCTAGAAGGTCTGTTGTTAAGAGATTTACTTGTGACACATTAAAAAAAAATCATGGAATGATTGACGTTCTATAAACATACGATGTGAATGTTTTTGTTTATAGTTTTTCACCACACCTCCATGCATCATTGTCTTAAATTATGGTTTTTATCTATGCTGAACGGGTCAACAATTTTCAACAGCGAGTGAATCATGGAACAAAAATGATAAGAACCATTATATTTTGACCTTATAACTAAATGCCATATTTAATTCTGATGCTAAATCATTAATATGGTCACCAATCGATATAGCACAATTTTTCATAGTATTTATATCTTCAAACAAGTAGCGTCAAATCGCTAATGATATCGCCCATTGTGGTATAATATAAAGTTAACAAATTTATTTTTGCAAAAAACACCATTTATCAAACACAAAAGTCAGTAATTTTGAGTCCCTTTAATACCACTCCAGTCTACATTCCATCTGTTCGCCTTGTCATATGACCTGCTCGTTATTTCAATCACTACACATGGAGCTCTAATGTCCAAATTTCGATTTGGAAATGGACGATACCCAATAACAAATATATTATGCGTATAACATGATTCAATGACACGTTGTAAGAGATTATATTTAATGTATGAATTCGAATTATCGAATTAGATAAATTTACTATGATAAATAACACAAAGAAATGTTGATTAAATTTGTCCTTGATATTATAAACAATATGCCAAGAAGAAAACATAAACATCAAAAGTAATGCATCATCAAAATGCACATGTTGTTGAAATTTGACGCTACGCAATAGTTTCATTTATGCATCATCGCAATGATCGCATTTGATATAATCTGCGCGCCATCGAGTCGATCGTGTCCAAGACATTACTCGAGTACATTCAAATTTGTCAAGCGATCAAAACAATCACAGTAATCCTTCAAAAATGGTTGTTGATGACATTTACAACGACTACTTTGTGCCGTTATCAATAATTGCCACTTATGCTCACCACTCCCCCATAGCCACTTTTCATTTAACACCTTTATCGTTTGTTTTATCACTTTTGGGGATTCCAGTCGAGTATATGTGTACACAATTAACAATTGTACTACTTAACAATTATAGTCGCGTTTCGAAAATGGGAACTTTCACTAAATCTACCGATAAGGGACACCCACGTGTACTTCAGTATGAGTGGTGGTTTTGAGGGTCAGATTAGTGTAATGATTTTTATACTAACCATAAAAGGCACTTCTGACAATAAATGGGTCTGTTATATATTTAACTGACTTAACATCATGCATTCCAGATATTTTGCGGAAAATTCCCATGATTAGTAAAGATATTTTTCTTTTCATGTCTATCATTTATGCTTTCGTGTTTTATTTATATGAATTATTTAATTGGGTTGATTATCAATTATTTTAATCGAAAAACAAGCAGGATCAATAAATCCTTTCTGGTAAGAATTATATAATTTAATATGAACCGATAAGAATTTATACGAGAATGTAATGCAATGTTTCATGCTCGTTTTATTATAAAATGACTTATCATGATTATGAATTGCCTATATTTATCTCATCGTCATACTTTCAGCATTATCAGACTAATCCAGAATGCTTATTAATTTGTTTTCTATTTTTTTTTTTTTGTAATATATTTCAAACTTTTCAATAGCGAATACAATTCTGCACTAGACGCTTATCTATTAGCAATAAAAGTATTTTTAATCCCTCTTTTCCTGCCAGTCTACGAAAATTTTCCATAAATTTGAAGGTCATAAAACCACCACTTGATTAATTGAATTTTGATTTTATTAACAGCCAACAAACAGTACTTAGTCAAACTAATATATAAAAATGAATTGGGTTTTGTTCGTTCGAAATGCGTTACCATACCGTTCATCGGATAGCGATAAAACTTCGTCTACTTATTGCTAAGGATTTCGCGAGTAATATAAGCATTAGTCTAATATATAAAAATCAATGTTTGTTTGTCCGTATTTAATGCGCTGCCATACCGTTCATTCGATTGCGATAAAACTTTGCCAATTTATATTTTGGACCTTCTCAAATAATATAGGTATAGTACAATCAACATACAGCAGATCTTACATATAAAAATCACTTTATGATTATCACCAATATTTTTCTAATCTTAAGATAGTTTTCGATACCCTTTTATAATACAAAATTAGGCCATTTTTACATTTTTAAATAGAGAATGTAATAGAGTCTCTTTTCAATTTTTAAATTTTACTACGAGTTATTTTTACAGTGCACAAATTGTTGTGGTGAACATCCCTTATGTTTCAAACAAATTAGGTTTTTTATTAACATACTACATAATTAAATCTGATCATCTCACGTGCAGAAAATCTCTAGTTTCGACTTGATGTGAAAACAACCGATTTATTTATTTCGTTGTGAAAGAAATGCGCATTTCGTCTATTGTTCTTTGTTATCAGATAATAGTTTGTGCGGCACTCAAAAGCTTTTTCTTTTCACTTAAACAATCCTTTTGAAATGCGCCTACACTATGGATAAGAAGATAAGCCTCTTTGATTATTCCTCAATAGCTTACCAAAGATTTGTTTTATTTAAGAATTTTGGCATTTTAAGTTATTTTAAAATTTTGAGTGTATTCCTGATCTAATCCTTTTAATTTGCCAATGACAATCCATCATAGTCAAGCTAACTGTTAACGCTAAAAAAATAAAATAGGGCTCCATATTTTATCCATAATGTACAATAGGAAGAATAATATTTTTATTATTTTAAATATATATACAAAGTCAAATTTGAACATGCACTAAAAATATGTTTTTCTTATCAATAGTATAGAGTTGGGATGCTATCCTAATGAGCCACTGACTACTCCGTCTTCCTGCGATAAAAATACATTTTCGGCGAGACGTTAATGGGTTAAATTAACCATAATCGGGACATTTTTTATAAGCGAAAGGTTGTCGTGTTCTATATGACTTTTTTCGGAGCTTTTCAGTATCATCACCATTTTTTTCCGAACCAGCTCGTGGGCATCCCGCTGTTCTGCCGTTTCGCCCGAGGGCAAATCTCCAATCCTTAATCGACCGATAGGTCCAAACAAAAAGTTCATCGGAGCCAGCACAATACGAAATCGCCACGGATCTGAACCCTCAGCACCATAATGATAAGTCTTTGTTGTTTTGGCCACTAAGGAAGTCGCGTGGCCCGCGGCGGGTCCTGATCGGCCCTAATCGACCCACCACTAATGTGAACAACCGAAGATCCTAGTATGAATTATGAGCGGAGAGATCTATTCACGATTTATGGTTAATTAAAACCAATTATATCGTCTATTTTACCGTGGGGCTCCGTGGGAGCTTACGACGCTCGGTGCAAGGACGAAAAAATGACTTGGAATCCTTTTTGTGTTTTAATTGCCGTAGCGATGGATGAGGAGAGATGTGATGCAATGAAAGGATCCTGATATGTATTGAAACTTTCGGTAACACGCGATACGGTCATCATTTTTGATTTCTCAATATGGGTTCTACTCAATTTGACCTAAATGATCCAATCACTCCATCAAAATCAAGGCAATAATTAAAAGCAGACATGTACCTAAATATTTTAAATCATTGCTACCAACAGTAATATCATAAATTATTACATATTGTGTTTACGACATGCACTAACTTAGGTATGCCCATTGACTCACACAGGTATATAGCGCACTTTTCTTACATCATTGGTAGCGGGAAATCCCCATCGATCATCCCGGATAGGTTCAGGAGAAGGTCGCGATTAATCGGGTTCGCAATCGAGGATGGAATATTAATTAATCACAAAAAAAAATATTTGTCAAATAATCCATTGCAAACATACTTTACTGCATTTATTCGATCATAATTAGGGAATCCAACCCCAAGTCAAAATTTCGATCCCTGGATTTTGGGATTTTATTAGATCATCCCGGGATTAGTCCCGGAATCCCGGGATGGGGTTTTTCAATAGTTTAAGAACTTAAATTGATATATTTGATCAAAAATTACTAATAAGTCAATTTATTTAATATAAAAAATAATTTAAACGCGAAAGAATTTTATTTATTTAAGAAAAGATAAAAATACAATTAAAAAATACATAAATAAAACACTAAAAAATTCAAATATTATTTTGAAAATATGCCCAAAGTAACATTAAACGTCGAGTGTTTCGTCTTTTAGTCTGGATCTGATTTTGGTAGCCAGGCAACTTGCTACTGAAAATGCACGGTCAACCTCCAAACTCGTTGGAGGTATCGTCATTAGATATTTAAATGCTAGTTCAAGTTGATGATCGCTTGAGCCCCCATTTTCGTATAACACCATCAATGTGACTGATAAAATTCCTTTCTGCTGAGACACGGACTAAAATTCGCAAAATTCCCGATTTCCCGACAAATTATTTATTTCCCGCGCTGTAGATGAATACTTATATATTATAATACTTTGATGTGATTCGTAATTATATTACGGAGGAATACAAAAATTCTGAACCCCGTATCTATTATATTTCATATCGATATTCCCATTATTAGAATCGAGGTGTAGTAAATACATCACCGGTATGGATTTGAAAAACGTATCTGCACTGTATATATGTATACATAGATTAGACAATTATTTTTCCTAGGTGTCGCCTAAGCTTGCCAATTAGTAGTTACGCCACTGTTTCCAAGCGTCCAGATTTCTCTTTGTCAAATAAAATTCAATTTTAATATCAAATGCAATGTTAATTCACAAATCGAATGTCTGACTTTATTTCTTGAATGAGTATTAATTATTACAATGGATTGGATGGTCATTGTATAATTCTGATGCAATGTTTATGATAATGAATATCATTTAAATGTATGATTTTCTATTAAAATTTCCTCCTGTCTTTCGAGGACAGCTACACAATCTTTAAAAACCACCCACATTTCCTATCGCCATTTAAATCTGCGTTTGTATTTTGACAATTTTATACACCTCCATACGATTTTAATTGAATTTTCACAAATTAAAACAGTGATTCGAAATCTAAGTGCTGTCTCAAAACGGGTGCCTCAAATGGAAAAATAAAATTATCAGATTCGCAGTAGATTGCATGTTGTTGAAATATGATGATGATTTATTTTCAATGCCAAACGGTTAACGTATTCTGATCTATAATTTAAACATGTGAATCATATTATAAAATTAAAAGTGTATTGTTATAGCATTGTCTCAGAACGGAATGCTTTTACTGAAATAATAGTTCCAACATTTTTTTCGCTTGGATATTTTTATATTAAATTTAAATTGTCAATTACTTCTGCACAGCATGCATTCTATTTTCTCCAAAAGCATACATTTATCGATTTAAAAAAATGAGCTCCCATTGGAGCTGACCTTTCCACCGAAGACCATAGCTCGGGGCGTTCATACCCTGAGAACCTACAAACGCATGCGTTTCCGAAGGCAAATCGCTACCAAAAAAACTCCAGCAAATGTAACGAATGTTATAAAAATATATACCAGAGGCACGTTTGCCCCGGAGCTTTTCCCAGGGCTTCGAAAGCTCCTTCCTCACATCAAGGCATCTTCAGACGAGCCTAATATTCATGAGGGTATTGCTACCCTCGTAATCCTATCGATTAAATCTACCTTCCCATTTATCACCAAATAATTGTATAAATCCATGAAAAAACGCTCGCTTCGATGCGAATAGACATAAAATTAAAACACACGTACATGACATAAAATTCTGTCTGTAAGTATAGCAAAATGTCGACCGGATGTCGAAATTGCCATGAGGAATGAAGGAAAAATCGGCTGATAAATATACATGCTCAACATGTTCTGATGTTCATATTCGGTAAACCATATTTCATACGTCAAATCGTACGACTGACTAGTAAACCTTGAAATAATCAAATAATGCTGAATTAGCTGTGAAAAAACTTGTCCTGTGTCATCATCATTATCATAGTGCAGCAACAAACAGTCCACTGCAGAGCTATGGGCCTCTTCAGTATTAATTCACAGGAAGGGATTACATTCATCTCGTCTGGATCATACATTCACCTCCTCATTCGCTCGATATTGAAGGTAGCATAACCTTCGTGTTTCATTTAGAACGCTTACCTAGCGGGTATCCAGAATTAACGTATAGACGAATGCTTTTGCGATCGTCTCGATAGGGAGTGTGGGATGTTTGTAAACACTGAGTAGTTTTCTTCGGGAAACAGTGGAAAACTACTCTAGACGACCTGATCCGACTGAATTCGAGACTGAATGCTTTCCTATTTCAGGTTGGCCCTCTCAGTTCGGTGATTTCAAAACGATATAGAAGACAACTGACGAAATGAAGTTCTTCATATGCCTCCCCTCAAGGCGGTCTATTTGATGTTCTTCTTGTCCTTGTTCTGCTTCTAAAGCTTCTTGGCTCTGAACCGATAAGGTTCATTATTCTCCATATTGTTGGGTAGTGTCGACTATTATTACCATTACTAAATTGTTAATTTATCATACACAGTAAAGTTTAGATCTATTGTTTGTTATTTGTACCAATCATTTTGTCATCTCCGTATCAAAAAATATTATCATAACGATATATTAATGTATCTGTGCATCATTTTTCTATAATAATCATTCAAAATTTTACACTTAATCGCGTTGCTATTTTCGAAATGCATTCCAAAAGCATTATATTGATGTAACTAATAAAGAAGTACACAATGTGGTCACTGAGACATATTTCACTGGATTTTTTTATCAATGATTTCAATTTATAACCACATCCGTGTTTTTATTAATCTTCTCCATATCCTTCTTGGATATGTGTTCTTATTATTTATAGCTGAAAATATGATGTTAATGTCATAAGATCGACAGTCAATTCATACCCAATGGAGGCAGATTTTAAATACAGCTAAATTCGGTTAAACTACATAATTAAATGATACAAATTTCAAAGGCATTTCTTAACTCCTAATAAAAGATAATTTTATATCTTGCTTTTCCCCATTTGTTAACTAAAAAATGAAGATGTGGGTGTTTTTTTGCATTGATAGACGATCCAGCCAAAGTTGTAGATCATATTCAATTATTATTTTTTGCATCCTCCAAATATTGCTTCATTAGGATTTAATGTTTGCCAATAGGTCTCTCAGTACTTTCTGGCGTAAAATAATGTTTAAATCTTGTATATTATATTATCATTTGAGGTTTTTCTAAAACCGTGCTATAGAAGTACCGTGTTATACTAATACCGAGTTCATATACGCGAAATACTGTTAGTAGTCAATTGGCATTTAGAATTGACTATAAATAAATGCCTTGCAAAGGATGAGTTAATGATAGGCTGCTTTGGTTCAAAATATGCTCGCTAAAAGCATTCAAAGTACTCTTTCGTTATTGTTAACTTTTATCGTTAACGTCTCGTTATGGTGCAAGTTATAATAGATAAATAAATAACATGGCACACAAGATCATTTCTTTTCCCTTATCAGCTGTCTTTTGCTGCCACAAAAAATCCAGACTCAACAAGAGGTCCAAAACACAAGTGACATGTATATCCTTTTTTTGTTTGTCGAACAAAAAAAGTACTTCTATTGAGTTGAGCTGTTGTTTGTATTTGAGATCTGAGTTTTTAAATTCGAGCACTAAAATCTTCGTAAATAATGCCACCGAGCGAAGGGATTTGTCTAACCTTTTCCGTCCCGTTTTGTTTAACTTTTGCACAAAAAATGCACTTATTTGTTTATTCATTTAATTTTTTGTCCAGTATCTGATCTTCGAACGTCGAAGAAAGTCACGACCCATATAAAATTACAATCTTATAACGTCTTCAACGTAAGGCATTATTTTTAGACAGTCTAAGCATATATTATACGAGGGTGTGATCAACACACTTTATTATACCATTAATCTGAGCCAAATTTATTTTTCTATGTAATTTCTACTAAAATTTATGTCCTTAGATAAATATGTCCAAAGGTCCTATTTAACTTATTTTTAAATTGAGCATAACAATAGCTTGAGATGTTCGACTCTTATATAGATTAAATCAACACGTAATATAATATTTAATATAAACTGGTCTTTGTTTGAAAGGCCCAACTATGAAGGCCATGAACGGACTTATAAATCATTGACGATTGCATGTTCGATTTGCAAGAATAGATGCATCGGCCTGCAGTCGAGTCATATATCAAAATTTAGGTCAATGATGGCTGAGTAAGAAGAAGATGATCTGTTTTGCCATTAAATCCATCGATTACAATCGTGTTAATCATTTTTTTAGTTCATTATACTTACGTGCACCTGTACACTTTACAACTTCTAAAAAGCAAAAGCAAAACGTCTATTTTTATTGTAATGGTTATTCGACCCTCCGATATATTGAAAGGGATGGTGTACAAAAAAGCAGGTCGCAGATTATGCGCTTTGAATAGCAGGAAGAAATCAGTATTGCGGGATACCTGTTCCTGTGTTGAAAAAATAGGGTTTCAATACTATGTATATTTTTTTAAATATATAGAATATGATAATAAAGCAAATGTATGGTGCTTGCCAAAGATAAATTTGATAGTATAAAATCAGCATCAACTTACTTGTGAGAGATCACTCAGCGAGCCATTTGGGTGGACTTATCGAAGAACACTTTCGCTGCCATCTCAATAGGGGGTGTGGGTGATTTTTTTCTTCTTCGAGAGATAGTGGAAAACATCTCAAGATGACTGTGTTGATTTTACTGAAAAGACCCATCTGGAGTACATAGAGTCCTGTCAAAATGAATTGCATTATTGTCATCACATAACGAAAAAAACTCTAAATAAACATCATTATCAAAATATTGGATATGGATTATTTTACTGATAACACGCAAATCTGAGATATATGTATTATAGCAAACTTTCAAATATGTATGATACTAAGATTGATTACATTGCCACTTTGAATCATAATTTAGGTGATTATTTGTATTAATGCGGTGACTGTCAATCATCGGCATTTCAATGAGAACCCTTCAATTTGCATAACACAACAGACCTTAATTTCTATCGATTATTCTAACAAGCACAAAGACTCGAGTAAAACATTCCATAAGTCAAATTAATAGTAGTGTACGATATCTCAAGCTGTGTGAGAATCACCCATGTGATAAAAAGATATTCCGATTGCATGGGATGGCAAAAAAATGAATTAATGCGCCGATAAAGGGTTGACCGAAAAAATTTGCATGTGTAAAATCTGAGAAAAGTTCTCATATTTGCAATTCCATATGCGAAATCCTCGGTGTGATAATTCAATTTCAATAATTTTGGTTTGTGGGAAACCCTGGATGCGGAACGGTAGTTGGCAGGTAGTCTTGGAGGGTTGTTACACCCCTTGCGAAGAGGTGACATAGGTGGCTTCTATTGTTGAGCACACGAATCCATTGCACCGCATGTGTACTAATAATGCTTTATGCATATTCGATCATTGTATCTTTCAACAATGAGCATCCCCTGCGCAAGTTTGACTCATTTTTTGTGTTAAAAAAATATTTTTGCTTCAAATTCCAATATCTCCCCTCTTTATGTGTAATAATATGTTTTACGAGCTCGTAGATCAGCATTGAAAAAAAAAGTGGGTTTCATCAAAAAGATATTGTCCCTTGGGGAAAGTAATTCTACCTTTCATTGTTGTAGGTTTCCCTTTTTGCCGGTATAATTCTAGTAATGAGCACACCTTTTTCCATAATTGAAACAGGCGAGTCTTTCAGAAGCTAAAAGACTAAATTTGATATAAGTTCACAAAATGAATTATTTAGAAATAGCGAATCAAAGAATAACTCATTTATCCGATGAAGAAGTAGGTGAAGTTATTATTTGACTTAACTCTTAACCATTTAAATTAGATATCCTCTGTAAAAAATACTTGTTAAGACGCGATAATGTACCTGCAGTTATTAAATGTGCGTGTCTAGATTAATTTGGCACCGTTGTTGTTCTTGTATTATTCAGTATCAATGTGAAAGATCTTAAAGCTTAAAGCTTTTATAAAATAGTCAAAACAATTAAATTGATCGAAAATCAATAAGAAGAGGACGGAGTGACCATAAGGTTTGTATGCTCAATCGGTCCGCTTTTCAGACCGCTGATATAACGAATGAGCGGCTTGCGACCGGATGCCATACTTGAACATAACGACAATGAAGAAAAGAGGAATTAGACAATTTAGCATAAATTATAAAAACGTAAATGTAAAGTAGAATGGTCGAGTAAAATAAAAACCATGTGCAACTCTTGGCCAATTCAGTACTCTGAGTTTTGCGCCCCAAGCCCAGTTGCGCCCATGGCGGGCGCCTGCTTTGCCACGCCCTAGTTACGGCCCTGCTTCCTAGTATTATATACTCCAAGCTGGGATTCGCAATATAAACTTGTAAAGTCATAGCCCCTACGAAGAAGCAGAAATGGTAATAATGCGTCAACTAAGCGATCATCAATAATTAAAAAGGGTATTTTCGACAATATTATTATTGTATCATAGAATGATTTTTATAAAAAAGGAATGAAATGTTCTAAATTATGTTAAAAAATACGTTTTAATACGAATAAAAATATTTTAAAAAAAATCAAAAATGAACCACTCGGAGCTGAATCGAAAACCGAAAACCGGAAAATCCGCTATTTTTCCTTGAATGAAAACCGTAATCATACCGATATAAACACTTGGAATGATTCGAAGTCCCGGTTTATGAACCAATATTCAAAGCCATTTTCTAACCGCATTGTGTACATATTAAACATTATCTATAATATAAATATTCGCAAATAAATCAAATATTTATAATAAAGAAGTCCGCTTATAGTTATTATTTGGCGCAGCTAGAAATGTTTAATAATGTTTAAAAAATCATTATCAGAACTCAAAAATATGTATTTTTCGAGGTAATTTATCTCGATTTTAATAAATCGATTGTTTCAAATTTAACTACAGTCTGATTTTTTAAAGATAAGATAAAAGATGACCAAGATGACGCCAATGTGTTAACACTTGAAATGTTGAATCGAAAACAAATTATATAAAATCAATCTTGATTTAGCAGGATTCGTTTGAGTGTATTTAAGCATAATTAATGAACGCATAATAATTGATTACAAAAATATTTTATAGTCTTTGCCTTGGATGGGTGTATTATTTTAGGCGAGTCCCTCTCAGCATATGTCCATAGGTGGTGATCAAAACGGAGAAGTGAATTGCAAAATCAACATGCAAATGACTAACAAAACTCATCAGAATCTGGCCGACAAGGGTGGAAGGACTATTTGCTTGATGGCAGTGCCACCCTCGTGGGGTGTAAATTAACAATAAGTGCCTCTATTCACGCGATAACACACTCTTGAGGGAATTGCATAAACAATTCTCTTCCGAAGCAAAATGTCATCGTCAGTGTTTGTTCAGTTTTGCTCTATTTGTCTACTGATTATTGTCTGAAAATTAATTTAGACAATGACAATTTCGTACGTTGTTTAACCGTCTTTCTCACTGACTCTTTGCTTTGATCAATCGACTTTCACTCTGCATAGATGTATGCAAATCCAAGTGCATAATTTTCCCACCTTGAGCTTACATCGTCACGTTATTTTGCCGACTTTATTCAAATGATATGTTAAACAAATGTAAATTTGTACAAATCAATACTTCTGCATTTGAATGGCATAATCTCAAGGAACGTTTCACACGTTTTTCTATCCGACAATTGGGCAAACAATATGTTGATTGCCCGAAAAAAAGCAAACAATGAAGACAGCAATCAATGAAATCTTCAATGAGATGCTTATATAATTTTCCAACGAAAATGATTCAGATCACTTCTTTGAAATTATGAATCGATGCGAAAAATAAATCAATAACATTGTTTGCATGATTTGAGAGGGACATTTCAAATCTAAGAAATATAAGTATCTTGCAGATTTTATTTGGAAAAGGCCCACATTGAATTGAATATCGGAATTTAAAAAGCCTTTAAAAAGGGTAAAAGCTGGCATCAATTGGCATTTGACTATCCATAGTTTTTTCATATACTTTTAGCTAAAATGATCAGATTGATTTTCGTTGAAAAATTGCTCTGAAATATCAAGGGGACTATATGTATTTAGCAGCTAAAGGGTGATGATTTGCGGAAAAATTGTACCCTTTAATGTATTTTATGGCGCAAAGGATGTTTAATGTAGCGAAAAGCCTAATGGTAATAAAATGGTATATTATTTCCAATATTTTTTTACGATAATGACAGCGTCATTAGAAAAATGTAATGGACGACATAATCAGACAATGTTTATGCGTTGAAAATATTTTTTTTAAAACACAACATGACCTGTATAAATTACATATATAGTAATGAATAACAACCAAATTTATATATAATTATATAAGTGTGTTTGCGTATCAATATATAGGCTTTCACGCTTATAACGAGCATGTTAAATGTAGGCCTCAACATCGTGTAATTGAACACATATTCTTATCGCTTGAGGTTTGAGATCATACAGCGACAATTCATGCGGCACTTCAATAGTTTCATTTTCGCAATGTTCGAATTGCGTCTATAATAAATTTATGCTCGTTTGAAACACAAATATAAAACTGGTACGTCTGGACAAACTTTGTGAATGAATTAAATTCCTCCATTAGGTTTCATCCAGCCCACTTCCATGACTAATATGGTCATGACCACAACGAGTCCTCTCGACAGCCATTCACAGTTGGAGGATGCATACAAAAGCATGCAAATTTGATAAGGCACCATCCCACATTGTATGGACTCCGAGGTCCAGTGTTTATTCTTAATTTGATAACAACCCTCGATTTGCAACCCTTGCCTATTCAAAAACAGCCCGCCACTTGAATGCGCAGTGGAATACAAAACGCCGATGAAGATACTCTGCATACTTTGGAATAAATGTGATATTAAAAGTTTTATCGCCCGGCATAATGTGATTAATACTCCAAATATGTAATGAGATCACTTATTTTTAAATGACCGGATATGGACACTGTTCTTTTATCGAACAATAAGAATAGAATGACGTTATCTGGATCTGGCAAATTCTGACGTTGAACACAATTCCTCCTGGCCATTCTTACCATATAATATCTTCATAAATTGCTTCTGAAATTATCGTTTTTCTTCTGATAGATCGATACTTTTTAGATGTTTACATTTTTTTTAAATTTATGTTTAATAATATTTTCGGCCAAATGTATGTTTTTGTCATTGCAGCCTTTTATCCAGATCGTCAAAGTTTTCTCCATATTTTCTATTATTACTGTGGGTGTATGGGCAATATATTTTACATTGATAGACGACCCAAGCAAAGACTCACAGTTTTAGCAATAAAAGGCGATCTCTAAGATTTTTTTTTATATAATTATTTGATGTTCTTTCTTAAAACGTAGAATACAAAGGCTATTTGAAATTACATTTATGACAGATTTGTCATCTTGCAAATATTATCTGCTTTGACCATAGGGACCGGAAATGATAAGAGTAGAAATGCTTTCAAGTGACGCAAGATTGAGAAAATTCTTCATCAATACGTCTTAAAAAACACAATAGAAAAATCATTTTAATATTATTTGACATTTATTCAATATTGCATATACAATTTTTTAAAAAAATGGACAAAGATTACATGAAGATTGACCGCTTCTTTTAAATGCAATATTGTGATAAGTATGTAAGTACACTCGGGTTTGTTTTTATGCGATTTTGAAGTTATGCGGGTTTAAAAACTAATGGAACCCATCCCTCATTTTCTATAGAGAGCAAAACTTTTTTTATGCGAATGCGCATAAAAAAATATAAAAGTCATCAAGATTTAGAACATCCAAATGTAAAAATAATGTTTCTTCCACCCAATACATGTTTAATTCAGCCACTAGATCAGGGCATCATTTCCACTTTTAAAAGGTATTATAGTAATAACGTTATCAACATATAATGGATAAACTAGAGAATGAGTTATTAGCTGTACTTGAAGTTTGAAAAAAGTTCTTAATTTTGGACTGTATAAATAATGTTTCATGTGCGGTATCTCAGATAGCTCCAGCATAAAAATAATGGTCAAATCGTCGCAAAGTATTTTTTAATGCGATTTTTGATACATTCTATCACATTGATTTGAAGTTATGCGGTTTTTAAAAATAACGAAACCTATCCCTAAGTTTTCTATATAGTTCAAGTATTTTTTATGCGGATTTTTTTTTATATGCGACTCCCCGTGGAACGTATCTAACGCATAAAAACAGACCCAAGTGATGCTTGCTATGCTCTTCTATATTTCACCCTCGTTAATTGTTGAAACATTTTTTTTTCTTTTCAAACTACTTTGTTCCAAAAATTATATAATACAACTTTGTTCCAAAAATTATATTGCTGTCTGATATTTTGGATTTTTTTTTACATAGGATTCAAATCGGAACTGAATCGAAAACCGTTTTTAAACGGAATGAAATCCGTAACTAAACCGATATAGATGTTTGGAATTGTAAATGGTATATTTTCGGTACGTAGGCTTTATTGAAAAATAATAATGTCGTTGTTAGTATATGTTGAGTAACCTTAGAAGCTAGTGTATCTGGAGTTACTTCCATTAGGCTAAGAATCCACTCACATAGACAATGGTACCCCATCAAGCCAAAGGGTGGACTAACTATTGATAGAACTAAAGCCTGGATGTAAATATGTAAAAAAATCATAATCTGATCTTTACTTCAATAATTTAAAAGCACTCTGGCAAAACTACAATGCTATGTAAAAATTCGAAATAAACTGATAAATTTTTCGGTTAGTAAAAGTCGTGATAATATCCCATCAAATCGGGAAGTATTAACACTAATTCGAGTAATTCACTGAACGATCAGTAAAAGTGTTCCACTTGAGCACTCTTCCGTTTTGTGGTCTACCCCCGCGAATCGTCCAAATTGGGATTTTGCGTGCCCCTTGTAATATAACCTGCTGCTCCCTTCGTCAAATCTCTAATATAATTTACCCGCATTTATCTAATGAACTTCCTAGCGTAAAAAAAACAGCATTAGACATTCCTAGGGCAGTGCTTTTCAATATATTTATTTGATTTTTGTTGGTGAAACAGAACCGGGAGGTCATGGACATGGTTAGTATCGCCGTAGCACGGATAGCAATACAGAAGTCCTTGAATTATTGTATACTCTTAGCTTAAATGCTTTCAAATAATATTAGCAAGATGCTGAACATCTCCGTCTAGATAATTGGACGGAGGAGACTCAGCATTGAAAAATAATATTAAATATTTTTAAAATAGTATTAACCCCTAAAGGAGTACTATCCCAGGGCCTGGGTATGAACGAGTCTTTGTCCGATTATCATTTCTTTCTAAAGCAGGAGCAAATGTAAGGCATGTAAAACATCAACCACTTCATCGATTTTAAATTTGTTCACTCCTCAAAAGGTTAAGAGTAATAACAAGAGGGGCGGTTTAGACCTGATGTTTTGAAAACATGATGAAGAAATCTTACAGCTTGGTCTGATCATCCAGCCCAATGATAGTCGGATCAGATAATCGGACTATGGCGTAAGCCAAAAAAGGCTGACTGAATACATATTTATTATCCTAGTGTATTTTCTTGTTTTAGAGACCTTAGATATTACATATAACTGATGTTGTAAGAAAGACAAATAGTAATAAATATGACTACTGTCATAAAATTTATCAATGATAAAGCATAACATAACAGGAAACGACTAGCATAATAAAAAGATAATATAAAGTCTAGTGCTGAAATGACAAAATTCTATGCTGAATGTGAGCAATTGAGATCGACCTTTTAATAACAAGGGCATCATCGGACTGACGATCTATTGAAAATTATTTTTATATAATGTTTAATATAATTTTAAATAATGTTAAATATATTGAACAATACAACAAATGGAATCATCACATAAATTAACGATTTTAAAATTAGTCAATGACATTTTATCAACATGATTTGAATGTTTAGCTTAAATTTTGATAGATATTAGCAAAATATTTTAAAAGGATTAACATTCCATCTATGATTCTATAGCATGTTATTCTTGCATAAAAATATTATACATACCTTGACATAGTTTCAACCCGTATATAATAATTTTCAAATGACATTGCAACTAGGAAATATTAGTATGCATCTTTCAAAAAATGACTATCCTGCGCAAATAATGATGCATAGTCTGCCGATTATCGGCAATTAAGAGTAACGCAAGAAAAATGCATCGATGCAATTCATTCATATCTTCCTAACTGTGGGAATCCGACCATAATTTAAATGTGCATTAATTATGTGGAACAAAAGCGATCGTTCACGCGACACGATTTTTTAACGTTCTCTAGGTTTTCAGTGAACATGAACGATCAATTAAGCGGGCAGGATATGATCATTGCGTCAGGAAATGAATCATAACTCGTTATTTAGCACCTATTTATTTAATGCATATATCCTGTATGCCCGTTGGAAGTGCAACGATCATCAATAATCATCCCCTTCTTGGAAGGGGGGCTGAAATCTCGCGATCGGCATGCAATTGATAAAAATACATGTCTCGTTTTGCAATTCAAATTTGGTATGAAAATCGATGTTGAATATATATTTGCTTACGTGGGAAGCATGACAATTTGAACACATGATTGATCATTTTAAATATTATATAAGCTTGAAGAGAATGAAATTAATTAGATTGGTAGAAGGTTTTCATTGATATTCCTGGCGATGGAGGGTTTTATGGGACTTTTTTATGTAATATATAACTAGGATCAGGTATTGAAATAGTTGAAACACGTGGAGTAATCAATATTCTATCTACATCTCTGTATGATGGAGTTTGGAGTAAATATAAGCTTTTTACTAAAGAAGACAAGAAATCAAATAAAATATTTGAGAGGAAATCCTGTAGAAAGTTATCATAAAAATTTAAGAGATAAAGATAAAAATGTGATGGATAAATATTTTCCATCGATTGTCCCGATTCAGGGTTATCCTGATTTTCTGGATCTAAAAAAGTAAAATCTAAGGCTATTGATAAAGTCATGCAGGGCAACCTATATAAAATTTATATTCAAACAATTCTATCTTAATTTTATCTTATATGGAAGGCATTGGGAAAATATCACTTTAACCCAAAATACGGCTTAGATGCTATATTTGCTTGTCCGCCACATATCATCCGTACAAATCCACTTATCTTACAGGAACGTCGCAGCATGTATGAAGCTTGTATATAAATAAATAAACACTGTCGATAGCACACAATATTCGGTCATTTCTTCAAGTAAACATTAAACAATACACTTGAAATACACTTGAATTCGATTATTTATATCATTCCCATATTAGTCGATAAATTGGGGTTAACGATCTATACAATCGTACGATGTACGCAAGATACTTTCTCCGAATCTGTCTTCCATTCACAATCTCTGACCTGTAAGATGTCTCTGTCTCTTTTTTCCAAACTCAAGGTGCTAGACACTATCTGTTCTTTCTGAATCACTAGAATTCGATCGCAAATTGGCAACTGCACCATCATACGTGTTAAAAAATATTTTGCTAAAAATGCCTCCAATGGAGTTCGCCCACACCTGACAACGGATATAACGAGTAGATTTCCTATTAAGAAAATGCTTCATGAGGTCACCATCGGTACATAAAGTGCGACAAAATAGTACACAGATAAAGAAGTACATATATTTTAAATCCAATGAAGAATGCATGATAAACGTAGATCGAAACTAGAGTGGCGTGACTTCTAAGAATTGATCATGATAAAAATATTGCACCCAGCGATTTTTCTCATAATGAAAGCACACGATCACACATTTTAGCCTACTGCATAATCTTGAAATTCTTGATTCTTGATATTCTTGAAATTTCGATTGTTGAAACACACACATAATAAACACGCAGAAACACTTTGTGCGCCATCGATGTGTTTGAATAAGATGAGTT
This sequence comes from Stenopsyche tienmushanensis, assembly GCA_008973525.1. Classification (NCBI taxonomy): domain Eukaryota; kingdom Metazoa; phylum Arthropoda; class Insecta; order Trichoptera; family Stenopsychidae; genus Stenopsyche; species Stenopsyche tienmushanensis. The sequence goes on along the minus strand of WACJ01000111.1, from coordinate 493,926 downwards.
ATCATCGCAACGTCCCCTATTATTTCTTATGTGAAAAATGAGGTCACATTGAAAGTTGATCACCGACTCTTTTTTTGGCTTCTGTTTGCTTATATTTTCTCCCCAAAATCCATTTTTTCATATAAAAAGTGAGCCGTGGAAACATTTATTATGTGTCAAAGCGGCGGAGGGTGTTTTTTTGCCCTTCGACGGACTTTGGGGGGGCTGGTAAAAAATATATTTACCCTTAATTTGATTACCGTTTCTCTTTCAGGCAGCGGTCATGGCATATCAAATTATAATAATTAGATTATTGATCATTATACGAAGAGTTTTGTTATGGGTGATTGTCGATTTATGCACATTTGTGGCGATAATTGCAATAAAAGCGAATAAATTGATCGAATTATGTATTGAATGTGTTTTTTTATATTTGTTTAACGATGTATCATATGGAGCTTCCTGAGTCAAATTTATCAGTCTGGTGATTCATCGATATCTCAGACATCTACCTGCTCTTTCAATAACAGGTAAGTGGATACACCGTGATGTAAGGACAGGGATCGGCAAATCATCGAGCATGATCTACCGATCTATTGCGACCCATTTTGTAAGCGATCTTGAAAAAAATTAGCATCAAACAAATTAATAACGTGAAAGCAACAATGATTCTTGATGAAGAAACTATATTTTTACATTAAATAAAACGCATTTATCAATGGATCAAGAATAGAACTCGGTTATAACGAGCTTCGCGAAATTGACCAGAATTGCTCCATTCCGTTTAGCGAACTAATTTAAGACTAGATAAAATAATTTTCTATTAAAAAAATCAATTCAAAATCTTCATCAATGTTGGAAGATTCTATGTTAGTCAACGCAATTTCGAATAAGCAAATTTATTTTGCTTATGCTTTTATGACTGATAGTAAAAAAATGCATATAAAATTCTGCCATATTATATTTTGAACAATTTCTCGCTAAAATAATAATTTGGCTATTACCATGCTCGTAATAAACGTGTCTTACAAAGAAAGCCAGTACAATTTATTTTCAGGTGTTTCGTAGAAATTTTTATTTTATTTAGATAATTCATTAAAATTGACTATCCTAAACGTACTAATTATATCATTTTCGCGATAATTTTGCTTACATTGTAAAGTTTTTATTCTTACATAAAAATATACGATCATGCTCGTATATTCAAAATTATATGGCCGATCTATTGTTAAGATTAAGGTCTGTCGACTCCAAGATATGAGCCGGTAATATTTTGCTATATTATTTAGATATGATTCTAGACGTCAAGTAAACATATGGTGCCAAATTATTCAAATAGACCATTGCCATTTGCCAAAGTTGGAAGATCTTTTGTCCTGTCAGATTGCTCCTAAATAATTTATCAATATCGAGTTTACGACGATGCACTAAAAGTGGTGTCGGTTTACCAATTTAGAAATAAACTATTTTTTGCCTGTAAATGTACCCTCGAGGATAGGGCATAGTCTCCAATGGAAACTGATAATGGCAATTTATGGGAGTTCATTGCCATTAGGAACCAATTTCGCCTGCGCATTTTTTTTAGATGACCGCTGTCCTTCAAAAATTGGTTAAGAAAAGTTACGTCTGGATGAAATCTTTTGTAAAGTCTCAAAAAAAAGCACATTATTCCCCACTGAGATTTGGGCAGAGATTTTTAAAGGCAGGACCTTGCGCATATTTATTTGTAGATTTATATTTATTTTAGACTATAATCAGATCACGAGATGGATGCAAGCCTTTTATATGAATGGATATCGAAGAATCCCTAATCCTGCAGTGGAGTGTGTTGTTGCACTGTGATGATGATGATGTTTATTTTAGACCATAATCAAAATATCGGTAGGTAAGTTCTCGTTTGTAATATCAACACAGTCTTCGTCTCCAAAAGAAGACGGCGTGGCCATAAATTTTGTATGTGCAATTGGTCCGTTTTTCGGACTGCTGATATGACGAATGAGCGTCTTGCAATTGGCCCATTTTTACGCAAATAATACGGACAGAGTCAATCAGTGTTGGTATGCCATATTGGTCATGAAAGCAAATTTAATTTACAAGGAGATAACAAAAAAAGCTTCAAAAATCATGATGGAATACGTTTAATAACGGCAACAAATTTTTATGACTGCTATGGCCATTGTATTTATGACGTTAATTTTATAATATGAAACCTTGTATTGTCTATGTATATTTCACTATTTTTATATTTAATCGGATTACAAGTATTCATTTCTAAAATATTCCGGACTACGAGGGGTCGGGGACAGTACTCTATAGTCCGACAAATTCGATAATCCGACACTATCTTGCAAAACGTTTGTCGGATTACCGCGAGTCTATAATGCTTTCATATCATTTATCATTCGATAATTATAATTAACACGTAAACGCATTTTCAACAGAATATAATTGATCATTTTACATTTGTAATCATGGAGTAATTTTATAATGGAATTTTATTTACGTTATTTTATTACGGATTTTATCGCATACAATTAGGTTGATAAAAGGTTATCTAGTAGCTAAGCATGTTACATATATAATCATAGCTTCAGTTGAAATTTTGTGCAATTAAAAACACATAGGAATTCGATGTTTTTTATAGCAATATTTGCTTAATTTATCAGCGTTTATCAGAAGTTCCGTTGCGTCTGTTGAAAGTTTCAATCATTTACCAAACGAATAGCTTATCGTCGACTTATTTAAAATGGACTTTGATCGTAAATACAATATACATTGACTTTTTATTGGCACCAGTATATTTTGAAACAAATATTTATTGAGTTATTAAGGACAAAACATATAATAATCGGAAATCGGATCCTATTTTATAATTCTAGAATCGTAAGTAAAAATGGATATATATGTTGTTTCAAGGAGTGCGTTTATTTGTCATCGATAAGCATAAAACAGTCCTAGATAAGAAGGTACAAATAATTTCAGCAGTGGATATTCGCTAAAAATATCTAGTTTGCAACTTCGCCAATCATTTCGTTGTAATATGCTTGCGTATGGCACCTATTTGTAATAGTATGAGAAAATTTGCGTTTAACGCTGGCCGTTTCCTCTGAGCGTGTCAACCTGCGCGCGCATCGAAATGTATTGCATTTTCGACACGCGCAAAAGACTTGGCCATATCGTCCGATCGGTTTTATTCAATTTTATATTATTCAGCACTTAGGCAATTATATAGGCCATGTGCATCATTCGGGCCTTCATTTGTAACCCCTGGAGAGTCTCGAACACGTGCAGTGCATAAATCAGCGGTTGTCTCCTGACCATACTGTTCACTCAAAGGGTCTGTTTTCAACGGAAAAAATGGTGTAAAACGGTCGGTCGCATTGCCCAAAAACAAAGATGCGTCATCGGTCCACGACAAGGAGCAAAAAACGAGTCCAGCAATATTATTTCTGGGAAACAGGTCCTGACTTCTCGGACCTGTCCGCTCACCTGTTTCGAGATGATACCTGTTTGTGCATCCTACAACAAAGGGGATAAGTTTTACGACATAGAACGGGAGACGATAATACAAGTGTATTATTCAACTTGCAACACCTACCTGGCATTTCCGTTTTCTTTGTCAAATTCAATAATATGAAGGGCACAGGACCATCCAACAATACATGGTTTTGCCTGCTAGACATGGCAAGATTATCCTCTCTTTTGCTTTCGTACAATGCTAGCAGAGCTAAACACATTTGAAGGACTGATCAACCAAATTTGATTATAATTGGTTAAATCTTAATATAAAGAAAGGGTCGGGTTCAAATCCAAATTGTGGATCATGGAACCAAAAAAGTAAATAACGGGACGTTTGCGAAAATCATACAGGCCACCTATGAATAACATATGTTAGCAAAAATGTTTGGAACGCCATTTAAACGTAATGATACTTTCGCTACCATCCCCTACATCTGATAACAGGGGGATGAGGGAGTAAAAAATCATCATTCATTACCTTTTAATAACATTTTCCCACGATTTACATTTTTGTAAGTCTTTCGGAAGGCATCATTTCGCATTGAATAACAATATTGAGCGGCGAAGTCCACTCATACCGTATGCGACCTTTTTGTGCGATAAGATCTGCTTCAGTTTATATAAGCATGTCGTTGACTTTGAGAAGACGAAAATGGCGTCGATTTAAATATATCTAGACGTCCATCGCTCGTGATGATAGTCTTTCATATTCATATTTTGTCGTCCTTATAACCCTCGATGTGCTCCGCACCCTTATTGTATTATTGTGCCCGTAAAAAATGCGTTCAATTTGTCATTCTGTCCTCAGACACTCCGGAGATCTTGATAATGGAACCGAAATATACGAGTCTTTACGATCAGCTTATAGATTCTTCGAAGATATGATGTGTTGGATATACATTTTAATAATTGGATTCAAAAACCCCCCGATAAATATGAGCCAATCGAGTGTAGACAGAGCAAATCATCGACGGTTTGTCACTTTGAGATGCGAAATATTGCAAGTTCAATCACTCACAGACAACCCTACAAGACTTTATTAATCGCCTTAGTGTTTACATTTATAAATCCAGGAAATTGATAAATCTGGATCAAAATGCTCCTTTGGACTATCATCTATTCAGGTCTCTAGGACATTATTTTTGAATAACTGCCATGTTGCTCCATAAAATGGTGCATTTAATACGATGCAAGTGCAAGAAATCACCTGCATAAAAATCATTTTCCATTGAATAACGATGAAAAGCGCTGTAAGATGATATTGTATGCGATTTTGTAGCTTATGCCATATTTTCATTATCTTATATACGTTAACATGTGCACGTATTATTGTAAAAATTATATTGCTACAGGTTTTTGACCTCTCGACAATTAATTTTGCACCGTCTCGAAAGGAAGTCATTGACATCTGCTTCGTGTATCAACGTCATCCGCAATTATTTCATCACCTATTCCGATTATCGTGAAACATTTTAAGTCCAATATTGTTCTTATTATAACAATTAGGTAGACAAAAGGTTTCAAAAATAAATGATTTGCAAGGATGATTCATTTGGTCAATAACCTGTTTCAGCTAGAGGCGTTATAAGCAATGTGCTATTAGTCACAATATGAATTCAATCAGATAGATTAAGATGAATATGCTTTTCATGTGGATACGACATATTCGTTATAAATTTGAAAACACATTAACTTAACTAAAGATTGGTGGCATTTATTTTTATTACACGTATTGGAAAATTCGAAAAGACTACCCTTTGAGATTAGGCCTTTTAATACCAGACAACGATATATCGTCGTTGGCAATACTTGCGTATATAATGATTTAGGTGGCCTGGATGAATGAATATGTGGCTGAAATATGCTGATTATATACACTTGAGTTTGTTTTTATGCGATAGATACGTTCTACGGGGAGTCGCATATAAAAAATCCGCATAAAAAAATGCATAGACATAGAAAACATAGGGATAGGTTCCATTGTTTTTAAAAACCGCATAACTTCAAATCAATGCGATGAAATGTAGCAAAAATCGCATAAAAAAACTTTGCGAAGATTAACCAATATTTTTTCATAGAGTTCGTGACATGGAGACATGCAATTCTTAAGCTCCTACTGGAATTTAAAAGCTCGTTCAGAATTTGAGTCATGTACAATAAATAGATTTACTAGTTTCTTATATATATTTTACAGTAAAGCGGGGTAGGAGTTTCTTCCACTTCATTACCGTTCTCTGTTTCTTTGCTGCCATATAACATCAAACCAATAATATCACTCAAAGGAGTATCTTCAAGCAACTCATCGACATCATTTTGAGAAAAAGTATCAAAACCTTCTCCACCAAGTTGATTTACCAAAATAATGATTTCAGCTGACAATGTCGAAGTTTTTATTATTTTGCCATTCGTACCAAACAGCTTTTCAACAGTTAATGACTCATTCCCTAGTTTCTTAATATAATACTTTTTAAAAGTGGAAATGATGCCCTGATCTAGTGACTGAATTAAACATGTTGTGTTGGGTGGAAGAAACACTATTTTTACATTTGGATATTTAGATTTATTTTTATGCGCATTCGCATAAAAAAAGCTTTGTATTCTATAGAAAAAAATGATGGATAAGTTCCATTATTTTTGAAAATCGCATAACATCAAATCGCATAAAAACAGAACGAAGTGTATTTAATAATACTACATTACAGCAAGTAAAAATTCATGGGATTATCGTTTGATAGATTTGTTAAATTATTTAATTTCAATAATAATTTTGTTATAAATTCTTCAAAATGCTTTATACTCTATATTCTATATCAAATTATGTTGTGTTTATTTGTGATTATTTCGTTGAATTAAATAATCGCATTATATGACGGTCGAGCATACTTTAATTCTGATTTTTTTGTCAGAAAAGTACTTATATCTGCGATTAATTTTGATCGATTACCGTTAATCAATCACTGTTTAATCACAAATTCAAATGAAAATTAATGCATTAATTTCTAACTATTCTGATACTCACCTTCATAGGACCTTTATAAATTATGATAGAGCAGACCCGCGGTAATCCGGCCCCAGTCTAATCCGGCACCCCCTGTAGTCCGACACCCCATTACAAGTATAGTGCATACATACGGTAAAGCTCCGTCAATGTTAAAAATGCAATATTGTGATTCTGGACCGTGCTTTTTGTAAATTAGCAAGTGATTTTAACGTAGGACGATCTACAATTTATGATACAAAAAAGAAGCGCAGGAAAGAAACAAGCCTACACCAATTTTTGGACCCATATTGTTAATTAGAACCAAGTTGTTTTACAGGGAGATTACAAAAAAAGACGCACCATTTTCATGTTTGTACGGATTACAAGTATTCATTTCCAAAGAGTTCCGGACTACACGGGATCGGAGGCAGTACTCTATAGTCCGACAAATTGAACAATCCGACACCGGACTATAGCTCAAAATTGACTTTTGCATATTATTAATATTTGATCAATTATAGATTGAACGAGCAAAAACAAGATAAACGTCTCTAATATTGACAAATAATTCGCCTGTCAATAATAAATGATTTGCTATCTATATGGTCATAGCTGTGACCTAATCAGAAGTCTATGTAATATAACAGTTATTAAGCTTGGGATTTTGTTCATATCGAAACATTTGACAATGAAAAAATTATTGTACGTTATAATGAAATCGCACACGTTTTGTATGTATTTAAAGCTTAAATATCATCCAAAAATATCATTATTGGAACACGTAAGCAAAACTAAATATAAAACGACTACATATGTGTTTTAACGTTACATCTTATTTTCTCAAAAAACGTCTGATCCAATCCAATTCAACGATTATACGCCTCAAATGTGATTTAATGTCTTATATTTGTTAAAAAAGCAATGTCATATTGTTATCGATAAATCATCCCATTTGAACAATAGGTGTTAAAAATCTTGATCCTAGTTTAAGTCTGCATTTGCTAAAAAAAACTGCGTGTTGAATTACTATTAGTCCTATAAAAAATAAAGAAAATCCCCTTAGAACTCAGTATTTTCATAGCAAATTTTGAAGGAAGATTTTGGCAATAAGAAAACACCGCTGCTTAAAATGGTGATAAGTTGCGATGACGAAGAAAGCCTTATATGGTATGAACTAATTCCGGTTCGCTCACCTGAAAACATGTGTTTCGCGCGGTGGTTTTGTAGATCTGTTTTTAAAACATATATTTTCTTTGCCATAAAATTGAATGATTTCGACATATTCGCTTTATGCTTTTCGTCCTGTATGACATGTATGAGTATCAAATTCTCTTAGTGTTTATATTTAGCTCTGATCTTAATGAAAGCACACAGAAAATTTCGTTTAAACCTGTCAGCTGATTTAAGAACTATAGCGATTTTTATGCGAAACGCATCACGTTAGTTCAAATTTTGAATAACACGATTTTTGTAGAAACCTGACGCCCGTGTCATATGAAGGTTATAACTTCATATGTCACTAAGCTAGACGATAAGAACAACGAGGAATATGTTTGATTTATGATAATCAATGTTCATCAAGTCTTCGGCAAGTACAGAATTCAACACGACGTTGATACAATATCCAAAAACGTTTCTTCACTTTTACAAGCACGCGACATCATAAAAGAGTTCACACCGGAAAAAGATATTATTTCAGATGAAATCTCATCCGTTCTTGAGAATATCAATTTGCATACATCGTGACTCAAATACGGACGTCGGCTGACAATTAGAGAGTGTTAAAAAATGATTCTGTCGAATGACCCACTTTAAGAAGTCGCCGTCGACTTGAAAGATATATTCCATGTGTGTGCATTGGAAATGCATAACCTTGGAAGATAAAATGGTAATTATTGCATTGCTTGCAAGTCTGGAATATCGACTTCCCTGTTGGACTTCTTTGTTGTGCATACAGTCATTTATGATATCGGTAATTTCTGCATGATATACAGACTAATTATTTTTATGTGTGTTTGTAATCTGAATGACTTTGTTACTCATTGTAACATACCAAAGAGTGAATCGAACCGACGGTGCTGTGCTACACAGAGAATGAATGTGCGTATCTAGACTCGATCGTCACCATGATTCTACTCCACGGGCATCGCTCAATATTTTCCGCTATAAACGATCCTATAAAGAACGGCGTTTGAAGAATAAAACGGTTCTAGAAGAAATCTAAATCCAGGTGCAAATTTAGACTAAATAAATGTACCTTTATAAACACATAATTAGAACTCTAATGCAAGATAAGTAATACTATGTGTTATATTAACCTCTTAAGCAGTTGAGGAGCAGTGGACATACATGTATGTCCGAATTCTCATGTCCCAGAAAGAGCACTCTTGCATATTGAAGCTCGGAGACAGACAGAGACAGAGATAACTTAGCGCAGTTCGGGAGATTGAGACGGAGAGCTTCCTTGCATGCATCGCATGATTGTATAGATCGTTAAGCCCAAATTTATCGACTTATAATGATTTCGATTTCAAGTGTGTTATTTGTTTACGCAAATAATTGACCGAATATTGTGTGTTATCGAGAGTGTTTGTTTATTTAACTGCTTGCCGTTCTTCGCTGCGTGTTGAATGAGTCTTTGTCCAATTATCATTTCCTTCTAAAGGAGGAGCAAATGAATCGATTTTTTGTGCATTGTTTATGTTTTTAAGTCTATTTTTTTAGTATAAGAAATAATTTTGTTTATTTAAGAAAAGTTAAAAATAAAATTCAAAAATAGATAAATAAAACACTAAAAAATTCAAATATTATTTTGAAAATATGCCCGAAATAACATTAAACCATCGAGGGTTTCGTCATTTAGTCTGGAGCTGATTTTGGAAGTCAGGCAACTTGCTGCTGAAAATGCAAGCTCAGCTTCCACACTCATTCGATAAGATATCGTCATAAGATATTTAAATGCTAGTTCGAGTCGATGATAGCGTGAGTCCTCATTTTTGTATAACACCATCAATGTGACTGATGAAATTCCTTTCTGCTGAGACACGGACTAAATCTCGCAAAATTCTCGATTTCCCGACAAATTATTTATTTCCGTCGCTGCAGATGAATACTTATATACTATAATACTTTGATGTAATTCTTAATTATATTACGGAGGAACACAAAAATTCTGAACCCCGTATCTATTATATTTCATATCGATATTCCCATTATTAGAGTCGAGGTGTAGTAAATACACCACCGGTAGGGAAAGGTTACTATAACAATTTGAAAAACATACATGTACGCTATATGTTTTTCAAAATGTACGTCACTGCCCCTAGGCATCGCCTAAGTTTCGCCAATTAGTAATTACACCACTGTTTCCAAGCGTTCAGATTTCATTGGGAATGTCTCGATTTAGTAGCCTTCATCGTGTTGGTGAGGTGTACGATTTCTGTTAGATAAAAATTTCAATCCAGATTTTTTCGGGATTACGTTTACTAATCTCGGGTTTCATGAGCAACTAAAGCTGTCCGGGATCCCGAGATCCGGAATCCCGGGATTGGATTCCCTAGTCCTAACAGATAAGTGGATTTATACATTCAATCAATTAATCAATCGATGCAGACATTTGCAATATGTTTTTTAAAATATTTGGCAGTAATGAAGTCATAGCGATTTTTACATGAGCGTATGTTTTCTCATGCTTTGCATAATTTCGCCCGCTTAAAGTGTGCTAACAAATGAGTTAATCGAATCCTCATATAATTAATTCTTGACACTCTTTCGTAACACTCAATCTTATGAACACTTGAATGCAAAAAATAAAGCATCCGAAAACATTAATCACACGCCGCAGACGGTCATGGAGATTTTTTCTTGTCATGTTTTCGAAATAAAGTGCTCTTATAATCCGCGAAACGATCTGCATACTTTTAAACTGATTTAAGTATATTTATAATTTCCTCTTCCTGTCGAGGACGATCATCAAGCATGTATTTGAATATGTTAACAAATCATTAAAAATGATATGATAAAAATGATTTTACAAATCAGCTCCTGCATGATCGTAATACAACTAAAATAATGATAAATTTGCATCCATACAATCATATTGAAAAATGATAAGATGCATCACAATAGCTTTAAGATCTATACCGCTTAAGCACTAAATAATTATAAACGAGTTTCAAATTCGACATGTATATGACGATCTGATGTAAATTTACAAAAATATCAAATCACTCGATGACCCGTTGTGTGAGTGTTGATACATAATATTCTAATGTTGCCTTCAATATCGAGTACACGAAGAGGACACATAATATGAGACTCTTTTCCGTGAATGTATTATATAGATCGTTAACCCAAATTTATGTGTGAATGATATAATGAATCGATTCCAAGTGTATTGTTTATCTTGAAGAAATGACCGAATATTGTGTGCTATCGACAGTGTTTATTTATTTATATACAAGCTTAATACATGCTGCGACGTTCCTGATAGATAAATAGATTTGTACGGATGATAAGTGGCGGACAAGCAGATATAGCATCTGAGTAAATGATGAATTTTAAATTAGCTCACTACTCAAAGAGTTAAAGCGTACTGAAATGTTAAGCATTTTCAGTGGTGCTCATATATTTTTATTGCCTGAGAAAAAAATGTATCCTTTGCCAGGATGTAAAGGCATAATCTGATTTGATGAAAGGAAGAATTCAACCAGAATGCCACGTTTTGCAGGGATATTATTTAATTAATCCAATTTCACGCTGAAAATGATATTTCCATACGAATTAAGGAACGAGCCTTTGAGCAGCGGAGACATCTCATTTTTAATTATATAAGCAATTTAATACCCTTGGAATCCTTTGTAATTTAATAAGATCGTTCGCAATAACAATAAGTCGTAGAATGTGAATACATTTTTCCATGCCAATTATATGATGATTCAAATGCTCTATTTTTGTGTGTCTGAAAAAAATATATAATTTTTGCATTTAGAAAAATATTTATTAGATTTTGAAGAACGCATTTTGATTGAAAATATTAAAAAGAAATCAATTTCAATAAATACACACACAATAGTCGTATTGTTCTTTGACCACATTTAAAAAAACATTCGATGACGAAAGACATAGATTTTTATCAGCATTGTTCCAAATCATCAATTGGTATCTAGGAAGGTCGTGATGAAAATAGGGTCAATGCCAGCAAAATATCCTACCGGGTGTAAAAACCATATACGTGTAGAATATATCCAAATACGCAAAACCATTTTGATAACAGCGCATCACAATAATAAATATAGACAAATAGACAGCGTTCAATTCTCTGTCCCTTCAAAACAATGCAGAGATTAGGTATTGAATTAGAAAAGACGGTGAATCATCGCTGAAGCAAGTCGCAATTTCTTGATCAAAATACGGTTTTTGACGAAAACAAAAACACAAAAAGAAAAATAGACTCATGGATAATATTTACTTCTTTAGTAGGCAAACCGCAAATCTACCTATGCCAATAACCTTTCCCTTGAATCAGAAGGAACAATTGATGATTATGTTTGGCCGTATTGGCTAAACACACTGGACTAGGGATCAATAACATACGTCACAAAACCGCAGAAAGTACGCGCTGATGACATCATTCAAATTTTAAATTGCTGTTAGGTCAAAATCAGGTGATATGATCCTGCATGTGTAAACCTTCAAAATATTTGCTACTCTAATCGATCTTAAAGATTGCATCAGATTAATCACGCCACTCTTCTGCTAAAATACGGTAGATAATCATACGATTTAGAGGTAACCCTCACAGTGCCGCACAGCGATATATCTTTTCTTGCACAAAGTGTTAATAACAATGTATACAGGGTGCTTTGCACATCGACCGACAACATTTTTTTGGAAGTTAGGGGGGTCTTTTGCTACATTTTACACGTAGATCTTAAGTCGTAAATGTCAGGGTTGTCCCCAGACGAAGAAATCCAGTGGTGTCAGGTCTGAAGACCGTGCGAGCCACGGATTAGGGCCGTGTTCACACAAGAAACCCAAATTGAAAGAATAATCGCCGCCTTTGCAAAAATGAGAGAGGAAGTGCTACTTCAAATTTAACGACTTATTGAATGATTTGTATGACATGTAGCATATCGGTGAAAAGGGTATAATATAGAGAACATTTTAAAATTAAACTAAGTTCAAAATAGTTGTTAGTTTTTTGTTTAGAGAATTTAGAAGTTGACATTACTTATTCGTTGGCACATTTTTTGTGACTTTGGAAGCTCAAAACTAATTTTCTTTAAGCCAATTGCACCAAATAATGGTTTATTTAGATCAAAAATACATTGCAACATACAAAAACAGTTTTTCGTGCAATTACAACCACAAATAAAAAAGTGATGACGGTTTTAAGGTGAAGTTTTGAGTATTGTATATAAACACTACCTATTTATCTTAGAATTGCTTTATTTAAAGTCTATTTTAGCCAGCAAAAATTTATTCGTCATCCTTCTGTGTTAAAATCGTCTTTTTTAAAATCGCTGATTAACCTCTTAAAGAGGTAAGGCACAGAGCTGTGTCCGAATTCCAATAATTCAGAAAGAGAATTCTTACACGTTGAGCTCGGAGACAGACGGAGACGGAGAGTGTCTTGCACATTGAATTTGAAGAGAAACAGAGACGGAGAGAGTATCTTGCGTACATCGTACGATTGTATAGATCGTTAACCCAAATTTATCGACTAATAATGATATGTGAATGATATAATGAATCGATTTCAGGTGTATTTCATGAGAATTATTTATGCTTAAGCTAAAATATGCCCGAATATTGTGTGCTAACGACAGTGTTTATTTATTTTAATACAAGTTTCATACACGCTGCGACAGCCCTGATAAATAAGTGAATTTGTACGGATGATAAGTGGCGGACATACAAATATACCCAAATATACTACCCAAAGGGTTAAACTTAACGCAACGATTTAACCATTATTTTTTTTAAATGCAGATCGTGATATGGAGTCATTTTTACGCAGATCCTGACTTTTTTACGCGTATTCGCATAAAAAAAGCTTTATTCTCTATAGAAAAATGAGGGATAGGTTTCATTATTTTTGAAAACCGCATAACTTTAAAATCGCATAAAAAAGATCAATAAAAAATCTGTCAATGACTCGAATTATACTTTTAGCGTTGAGTAAATCGGCTCATCTTTCTGAGCGATGAAATTATCATCGATCCAAGTGATTCAATTTTATTTATTTTAAATGGTTTTATTTGTAATAAAAACTTATTTTGTAGCTTAATTTAGAACACTGTATTTCTTCTTATATAAAAAACGCATTCTGCATTAATAATATTGCCGAAACTACAAAATACATAATGATTATTTAAGATTGCAAGCTGGAATTTGGGTTGATAACAATATTATCTAAAGTATCGATTTAACAAGAAAATGAACAGGTTTAACATATACGTAAACAACCAAACCAAAAATCAGCAAAATCGCGTATCAAACCAATATAATCGATATTTTCGAATCTGTTCAGTTCCGGTTTTCGTACCGACTAAAATAACGATTTTACCGGTTTTCGTTTCAGTTCTAGTTGAATCCCTGGTATATTCAACGATTCTGTATATACAAAATGTATTTGTGTTGTATTGATTGCAGTAAAAATTCAAAAACTACGTCAAAACAATTCGTAAATCGTGTATTAGTTAAAGGTCTCGCAAAACAAATTCCGCTCACAAACAATGATTGTGCTAATTTAGAAACCTTCTTGGATATTCGCCCGATAAATCATAAAAGTTTCATCGCAATCGGATGAACGGTATAGGAATGTATAGTTCGCAAACAAACTCTCAAGTAAACAAACTTATGAACAAATATTCATTTTTATATATCACTAGCGAACACCCGGCATGCGTTGTAATGCCATAAGCGCTTAATAATTATTTGAATACAAACACGCAGTACATGGTTTATTGCTTCAGGTCACGTGTAGCGCGGGCCGAAGAGCTGGGATCCAAAAGTGTACACTCGCACACAGCTCGGCTTAACCAATACGCGCCAACATGGTGTATCCATATAATATTTTTACTATGCCTATGTTACTCGCGCAATTGTTAGAAATACGTGGACAAAGTTTTATCGCAATCTGATGAACGGTATAGCAGCGCATTACATACGAACAAACAGAGATTCATTTTTATGTATAAGTTATACGTATAGACATATAAACGTTCCTTGTCAAATCTTAAATATTTCTGTTGATAAAGGTTTGGATACTTTCATCCATCAATTATGAAGGAAAAATCAGCACTTGTATATATTTTTTAAACAATAATATTTGTGTTATTATTATATTTTGATAGATTTCATATCTTTTATATGGTAATTTATATTCAAAAGTCCATTTCTATGGCTTTGCCATATTTATCATATCAACTTTTTATCATTTTTATGCGGATTTTAACTAAAACATTTTTTTGCAAGATGAATAAATATAAAGCTGTTTCGATATTTCATTGATTTCTTTTTTGATTTACATAATGTGTTAAATTAAGGATTCTTATTTTGTAGCGGGTTGCATTATTTTAAAATGTATTTATTGCAAAAAATGTCAAATATAGTAATTAAGTCATGTTTGATCATGTTTATTGTATACATTTGTCTCATCCTAACTGTGTTAGTAAATCGTATGATTCTAAAGTCACGCCCATTTTCAGTGATACAAAACCATTGTTAAGAAATATAATTCGTACATTAATTAAACGATACAAGCAATTTATCTTTAATATACCAATTTTATATACACCTGACTAAGGAATCCAATCCCGAGCTAAAATTTCGATCCCGTGATTTTCAATAAGTTAAGAAATTAAAAAATTACTAATAAGTCCATTTATTTATTTTTTTAGTGTAAGAAATAATTTGAAAGGGAAAGAATTTTGTTTACTTAAGAAAAATTAAAAATACAATTCAAAAATAGATAAATAAAACACTAAAAAAAAATCAAATATTACTTGGAAAATAATGAGTTGATGACCGCGTGAGCCCCCATTTTCATATAACACCATCAATGTGACTGATAAAATTCCTATCTGCTGAGATACGGACTAAAACTCGAAAAATTCCCGATTTCCCGGCAAACTATTCATTTCCCGCGCTGCAGGTGAATACTTACATACTATAATATATTTTGATGTGATTCGTAATTATATTACGGATGAATACAAAAATTCTGAATCCCGTATCTATTATATTTCATATCGATATTCCCATTATTAGATTCGAGGTGTAGTAAATACATCATCGGTAAGGATATGTTAATATAACAATTTGAAAAATGTATATGTACTCTATATATGTATAAATAGATTAGACAATTATTGCCCCTAGGCGTCGCCTATGCTCATCAATTAGTACTTACGCCACTGTTTCCAAGCGTTCAGATTTCGGCGAGAATGTCTCGATTTAGTAGACTTCAATGTGCTGGTGAGATGTACGATTTTTGTTAGATAAAAATTTCAATTTTGAATTTTTCGGGATTACGTTTGCTAATCCCGAGATTCATGAGCACCTAAAACTATCCGGGATTCCCTAGATATAACACAGTGCTTCGTATATCATATTTCATTCTTCAATAATAAACGGTCTAATCCTTATACATATTTTTATATACAACAGAAAATATATTATTTTGTGAATATTTACAATATTAGAATAATTTTAAATTAACACTATTTATACAGGCTTACATCATTTAATTATCGTATTTGTTTTTTTGCGATTTCACGTACATGACGTAAGCATTGCGCATTACTTAAATTAATCTTGATCTTAATTTAAAAAAAATAAAAATCATCATTTCCATGCACAAAATGAGTTTATCAATACAATCGTAAAAAAATTTAAAATCTAAATTATCTCTTTTTAAATAAGTCTAAATGAAGTTCATATTCGCAGTGAAATTCGTTATTTGTATAAGCATTTATGAAATATTTAAGCACTTTCTACTGATCAATCTATTAATGCGTGCATATATTTTAAAAACACACATCAAATGAGCCCTCGGCGTTATTTTACTAAGGGCTGTTAACAAGCCTTTGGTCAATTTGTTTAGACTTGTTTTGGTATTTATATGTGCGTATATCCTAAAAATAACGGCGCTTAAAACGGTATCACGCCGACGTCATACCGACAGGTATTTTTGTGCGTTTGCAGAATGTGTTTCTGTAAATTTTGATTTGGTTATTGAAGTTAAGCAATGAGGCATTCATTACTTTATGTGGCATATCAGAAAACCATGGCAGAAGAAGAGTGTGATTAAGCAAATTTTGTGTAAATGGCATCTGAAGTTTTATAATGAAGATCCTTTTCCCTAAATAATAAAATTTATAAATATGAATATTTCGGCAGTAAAAATATATGCTTTTTATTAAAATTTTGTACATTAGAAGTTCCTATTAGTAAAAATTATATTGTACTTAGCGATGAGTTTATATTCGAGCAAATGTAATTTTGACATGTACAAAAATCTAAATTGGGGAGTGTAAATTGAATTTAATCGTAATCGAATGTGGCCCCCCCATGAAAACAAATTAATCCTTGTACATATCATTTAACACTAATTTAAACAAGAATTACCACAAAACGGCTCTTTATTAAAATTGAGTGACGTTGACGTGTATAAAATTTAAAATGGTTTTATTGATAATTTGCATATAAGGGTATTCTCCATCATCGCATCGAATACCGGAGTAAATAATTAACCCCAAACATGACTTGTTATATGTTAAAGGGTAGTGCTCTAATAAATCATATTTGAAGAGGACGCAAGACAGCCTTAAATGAACGATTTGACCCCGAAATGGGCCGGGAATCGTTTAGGTATTTGACAATTTAAATTAATTTTGGTTATATAAGCATAATATAATATTTATATTATGCATTTTTAATAATATTTTACAACAACAATATAACTAATTCTAAAGATGCGAAAATTAATTTAATAATAAGTTACGTTGATAAAATAAGACAAAATATTAGATCCAAATCTGAAATGCTAAAATGGGTTGATGCACACACGTTAAGCTTGGAGAGAAACAGACACGGAGAGAGTATCATGCGTACATCGTACGATTGTATATTATAGATCGTTAACCCAAATTTATCGACTAATAATGATATGTGAATGATATAATGAATCGATTCCAAGTGTATTGTTTATGTTTACTCAAAGAAATTGTATGCTATCGACAGTGTTTATATATTTATGTACAAGCTTCATATACGCTGGGGCTTCATATAACTTCAAAACGAAGTTATCCGAAGGGGTTAGACAGTTTAGTATATATTATAAAAACGCACAGAATCAATCAGTGTTGATTCATGTAAAGTAGGGTGGTCAAGTAAAATAAAAACCATGTGTAACTCTCGAGCGGGTAGGACTTCTGCATTTTGCTCTCCAAGCCCAATTTCGCCCGTGGCGGGTGCCTGCTTTGCCACCCTCTTGTTACGGCCCTGCGGATGATAAGTGGTGGACATACAAATATACATAAAACATTTGTATTGATGATGGTCGTTTGCTTTGGAATGAAATTATAAATATTGAGAATTAATAATCTTATTCAACTGCTTTATTTTATTTCACTATAATTTATGTTCAAGCATTAGGTTAGGTTATATAAAAGTTTATTTTATACATTGTTTTTATTTTACATTTAGTTTTTAATTTAAAAAAATTGCTAATAGATATGTGTGTATAATATATTAAAATTGGTGCTGGTTGCGTTATGCTATGTATACACAGAATAGAGGCGGGGCAGCGCATGCGCGTAACCTGTCTGCGCACGTATCTACATGTGCGACAAAGACAGATAGAATAGAAATGATAATTTTACTAACCGCATTCAAAAATTAAAATACAGCAAAATAAATAAAAACAACATTGTCTGATTGAAAACAACTGGCTGGCTTTAAATTCTATCAATCTGAACGCGAAATAATGATTTTTTTTGGTATTTTTCGGAAATATTTGCGGACGGTATTTATAGGTTTAATATAACCCATTGAAGATGTTCAACTATTGATAAGTAATATTTTCAAAAATTTGAACTGTTTCGCCTTTAGCGGTAAGTTTAGTCAATTTAGTTGTAATATGTATTATTTACGGATAGGAGTGTGACGTAGTATACGCGCGTGAGGATGTAGTGCGTGAGTGGGGGGAGGGGAGGAGTCGTGTGTGTGAGTGTGTGTGAGTGTGTGAGATGTGTAGGGCGGGGAGACGAGTGGTGGGGGCATAGAGAGAGAGCAATAGAGTTAGTTGATAGTTGCTAGCGTTATTCCTCGCAGTCAGTGTTCATTCGCATTGACTTCGGAACGGACGTGTGTTGTTAGAGCTTTGAGAAGTTAAGAAAACTTGCAAATTTGAACAACTTACTAAATTAATGACAATTATATTTTCGCAATGGCCTCTTTGGCTGCTTATCCTTCAAATTTGAGCTGCTTGCGACCTTCTGTCCAGGAGTTTATCGTCGTGTTTTTCGTGATAATATATACCATCCACAACGATATAGACTATCAGTCCTACAGGGAGAGGAGACCGAATGTTTAATGAACAGTGATGCTTTAAACTTCATAGAACTGTGTTTAGTCGATGCGGTGATAGTGTTTTTATAAAAAAAAGTGCATTTTAACAACAAAAAAAACTAAAAATAAAAAAAAACAACAATGGCAATCGCATTCAACTTGCCATCCGATGAGGACACTGATGCCCGATACGAACTGTTGAATCGTCTGCTGCTGGAGCTGTGCGAACTCCTCAGAACCATAATGACTGCTCGAGGATCTGATGCTGCAACTCCTAGAGGTGAGTCCCCTAGGGACGCTATCCCAGATCCACAACATCTAGTGCGAAAAACGAACATGATCTTTGAACTTTTGTACACATTTTATAATAATCATTTATAGCATAATTTTGCCTAGCAAAATAACTAAACATGTCCAAAATAAACATGCTTCCCCATGTAAAATTTATCGCATCAATTAAAAAACCGCTAAAATGTCCAAATAAATAAGCGAAAAATATTGACGGACCAGAATCATCACGATGACTCGAAACGCACTTCATTTGATTATAATGTCATTTTTCATATCCAATTTTCTGTATTCGGCAATGATCTTGTAAAATTGATATTAATGCAAATTGAAATAAAATTAAATTGGTAAAATCCCGATTTGTTATTTTGCGTGTTTGTGTTTGTCAAACCTCAATCGAGTGAATCTCAAAAAAAAAAAAAAAAACACAAATTCGCTCAATCAGTCATTCGATATTACATGATAAATACAATCGATATTTGAGATTAAATACATGATTCATCCAATCAAATAATAGACATCATCGACATTAAAAAAAGGCGGCAAATCATAATTTTTTTGCAAATTTATTCCGAAGCTCGCATGGTG
This sequence comes from Stenopsyche tienmushanensis, assembly GCA_008973525.1. Taxonomy (NCBI): domain Eukaryota; kingdom Metazoa; phylum Arthropoda; class Insecta; order Trichoptera; family Stenopsychidae; genus Stenopsyche; species Stenopsyche tienmushanensis. Next base: position 473,993 of record WACJ01000111.1, on the reverse strand, counting down.
AACCCAAATCAAGTTCACTGTGTCAATGTTGTTAGAATCGCACGATGAGTTTTCATATCGACGTGTCGCGTTCGTCTTTGTTGGGCGCGTTGACGTTTCGACTTTCGCTTTTTGCGCTTTTACCGCCCGCAAATTTTCAATGTCGGCATCGAAGACGGCGCGCGGACTCTGACCGAAACGTCCAGCCGCCGACGGACCGATCGGAAACAATTGCATAATTCCGCACGCGAATGATTCATTCGCTTACAGAAATCACGCCATCGGCGTTCGAATCCCTGACATTGCATGTAAATCTCCACAAAAAAAAAAAAATTGGCACATTCGATCCGGACCGAACTCGGCAAATACTCGGATAAATATCACTTGTTGCCCCGGTGAAATAAATTCTTACTGCGTTGCAGACAAAATGCAAGTTGCGTCACTGCAGAAAATTGCTTGCAGCTGCACTCGTATGACGTGGCAGTGGTTGTAATTGTTAGCGTATAACAAAATACTATATTATGATTTCATTTTACTACAAATGATAATTTATTCTATGAATTTACATTTGCACAAGCCCAGAGACATGGCACAGTCGCCTTGTTTATTTTTGCATCGGGTGTTCTAAAATCAGCCGCATTGACTTTTCGGAAATTCGTCCGATGTCCTTCTTTGTTGCCGATCGAGGATATTCGATTTAGGGATGGATGCATCGGGATGTGCGTTAATTACACGTCTTGGGACGATTATGCTTGCCACTCGCATTTATGGTAATTCGCTTTATAATCCTTTGTTCTTCTTCTGGGAAAATGTTGAGCTTTAATACCTGGCCGTGGTTTTCAATGATGGACTTTAAATTCATCAAATATCCGACAAAGCTCGACGCGGCGAAATTGAAATGCGTGCTGCCATCTATTGACAGCGATCCAAACTAAAATTTGCATAATAATTACATATATATAAATAAAACATTTCCGTATAAAAAATATATAACCAATATCTATAAATAGGAATACATTTTTTTTTTTTTAATTTGGTTATAAATTTGTTTTTATATTTTTTTTTTGCGGATTTGCATACAGTGTGCCCATAATGTCGCGTTATGCACGCATTTATTTTATTTGTCGAAATCTTAATTACTCGAACGCATACGCATAATTGAATGCGAACAATGGACGCTGTATAAATAGGATCCGCTCTTTTTTTATGGAGCGCCTTTTTGGTCCTGCAGGTAGTTAATCTCGCATGAAGTTACATTTGCACACTGGGGCACATATCCATTGTGCCTCTCGGAGTTTCTTGACGGACAAAAGCAAAAAGGTAAAAAGAACACACCACGAGGAGAAGAAAAAAAAGCAGATCACGGACAGGTCCCCCTAATCTTTGTTTTGGTTCCGTCTCCCTCCGCAAACCGGTTTCCAATGATCTCCCTCTTCTTTTTCTTCTCACTGAACACCTGTGCCCGACGAAATGGGCACTGGTTTCCATCACGAAATCGTCCTTTTTTATGCTGGAAATTATGGACGTTAAAAATCAACATTTATTATGGCCGTCGATTTGGGATGGTTCGTTCGGCGGATTGACACCCATTCTGATAGATCGATCGTATTTGAATGTATATTTTTGATGGTTGCAGTTCGACCGCTGTCTGATTCGGCGCTGCCGAGGATGCCGGATCTTCTTCTGCACGGATCGGACGACATCCCGAGGCGGCGTATCTGCTCCTTCCAAACGCCGCCGGCGAGTCCTTCCTGCAGCCATCAACACTCCTCGAGGACGTTCAGCGAAGTCTTCGACGGAGACAACACCGATCTGGGACAGACGGCGTATTTCGGCGACGACGAAGTGTTCTGTGGGAGTACGACCGTCCCGATCGGAAGTCGTCCCAGTTTGCCGATCCGGCAGAGGAGACGAAGAAAAAGATCGACCAGCTTGAGGGAAACCAAGAAGAAAAGCGTCAAAGCGAAAGTAGAGGACAACCGCTTGAATACCGACGAAGCTTTAAGTTCGAAGAAGCAACCCGTGCAAGATGATGAAAAGGTAAATTTAAAATATTTTAAACAAAGACTATATAATAAACACACTATACCGTATCGTCATAAATCTCATTTAATTTTAATATTTATTTTATTATTATTATTTTTTAAATCATGCAATTTATTTTGTATTAAAATTAATATATAAATATAAATTAAATTAAAATATATTAAAAAAAAAAAAAAAAAAATGCGCCCAACGTGGGGCTCGAACCCACGACCCTGAGATTAAGAGTCTCATGCTCTACCGACTGAGCTAGCCGGGCGTTGCGTTGTCGATCCAAATTTAGCTTTATCAACCGTGTAGTGATTTAATCGCGCAATGATGTAAAATTGCGAAGCGTGTATTCACAACGCTAAAATAGTACAAAACATTTTTAAGATCCAATTAGAGCGCTTTCGCTCGTCTGCATTTAAATGAAATTGTATTCTCGCGGGATTCGCCGTTGAGATTGACGCTCTTCCCCATCTGCTCCTAATCCCATTCATTCGGAGATGTTAATTCGGTTACGGGCGCCAAAGACATTTTTAATTCGGGGGGTCGGGTGGGAACCACCCGCGCTGTTCAGCGTCCATAAAATTGCACGATTGAATAATCATTCGTTTCTTCGTTCGCAGGTTGCTTCCGAGATATCAGCACCGATTGTGTTCCAAGACGAGAAAGAGGAAGAAGGGTCGTCGTCCTTGATATCGACGTTTCTGTCGACGCGCCTCGGAGGACCGCTCTGGACCGCTGTCGTGATCGTCCTGGGATGGAAGATCCTCTCCACGACCAAACGGTGAAACCACAATCATTTAACCTCGTTGTTCTTTTGCGATGGATACCGACAGGATCGATATCGTCATCAGCTGGACTGTGCTGCAAGTAGATGTTGGCCGTCGTAGCATCCCCGCGTTGGTTCGTGGTGGGCTCACCCGCCGGCAAAAACTTCTTCGATTTGACTTCGATTTTGATTTCAATTAGGTTTAATCACCAAAAATTAAAATAATATTGTTGATAGGAATATGCGATGCTTGTATGTGTTAAAAGACATATTTTAATATTTTTTTAATGATTAATTATAGTTAATTCGTACTGTTTTATTGTGTATTATTTGGTTTTGTTTTTTTTTACGTTATATATATTTATACATGTACATATGAAAGATGTGCCCGCGGGCGACCGTTCGGGTTTGCGTTCAGTGAGTTTGAATCGGCCCGCGGGCGACGCGATTGGCGATCGCGTCCTGAGACGCAAACGCCTTCATGTAATGAAAATACAGTGAAAAATGTTTTTTTTATTATATATTTATAAATATATATTAATATTCGGTTTTCTTTCGGCGTGTACAGTTTCAGTAATATTTTTTAATTAGTATATCGGAAATATGTGATTGTAGCCATAATGGCATTACAGGGATTGACCCCGTGTATATTGCTTTTAATCTAAAAAAAAAAAATCCGTATAATAATTTTTTGTCAAAAAATCCAAAGATTCCAATAACTAAATCAAAAATATACTGATCTCATTTTTAAAAGTAGAAAATGAATAATATTTGTGCCAATATTGTATAGATTTTTTAATTTTTTTTTTTTGTATAAATATATTAAAATATATAACGGCGGCCATTCAGACCGTTCCTGGTGATTTTTCTGGCCATTTCTTCAATGATTAAATTATGCTAGTTTATAATAATAATAGTCAATATTTTTTAATTTTCCATAAAATCTTAAATCTAAATATTACAAAATCTACCCTTCTTCGCAAAATAAATTAATAAATAATCCCTTTTTAAAATATCAATAATAATTTTTACCCATGGCCAATATGTATTTATTTAGGGCGGATTTCAAATCGGTGCCTTGATTGTAAAATATTAAAAAAAAATAATAAAATTATAATAATGTATACTATAATTTTGGTTGATCGTTATACATTTGATCATGAACGGCATAGCACCAATTTGTAATTTTTGCCACGCATATAAATATTATTTCGGACGTTTTTGGACCAAAAGCGGCTTTGTATTATAAATGTATCTTTCATGTATAGTCCATCTATGAATATTTTGTAAAAATCCAAAGTGAACAAATCAATAGTGCTTTGTTCGCTATAGTTTTCCCATGATCTCCATTAGTTAAGTTAAGGGGTGCCGTTTGTAGGTCGCATGGCGCCACGGCGCCCCCACCCCCTTGGCTTTGTAAATATACAAATATTTTTTGTAAAAAAAATAAATCTATATATATATATATATTTTTCGTATTTAGGTATCTTTTTGATCACATCGTTAAAAGACAGCCGGGCGTGAGATTCAATATTTTAACAACGCGTGCCATTCCCCTTTTTTACGAAACGACTGATTTACAAATTTGTTTTTTTTTTTTTTTTTTTGAAATGTGACCGAAAAAATGCTTGAAACCTATTTTGAAATTCGACGCATGTGTCAATTCGCGGAACCGAAATCGAGCCGTCGGATGTGCCTATTTTTGTGCTGAATTACTGCCAATTGCGCGCAGCGGGTGTTCGATTTGCGCGGCCCGAGCGGAAAACCGCATAAATCTGAGCGCCGTCGAATCGCGAATCGGACGCTGTGATCGTGCCATTTTATCTTCGCATTTGTAAATAGTTTGGAATATGTAGTGTTAATCTGCTTCGACCCTTGTATGTGTTCAATCGGCAATTGGATGATAGTTATTTTGACATGCCCAACGTCCATCTTGCGCTTCTGTCGCTTTTAATCTACGATTTAATATTCGGGCGCAAATGTACGATTTGCGCGGATGTTTTTTTTTGCACGTTGGATGAAAAATAAATATGAAAAAAATTGTTGTGTTTTAAATATTATTTCCAAATATTTATATAGCATAATAAGAGGATATTGTGATTTTTTTTATTATGTCAATTTGTATATGGATTTGTACCATTTACCGATAATATAATACCGTATTAAGGATTTACTGTAAAATATTTGCTTGTGACGTGTGTTTATCGATATTTAAATTGAATTTTATACTTTTTGGGGGAGATTTCTCTATGAAGATAGCTTAGGACATATTACGATAATAACATAGTTTAAAGCAATTCCAATGTATAAAAATAATTATAAATTAATTTAGGATTAAGACAAGGGGCTGCTATTTTATTGTTTTTTTTTAATATTTTTATTTTAATTTAATTTTTTTTATTATTTTAACGAGTCGATTCGCGTTCGATGGATTTGTTTTTTTTATATATCGAAGACTACCATAGCAGCCCTTATGAGATTCTCTTTAAAAGATCAAAGCGTTTCTGTGTTTTTTGAAAAATATATGTAACGAGTGAAATTTAGACGCCCAGAGGGCTACTAAATACAGGGCCGGACAGACGACTGCGTGTGCCTCCCCCCGGAGCACCCAGTCGGCGTCTTCGCGCATCAAAGCGTCACTGTGATTATTGCCCCAGGCAACACCAATCCTTTTTCCAACTGATCTCCTGATTAGTTAATAAGCTTTCATTTTTAATGTATAGTTGTGTAGACGATAAGAAAATTAGACTTAAAAGGCCGCCTAATTGTGGTCGAAAGAGGCAATTGCTCCGAGTTGCATCCATTTTGTCCGATTTTCAAACATTTAATCCAGTCTAAAAGAATGGTAGAGGTTGCTCAACAGTTTCAATTGACGTTATGCCAAATTTTGATTCAAACCACAATCGATTTACCATTATTGATCTCTAGATTTGTGTTAGGAAGTCGCATCATGCATGACCATCGAAGCACTAGATGTCCCTAGAAATTAAGCTCTTTAAACGATTAAATTTAGTCCAACGAGGGTGACCGTGCGTTATTAAACCGATGGATTCGCCATAAAATTGACCGAGTCCCGATCTTTCAAAAAAAAAAGTCATGGACGCTCTCTGTCGAAGCGCTAGTCATTGAAATTTATCTTTTTGGCTAGTGTCAAATGTCTTCATCTTTTTATCCAAACTCTTATACACACTCATTTAATCACCCATCGATTTATAATTTCCGATGAACGAGGAATTGATGATGATGATGATGATGATGGTCTTCGCTTTTTATGTATATAATTTGATATGATTGAATCCAAAGTAATAATTATATAAAAGCGTTTACGCCACATTTCTTTAAATGAAATTTATAGATATATATACATATTATCATAGCGAATATATTAACGTACTGATTTATTTTCATAAAGAAATTATTGGAATTTAAATTTTATAAGCGAATATTTGTAAATTTGCGAATGGTCTGAGTATGAGGAAAAAAAGCGTTTGCCTGTATTTTTGTAAATTTATAAAAATCATTCGGAATAAAAACGATGAAATCTTATTTGCGGCGATTTTGACACGTTTCATTCGGGCTGTTTTTTTTTTAAATTAAATAAAACATGTATATATACCTAATGGACCAATCAAATGGAAATCCCTATAGTAAAAATATAGTAAAACTACCATTTCGATTTTTGACCAATTTTTTTTTTGTAATATAGTTTTATATCGGGAAGAATACCATAGTTTTTACGATTAAATATAAACGATCGCTTCTGTGGACATATGCATTATATAATATTACAACTTTCAAAAAAAATATATTAAAAGCATGTATTTTTATTTTATACCTATACCTGTACTTGTATTGAATGTCTTAATATTTTCAACTGAACAAAAAAATATTTTGTAAAATATGCATTTTTGTGCAAATGATGGGATCTAAATCGATCATTTTTGCAGGAGATGCATATTGATTTTTAATTTTTCTTGTATTTAATTTTTCTCTATAATCATATGTTGTCAGCTTCATTATTTAACCAATAGTCTCTTTAGTTTCTTTATTTGATTATGATTATTTTTGATTATGCATACCCAGTACATTATTATTAATATTAATATGTTTATTATTGTGTTATAAAATAAATAAATGTAAACACGCCGAAAGGACATTGAATAATTATCGAAGTTTTTTTAATATCAACTTTCCATTATCCTTGACCAAAAATGTTTTTATAAACCATGTAATAAAATATTTAAATATCCATCCAAGGACATTTACACATCCGTATTTTATTAATGAGCACACACCCGACAGGCCACCAAGGCGAATCCATCGAATTTGTAAGTGATGATATAATAAATCATCATTTTTTAATGATGAATTTCTTCAAAACCAGAAAATTAGGTACATGTAATTAAAACAAACAAGCGTTTCCACGGACACCCAGGCCACTTATATTGAATACGACGTAAATGATGTAATAAGTACATATTAGGTTGTCCCATAAGTCGCTTTCCCAAATGAACACAGATCTAATCATAGCCATGATTGAAGAAAACCCGCCACATACTGTTCGCGAAATAGCTAACAAGTTAGAAATTCAACGAACATCCGTCCATAATCATCTGATAAAATTGGGCTACATCAATCGTTCAAATGTGTGGGTTCCTCATGAACTGACTGACTCAAATAAACTTCAGCGTATTTCAAAATGCGATCTTCTTCTCCAACGAAATAATAGCCAACCTTTTTTGAAGAGACTGGTCACTGGAGATGAAAGTTGGATACTCTATGAGAATATCTAACGTAAACAGTCTCGGACTAAGGATACAGAAGCTTTAACTGTAGCTAAACCTGGCCTATATCCAAAAAAAGTTTTGCTATGCATTTGGTGGGTCTGGAAGGGGGTAGTTTATTATGAGCTACTTCAGCAAGGTGAAACGATCAATTCAACAAAATATGGTTTCAAACTAGACAATCTAAAGGATGCAATTGCCAGAAAACGGCCAGAATTAAACGAACAAAAGAGGCATTGTTTTTCATCACGATAACGCCAGGCCTCATGTGTCTTTGCTCGTCAGAAATAAATTATTATCATCTGACTGGGATGTTTTACCTCATCCTCCATACTCTCCGGACATTGTCCCTTCATATTATTACTTATTTCTTTCATTGAAAAATTCTTTCCGTGGTAAAAAAAATAATTCAAATAATGATATAAAAATGTACCTCGATCAATATTTTGCCAAAAAACCTGGGAAATTTTGGCAAGAAGGCATTATGAGGCTTCCGGAGAGATGGAGAAAGGTAATAGAACAGAATGGATCATATATTATTCAATAAATTTTGATGTAATACAAATTATTGTTTATTTTTTTCTTAATATGAAAACGAAAGAAACTTATGGGACACTAATATATAGTACACTTGGATCTGTTTATATGCGATTAATACATAACACTGGGAGTCGCATATAAAAAAATTGCATTAAAAAAATCCGCATATACGACTTTTATTAAATACAACATTTAATATTACCAGTCTTCCACGAGTGTTCAAAATAGGAAAACGATTAACCAAAGCACAATTAGTCATCGAGAGTCCTGTCCGATTTTATTAATCATCTCATTATTTATCAGTTTAAAACCACGAAGTTTGTTTGAATCTAAATAGAGACAGACAATCGTTCGAAAATTGTGGTAATGATTTTTTTTTTCAAAATCTTAAATTCCAAAATCCACTATGCGACAATTTGATGATAAAAATGTAACACAGACAGCATGACTCAATGCATGAACAGTCATTCATTCGACATGGTAGGTATGTTCCGCAACTTATTTGGCTATGTACAATCCGACAAAAAATAAAACGACTTATCCGAAGATAAGAACAAAATTATAAAGAATGCGCTTTTTTATAACGCATGTACGATTTTAAATACAGAATAAGCAATATGCGATTATACATACAATTAATATCCATGTGTACAGTGAAGGATTTTTATGTGGTTGTATCTCAACGATTTTCACTTTTAGCTAAATTGAGATAAGAATGATCAACATCGCTTATGATCGATTTTAAAAAAATAATATGTAATAGGCTTGAAGATAAGAACGAAAGCAATACGAGTGATCTAATTTTATGACGCACGTGAAACGTTTGCTATGACGAGACGTTCAATAATATAAAAAATATATCTCAATCAACCCAAGTCTTAATGACATTATTTGTGTAATTATTCCTATAAAGCTGATTCTTTTCCATTTTGTTGTTTTGATATTGTAATAAATTAAATAGTAGTCTACCTGCGATGAATGCTCCGGGAACGTATTTATCCCAGAAAATACCGCAAAAATCCCTAAAAGAGGATGGACTGGCCACAAGGTCTATGTATCCAATCGGTCCGCTTTTCGGATCGCTGACATGAAGAATGGACGCCTCGCGATCGGACGCCATACCCTAACATGCCCATAGAACGATTACGAACTCTCATTATAAAACGAAGTTATCTGAATAAGACTGATCGGGTGGGTTGTTTGAACTGAACTCCTCAAAAGGTTAAAATTCTTAAAGGAAATCTATAGAAAACAGGAACAAATACGCATTTAATTGGTCAATAAATATACATACAGTGGAATATTTTCCACTACAAAAAGCCAAAAACCATCGGAGAGTCAATTTGAAAACGACTTCCCTCACGCAAGAAGCAAAATTGGCACAAAATTGAAAAACAAATTCGCAATATTGTTTTTCATCCACCAAATTTGCATGCGAGCTCCCGGCACTCCAGACGGCACAAAAAAAGAAGGGATTAAAAAGGGGATGCATACAATATGATACAAATGTATTCATACACCGATGGAAAATTTAAGAACGCGCTTGCAATATTGTTTATGAAATACGTTATCGTGTTTCGCTATAGTATTAAAACTAGCTAAAATTGTTGACACAGAGCGATAAGCAAGCAACGACTTGTATACAAAATGTTCAAATGAGCGTTCCTACGGGATTTTAGCGGTATGGGGAATTACAAAAATGCTCACCAAGCGACTGACAAACACAAATTTTATTTTATTAAAACGAACAACGTCATATCTCATAATATGTGTCATAATGAAGAATTGACAATTTGACACGACATAATTAATCGCATATGCGTTTTATGTTTTATTTATGTTTTAAGTGTTCCCATGGATGTAAATATGTAACACACACAATAAATAAATAAACAACAATGATTTACCAGTTGGGTAGTTTTGCTGTTTCCTAAAAATGTTTCCAAAAAGTAATAAATCTATCGCATTACTTATATAACTATCACATTACTAATGTGTCATATTTTGCAATATATGATCTATTGATCAAAATTTGATCGTATGTGAAAATGTCTCATCCAATCATTTTCTATAGATAAGAAAGATAAATATCCATCGACCAATAGCTATGATTGAGATTAATTTCGGCATGGCGGCCATTATAAGCAAACATTTCTGCGAAAATGACGAAATCGATTTTCTGCAAGACATCAAGGAAATATTATTATAACATCAATCATTGTTGTATTAGAATATAAAGAAAGGCGATTTTTTTAAAATCATATTTATTTAAAACATGGATACATACAAGTGTATTTTGAGAAGTGTACCAAAAACGATATACGGCTGTATATGACGAAAGGGTGATTTGCAACCCTTGCTTTATTCGCTTTCGTCACGATTTGCATAAATATTGGATTTCAAAATGTTGCACAAGTCAAAATATGTGCATTTTTATTCGAATCCAAACCAACTTATATATGTAACATACACATTTCAATGACTCAACGTAACAAAATGTAATATTATTTTTTGTCATTTATGAATTTATAGTGACATCTATTACCGAAAAAAATATTAATATATAAATTAAATAATTATATTTATTTTATAAAACGGGTTTGAGTATTGAATATTTTTATATAATTAATGTACCTATATACGTGGCAAATACGTTGTTATGTTTTAAAAATTGATCATCAATGCACAACCATCAAATGCGCCTGAAAAACACCAACACTTTCAAATGCTCATTTTGTATTGTGCACTATCACTTTTTTTTAAATTTCACTTTCAAACTCATGATGCCCCATTTTTGACAATTAGGAAAGATTCGTGGACGATGAATCATTTCAACGATGCCGTTAAGCTTTCAACAATCGAATAAAACACTGAGGATGCACTTTTAGCACGATTTACTAATGAATAACCGATTTAAATACCAAGAAATGAAAATGGGTCAGAATTGGGCGATATTCTAACCGAACTAAAAATAGATAACCGTATCTCTATACACTTTATCAAAGTCTAATAAAAATTGTAGATAAAAACCCATCGGTTATCAGTATAAATTGGAAACATGGTAAGTATAAGGTTAAAATGCACAAAGATTTTAATAGTCAAAAAACCATTGAATATGTACTAATTATTTACATTTATTTAAATAAAATGAATATACAAATTGCATAGTGCCATCTATGATGAAATTAAAGAACTATTTAATTTTGGATTTTTAATTTAATTTTTATTATAATATGAAATTATATAAAAATAAATTTAAAAATATTTATTTATTTTATTTAAAAAAAAATATCATGTGATAAAAAAAAATAAATAAAAAAAGCAAAAATGTTCAACAGGTCCCACCGAGATTTGAACTCGGATCGCTGGATTCAAAGTCCAGAGTGCTAACCATTACACCATGGGACCGGCGAACAAGATGCTTGAAATAGAGTTTAAAAACCTTGACGCAAAATATCGTCTTCATATTATATTACTACAGTACATCAGTAAAACAGGGCCGCATTTTTAAGAGGCACCCACCCTTTTAGCTGACAATAGTGATCGTAATATTTAAATATTATATACGAAATATTGGATTGCCATGCTCTTTTTAGGATGATCTTGTCATACAATGTTAATTTTTCATAGTACGTTATACAAGATGTCTGTTAAGTATGTAGTCGATCCCTGTAGCTTTATAAGGGTCTAGCCAAAAATATATCAATGTAAATTAATATTAAGTAATTTTAATAATTGATTGACATGTATTTCTCTAGAGTAAAGAAAATAATGATTGGTGAAATATTCAATATTGTGAAATAGATCGAAACGACCACCTTTCCATACTATTTTCATGAGCCAAATTGATTCATGGAAATTCCAAGATTATGACGCTTTGATAATAAAAAAATATCTGTGGATCCAACGTTTAAGTATGGATAAATTTGCTTTTGTATTACAAAGTATTACGGATATGGAATCAATTTAATTGGGTGAGTTTATTGGCGATTAAATAGCCAAAAAATATAATTTCGGCGGATGATCAATGTTTGTTTTATACAATATCATCGATTTTATCGAAATAAATGTGTATGTTTTGTACAAGAAATTAACAGAAAGACATCTTCAATCACCATGCATACAATGATTTCCTTCACAAGAAAAGAAACAGATAAGATCTTTCTATTCGAACAGTCAATATACTCGGTATTATGATATTAGAGATTTGTCTTTTTGTTGCATATTTAAAAATAGTGTAAAGTTTTGTTAAAGGCGATAAATTTAAATGATATAATAGAAATATATCAAATAAATCTAGATGATATATCGAATGCAATTTGAATGAAATTTGCACATTTTTCGTACAAATAAGACTAGAATTTCACCCAAAATATGATCGGAAAGTATTGAGAGAATTCATATTACTCACCCACATTTTAAAATACAAATCTTCTATGCAAGCAAACGTGTCATTCCACAACTATTGCCTTTGTAAGACTAATCGAAAATCGATAAATTCATATGAATCACATTAAAGGTTCATTATAGGAAATATTAATGAACGATATTCTGTGATATATTTCTGAAAAATGTCATCGTCATTACATGGTGAGTCAAAATTATGTTACTGTCTTTATAATCTTTAATATAAATAGCTAAATTTGTAATATTTTTTTAGATTAATATGATTTTGTAGCTCTTTATGATCGCTTAGGAGACTTTTCTAAAGAAAAAGGATTTTCATGTCATAATGTTCCCTTGCCTTCTACATGGATATGGTTATTTTGAATGGAAATTTTATATAGGAAATGATCTATGATATTTCAATGGTTACTGTAAATACAGTTACTGATTGGCGATCGTGTACAAATTTATTAATCGCCTCAGTATTTAATAATTCAAATCCAAGAAATCAGCATAAACTTGGATCAAAACGATCCTACCCTATATTTATAAAACACTATGTCTTTAAACTTGAGATTAATGGTTTAATACCGATATTTAAGCGATATTAAATAAGGAACACAATGTTTCAATAGTGATTTTTTTATTAAAAAAATCATATTGCTACACGTTATAAATAATTTATAAATATAAAAATGTTTATATAATAATTTACATATAGTTAGACATACTATATAATTTTGGTTATTTCACTTGCAGGAAATAAATCATTCGTTGATATTCAAAGATCTATCGTTGTAAACGACGCCTTGATATGTGGAGGGAAACGACCAAGGTTTTCCACTTCTTGCAACTTCATCAGCGTTTACTTCTTCGACATCATCTCTTGATGTTGCTTGTCTTGCAGTCAATGGAACTATTTCGGGATGATTTGGATCTCCATTACCTCGTACAATATATACATACTTTTTATTGGAAGATTGTTGCAGATTATCATAGTTGGCGGGTCTATAATAATTATTGTGATTATACGTGGCATAATATTCATTGCGGATTGGTCTTTGTGTCGACTGTTCTAATACTTGGGCATCGAATTTTAAATTGCCCGTCCCTGTTCGATCTGGGAATATCATTTTTGAATGATCATAAAACGGTAGAGGGGTCGGAAAGTAAAGATCTTGGTTTTGTTGCTCGTCGTTGGATGACGGGAATAACACATTTTTGGGCTTCTTTCTGTTGCCATTTTGGATGTCTGAAGGGAATTTGAGATAATTTTTTGTGTATCCATCATCTTGGATGATGTTTGGGTAAACATTCGGTTGATAGTTCGGTACTACTTTGGATCCTTCAGGGAACTTCCAGGCAGCTTCGTCATTCGATTTTAGAACATTCGGGTAGTAATAGCTTTGAGCGATGTATAAATCATTAGGTCTCGATCCTTGGGAATAAATCGGTTTATTTTGTATTCTTGCATCGATGTTGTTATTTGTTATATTTCTTCCTTCATATCTATAAGGATATCGATTATTAAGTCCAGGCCTATAATTATATACTCCATCCTGAGGATATTGTTGCGGTCTGGTTGGGAAATTTTGATCGTATTGTTGATTGTTCTGTTGCAATTCCTGTTGGGGGTTATTTAATGTCGCAGGATCTTCTTGCTGTTGAAGTCCATTGAAGAATCTAAAAAATCCCCCATTGTGATTGTTGAGATAATCAACTAGGCGATCAGGATCTCTTGGACATTCAGGATATGCGTAACGACATGACGAAGGATTTCCTTGAGAAGTCACTCCCAAAATTGCAGCTCTTCCGAATATTAAAAGTGGCGATATTTGTTCACTTGCAAAAGCTGACAGCAATCTATAAATGTACAAGATAAATATTAATATCAATAATATTATTATCGATTTTATTCATTGTAGTTAGCACCATATTATTATAATTAGTATAAAAAACATAATAATTAACGTTTAATCAAGATGTTTCAACAATATTGGCAACATTGCAAAACATCTCTGGAATGATTCAGAATAAAATAATTTGGAGCGGTGAGTGATCACGAGTAATTGAGGACTATTTGGGGTCTTATTTAAACTATGATAACAGTCAAAAATTGCTATTTGTTTGCATTTTTAGACCAGGGATTGAAACTCAGCATACAAATGACAAATATCAATCGATGCAAAAATATGTAATTATGTCGTGGGTTGCATTAAATGAAGATTATCTCAGATATTATGTAACTAAGACCAGACTTTGAAATATTTTGGAAACGTGTGTTTAATAGAAAATAGCAGTATTTGAACTGTTTAAAGGTCTTAGTGAGAATTTAAGCGCATATCGAAGAGCTACGTTCATCACTGTACGCAACGCCATCATCCAGGTCAAAGGTGGCTATATAAAATAGAGCGACATTCTTGTGCTCATAAAACACAAATATTTCGATCGTACATCAATGCCAGCCAACCAAATTGCTTCGCAGATCATTGTGTATTGATCCATAATCAAATGTCAGGTTTTTTATATATTTTTCTATATGGCGATTAAGGATTTTATGCAAAATCAACGCTAAACGATTTTCAAGGTTTCGCTGAGCGTTGACATTTCGCCGCAATATAAACATAACCCACTTTTGTCGTTTAGCAAATACTTCTTCCTACGCCAATCGCTTTCTTTTCCACGACGATGACGACATTTGAAGCATTTTCATTTTCAATATAAGGCGCCTAAAAATGATAATTCTATCGGAGTGATGTCATCTAAATAATGAATAATGCAACCGATGGCGATTCGTCTAGAAGCAAAAGGTACACGATGCTCTTAAAGTACGCCGTACCACTTTCACCGTTTAAAAATGTGATATAATTACTCACGTGAATAGTGAATCCATGCTGAGGAATGAAGGTAGGAAGGAGCTCTGTTTATAGTCTCTATTTCCACCAGCGGCTACTTCGCACAGGAGTCTTGGAACGCATTGTTGATCGTCGTATCTTGCAATTGAATTTAGGGCCCTTGTGAAGCTGGAGAATGGTCCGTCGTCTTGATAAGGATACGGAGGAGATCCTTGTGGATATTGTGATTGTAAATAAGGATCGTAATCGGGATAATAGCCGGAGTCTTCTGGTGGATATTGTTGTTGATATTGTTGCGGATATTGTTGTGGATATTGTTGGTATTGGGGGTATTGAGGATATTGAGAATAGTCATAGTTTGGTCTATATGGATTTGGATATCGTTGCTTCTTTGGTCGTCTATTAAATTGGAATGGATTCTGTTGTCCCGTAGGAAAAATTTGTTGATTTTGATAATCCTGCAGATTTTGATCTGAATCATAATAATCGTCATAGTTTGGATCATTCCCAAAGAAATTCGGTGGTCTTCTTTGTCTTGGTAAATTATGAACTTTAGCCAATTTTGATAATGCTCTGAAAAATAGTGAAATTTAGCCTTGATTAATATGTTTTGCATGCATCCAATATGAATAGTAATTAATAGATAATTGCTTACAATAACAAATCATTTGCTGTTAAATTCTTCTTTTCGTTCGTAGAATCCTTTGAATCTGCGGTTGCATTGTATGGATATAATAATAAGGTGATTATCACTGTTAATGAAAAATTCATTTTTGCTGTCTTTATGTACTAATTTTTAAGGACACAATCACAAATAACATAACATCCTGAGGTATGTTTCTTAAGACACAATCGTATTTAACAAGAAAAACTATCAGCACACAACACTAGCTTCACATTTATTGGTATTGAGCATTAGTATATGATTTTTAAGCACTTTGTATTCAAAATATTTGTATTAAAACGAGAGATAAACCGCTTTCAAGAAGTGCCATGACGAAAGTGAATATGCCGGTATATGTTACAAGGTACCAACTAAAACCCACCACGGACCTCTCCACAAATGGCCGTCACAGAGAAAGCAGACTGAATCAACTTTTAACATTTGCTATAGTCGAATTTTTATTTCGACAGTCCAAAAAAAAATGCTAAAAATATTTAATCACAACAATGAAATCGAAGAGTGAAAGTGTTATTGTCTAAAGAAAATAAGCGAATTCCTGGTAGATCAATGATTCATGGATTTCATTAGAAACTGCCAAAGACTCGCTAATTATTGTTTTATTATTTTTGAACAAATATTCTGTTATAAATGTGTCACAAGTACTCAGATCTATCATGAATACTTCAAATTTGAGCCCCAAACATTTAACGAAGCGTCTTCTTCGGGGCTCATTTTTGCAATTATAGCCAAATGCTGAATTCTCAAACGACCAAAAAATACATACATCGCTGAAAATACGTTTAAAAACCAATCTTGACCTGCGAAAAAAGTTATGATGCGTTTATAATGGCGTTATTTGGAAAATCCGCAACACCTACACGAATCAACTTTCATATTCGCGTCGTTCATTGACATCGAGTTCTTTGTAAGTTTTAATTATTACGTAGGATGAATTTCTGCAACGACACCCACACTGCCAAATTTAAAAAAAAAATACAATTCTGCTAAAAATGTGCATGATTCAAACATGCAAGCAATCGATCGAAAACGTACAACGTCCACTCAAACGATTGATAAGCTAAGCTCCACAATTGACTCCTTATCAATTCAAAGAAAGCTGAGACGTTATAGAATACGACGCAATCCTTTGACGTATCTCGGTCAACTATGAAACTCATTTAAAATAGTCAAAAAAATATTATCGAATGATAATATGTAAAATTTGGCATATTGCATGGGTCGAAGGTTATGGATCGTTTTTGCATTTTAATAATTAATTCGATCTTACAAAACTAGTCCTTGCATTCTGAATCGAATGCTGAAATTTTGGATTTTAATCTGTGTAAATCATTTGAAGATCATCGATCTTTATAGTTTAACAAATTTATACATAGATGTCTTAAATTATTGCGCTTTGGTTTGTATCTTTGCTGTATAAATTATTTAATTGTAGTCAAATCCATTTTCCCATCACAAATTTCTAATCAGTATTATTTTATTTGTATAAAATATATAAGAAATATTCGATAGTGAAATTACTGCATGTATTCCATTAGCTTATGAAAAATTGTCGTCTGTGTGTCCATGGGAAAGCTCTAAAAATCATATTTTTCTATATATATTCTATAGAAAACTATGATTTTTAGATAATGTGGATTCACAAAATGTACCATACTGATTTAGAGATTCAAGATTTCATTACGAGGAGATGACCTAAATATTTAAATCATGCTTTAGGTCATTTTTAGCCCCTAGTCTTAGATGAAAATGCAGGTAGTAAAATTAAATAATATTGCAATTAGGGTTTTTTGAACCCCCAGCACTATGGATGATGTCTTCATAACTCAATTATATAGGTATAAAATTGTTTTTTTTTCCAAAAAAGGAAGCCATATTTAAGATGAAACTTGTGTATGCGCGGTAGGAAAAATTGACTTGAACCAGTAGCAAACCAATTATACTTGTATTATATATTAGCGAATACCTGGTATGCGTTGTAATGCCACACGCGCTTAGTAATTTGAAAAGAAACGCAGTACGTGGTTTATTGCTTCAGGCCCCGTGTAGCGCGGGTCAAGGGCTAGAATGCAATGCGCTCATTCACTCTCTCCTCGAAGTTCGACTGTCTCCTTCTATCCGGGTGGGTGTAAGACTCCACGATGCCCACTCATAAAACCCCAGGAGGGGGAGCCCCAGGGGTAATGATGTGGAGTAGAAGTGTGCGAAAGTAGCCTCGGCAGTTTGCTCATCAAACGCAGCTGGGGTAGCCCAGTTAACATGAGTTGGGTGCGCAGGTAACCCTGTGTGCGCACCCATAAGGGGTGTGTGGAACAGCCGATTACACCAGTTGGTGGAGACTGTATCAAAGGCTCACCACTATCCTCGATAGCCTAAGCAAACAGGGGAGGACGGTTTTAGGCCGTTTGAACGGTGACTCGTCTCGGTGGCTAAGAATTACCATGGGGAAAGAATAGTCCCTGCAGTTTGTCATCTGCTGCAGCCCTCTTCAAACTGAGGTTGGACTCGTGGTGGCAGTGAACCCGCAGTAGCAAATCCCTTGAATTTAGCTTCTTTAACCTCAGTCCTTTTCTCCTCGCATCTTCGCCTAGGCCTGGGCGCCTGGGTGTTTCGCTCGTAGCGTTACTCGTGGGGCTAAAGGATCAGTGGAAGACACTCTTTGTGTGGCAAGTCCGGGGCAACCCGGAACAGACCATACAGCAGCGCAGGAAATGGGTTCGATTAAAATGAACCCTCAATCCAGTCAGTCGCTGTTTGATGTCTGTCATCTTGTCTCCCTCTATCTCGTGAGCGGAGCTTAACCACCTAGCTTCATTTTACTAGACCAATATGCGCCAACATGATGCATCCACTAAACATCTCGCATAACAAGTTGCGTACACAAACAATATTTGTTTTAATTTTATAACATTCACAAAAATGCGCACAATAACTCTCCAAAGTTTCATCACAATCGGATGTACGGTATGGCAACGCATAAAATATGAACAAACAAATATTGATTTTTATATATAAAAATATTATACAAACATAATTTCACCTTTTTATCGAACATCAGATGCTATGGTAGATAGAAATTACCCCGAACAGCATTTTATATATACGTTCTTAACGAAGGCAGGGCTATCTATTATGCTCTGTAATACTCAAAATACTGTGATTGGCTGTCTTTTGGTTATCTAAAATTTATTCTAAGTACATACAACATTTTACTATTTGTAAAAAGCAAAATAACATTTAATCGAAGGCTTTTAGAAAAAATGTCCTTGAGGAAGTTTATTTAATTACACACTAATTTAAATATTTATTCAATGTATAACAATAAAAATAGCTATAATAAAACATTTAAATGACTTATAGTAATTATTTTTATTTAACAAAAATAATAACATTTATTAATAATAACGTATAAAAAAATAAAATGAATAAGTTATTAACACGTAACATTCGATAGATGAATTTTGAATAGGACTAGATTTTTTCCTATTTTTCTTTCATAAAAATCCTATAACTATAATCAGATTGTATTAAATTTGATTTAATAAAAATAATATTATCGTTGTTCCCAAACCCCACTGGGTGTACAACCGCGTCCACGTTTTACTAACTGATGGCACAAATTTGGTGATGCTACAATGTCTCCCAAAAAGACACTCAGCAAATAGAACTCTTTGTTCTTATCAGGAGACTTCTTATATTCCCTGAAATCAGAAAATAAATGCAAATTAATAATCGATTAGTATTGGTGATGCTCGTGGATAAATTTGGGTACAGTAGACTAGTATATAGCATCTGATTCAAATTCAGATTGTGGCATAAAACTTCATCATAGCAACAAATTTGATCGATCATCTCGATCCTGGTTCAGCCTGATTTTCTGCTTCTGAAAAACTAAATACTGAGGCGGTTTATAAATTGGGCCAATCATGAGTGACTTATTTTGCAACAATAATAAAAGCTCCCTATTTAAAACGACAACTGCACTGTATGTAATGTATTATTAATAAGCAGTCTTTGTATCAGTGCTAGAAAGTATATTATGAATTACAAGGAGCATCCACTGTTATAACATCATTTAAACTTCCTGTACTTATTACGTCAAATTACAGCATAAATGAGCATCATGTAACAATCGAAGGAAACAGAAAAGCACTTCTAGGAAACGTTTCAATCTTCTGCACGAAATGCATATCAATAAAGAGGATCAATAACACGTATTCGTGTACATTACCATAGGGGACTTTCCTATAAAACTGTTTTTTAAAAATGAAAGTGATACTCAAATAGCCTGATTCACACGAGCATAACTATGTTTTTTGAATGCGAATCGATTTGTTCTTTTAAAAAGAGTCGGCGTAAGATTTTGAAACACTTTTTTTCGACGAAACTGCGAAACAACCGTGATAATCCTGAAATCAATTTGCACCAAGCCTATTCATCATGTGGCAATCGAAGCAATTTCTAAAAAAGGCATTGAAATGACAAAATTAATAAGATTATTCAAAAAGTTTTCGATGCTGTTTTTGGCATACCGACATTACGACCCTGCTAATTGAAAATAATTTCTAAGCAAAAAGCATTAGGATTATACATTCGTATGGGTTCAAAGGCAG
This sequence comes from Stenopsyche tienmushanensis, assembly GCA_008973525.1. Lineage (NCBI taxonomy): Eukaryota > Metazoa > Arthropoda > Insecta > Trichoptera > Stenopsychidae > Stenopsyche > Stenopsyche tienmushanensis. The sequence goes on along the minus strand of WACJ01000111.1, from coordinate 453,354 downwards.
GGTTATCACTATTGCGTTGCAATACTTAAACTTCGTTTAAAATTAGTTTAAGTTAGATTAAAACGTATCGAATGTACCATTCAGATATTTAAAAAGGTTGTTCAGTTACTCTCTACTCTTATATTAATAGTTTAAATCTGGCTTCTGTGTATTGCTGATGTATTGCTTTTTTGTGTAAAAATAACATGACACCTTGTTGACTATTATGAGGAACCGTTTTAGTGGATAGATCATTGTTGAAGCTAGGTGCTGCATTTCGAAATAGCGAAAATCGTTGTCATCAAGTCTGAAGGTCGTCGCTGATAAGCAGCAGAGACGTTACTGAGGAGTCACACGTAGCTTGACCAGCTCTTGTGCAATAATAATTTGTCTGTCTTGGCGTGTCCGGAACTTTCCAAGAAACCGCATGGCTTAGCCAACCGCTTGTGACATAACAGCGATGCTTATGACTTCATTCCATGGAGAAAACGCTGAGTGTGTGGCATAGTTAATGACAGGTACCCACTTCCAAAGATGGAACGACGAGCTGGTGAAGTAATTTCACTGTAACAGTTGACGAGCACGGATCAATTATTGCATAGGATGGAGTCAACAATCATTGACATTGATAGTAATGAGATGTTTCATGCACTATTTTCTGCATTTACCAAGCCAGCCAAATCAATGGTGAACAGAGGCTTGAAAAGAAGAAGATTTCGAGGAATATACGAGCACGTTACATCAACCAGCTAAAGAATCAACAGGCTTAACAATAATTGAAGATGAAGGGCAGCAACGTGCTATCTTCAAATGAACTTTGAACTCGAGAGGTGACTCCGCAACTCTAGAGGTGACTCTCGCTCACCACTCGGTTTGAAGTAGAAATTCGATGCACGGCAATAACTATTAGGGTGTCCCATAAGTTTCTTTCGTTTTCATATTCAGAAAAAAATTGTGATGAAAAACAACGCCTCGTCTGTTCGCTAATTCTGGCCGTTTTCTGGCAATTGTATCCTTTAGATTGTCTAGTTGGAAACAATATTTTGTTGAATTGATCGTTTCACCTTGCTGAAGTAGCTCATAATAAACTACCCCCTTCCAGTCCCACCAAATGCATAGCAAACTATTTTTGGATATAGGACAGGTTTAGCTACAGTTAAAGCTTCTGTACCCTTGGTCCAAGACCATTTACGTTGGATATTCTCATAGAGTATCCAACTTTCATCTCCAGTGACAAGTCTCTTCAAAAAAGGTTGGCTATTATGTCGTTGGAGAAGTAGATCGTATATTGAAATACGCTGAAGTTTATTGGAATCAGTCAGTTCATGAGGAAGCTGTGGCATCTGATAAAATTGGGCTACATCAATCGTTCAGATGTGTGACATCTGAACGATTGATGTAGCCCAATTTTGTTAGATGATTATGGACGGATGTTCGTAGAATTTCTAATTTGTTAGCTATTTCGCGAACAGTATATCGCGGGTTTTCTTCAACCATGGCTATGATAAGATCTGTGTTCATTTGCGAAAGAAACTTATGGGACAACCTAATATATACTAAAATTTTCCTTGCTCATAATCATATATCATCTATCTAAGTTTGAATATAATTCTTCTTTAACCCTTTGCACTCGAGAGGTGACTCTCATTCATCATATGATTTGATGTCGCAACTCTAGAGGTGACTCTCGCTCACCACTCGGTTTGATGCAGGAATTCGATGCACTGCCAATAACTATTTACGTTTAGTTCCTTTGAAGCGGGTTCTTACTCTTTCTCCTACGCTCTTCTGTATAATATAGAATCGAGAATGATTAATTAGAAATTCCAACATCTAACCCACTATAATAAATGTTCAATCAGAAGTCAGAATCTCCGTGAACATGGGCAGAACTTCATATCTGATATATTGGAATAATAATCTTTGTTCAGATTTTTTTTAAATCGAGTACAAAAGATGCTTCGTTAAAATTTATCAGCAATTTCTACAAGCAATTTGCGATCATGAAGTACATGAACCTTATAAATCGTGCAGTGTTATTGGATTTCCTACAATTATCCAGAGAATCATTAGTCACTCTGTAGTTTTGATCGCAAATTTAGTATACAAAGTGTCTTTTTGTCAATCACGAATAAATATCTTCATAAAATTAAACCAAAGGAAACAATCTTTGTGGTTTAAGATCGTGACCGTTGAAGAATACTGTGGAAGTGAAATGAAAAGTGAAACGAGATTTTGTCGATGAATTAATACAAACGTATACAAGAGTGAAATTATTACACTCGTAAATACGTCGCCTTGTCCACATTTCAGCTTAAATGTGCGCTTTTCTAATTTGGCACAGTTCTTGCTGCAACATTGTCGGCAAATTCAAGTCCAATGGTAAGCACTCGACTGTCTTTTGTGTCAGATTTTTTCTCGTTTGCGTAATCTTCTAAACTGCGTCTCCGAGGCCGCTTATTTACATTTCGCTGGACCGATACTGATCAAGGTTGGACAGAATCCGGACTTGCGGTTTCTTAAACGTTCGGTACTATTTATCATCGAGTGGATTTAAAAGGTGGTTTAGAGCAACCGTATTACAAACTGGTAACCTTCAATTATAGATTAACTGGAGTTGTCGATTAGTTCGATTGCAGCATTTAAACCAGAGTTGGTTTACCAATTGCCAATCAACTTCCTTTTATAATACAATTTCTCTTTTCGTTTGGATTTCGAAGGAGTGGTCTTTGGAAAATCTAGCCATTGACCCAATTTCTGCGAAATAGTATTATGCAATTTAAGTCATGTCTATCTATTGATTTTTTTATGTGGATCGTTTCTTGGCTTATTGAGTCTACATATTTAACATTGATACTATTATGATCGATTTGTCGTTGGCACTTTTTGCAAATTTTGACAATGATATATCGTCGTTCGGCAATAAGAGGGTTAAATTCAACGCACAGCAGACTTATAAATAATTACGTTGTTGATGGAAGATGTGATGTGCATCATCAGTAGTAATTGATTATTGCAGTTTCTTAAAAAACAAATTTACATACAACCATTACAAATATGCCAAACAGAATCAGTACATGACCCAATCAAATTTATTCAAAATTAGACCGAGGCAAATATTTAAAACTCCATTATATAATTAATTATTCAACCATGGTTCCAGATAAATATTGTTGAAGGCGATGGTCTGCAATATATTACAATACGTGCCTTGAATATAGACTGAAGTCGTTGACTAAATACTAATAGATTATAAGAAAAATTAGGCACAATCGTTCTGCGAATGAATCAATAGAAATATTCAACCAATCAATAAATCAAAAATTAACCTGAGAACAGTCAGCCAATCTATGTTGTTCGAGGATTTCGTTCTTTGGGCCTTTGCCGCATAATGAGCGCAAACTCGCTCATATATGCACACATTTTGTCCAAATTCTTTCACTAATCTTTTTTCAGCTTCGTTTGAATCAAGATGATGATCAAGTTCGCTGCTTGGAACTGCACCACGCTTCGGTCTTGGCGATGACTCTTCGCTTGCAGCTGAAAGGTCTACTGTGGTAGGAATCGGAATTGGCTTCGGAGTTGCATTGCCAGATCTGGATGATATTCTGGCAGGCGATTGCTGACGTCTATAAGTGCCTGAAAATATTATTTCGACACAGATTAATAATCAATTAGGTTCGATAAGTTCCAGCAATAAAAATGGAAGACTATTGTGCAAAGAGGCAAAAATAAGGCAAATCCGCTTCAAAAAAATTTAACAGTATGACGTCAAACGCTTATGACATCAATCGTCATGGCATTCAATCTTAAGTTTTTCTTTCATTGTATTTTGCTAAATAATAATTAATCAATATGACAATGGCGAGCATTTAATGCAGTGGATTATAGAAATATTTTTTAATGAATACTATGAATACTTCCAGGACTGAGCACAGCATGAACAGAGTAACATTTAAATACAATACAAATTAGTGAGTGTTTTGCACATGGACCGACAATATTTTTTTGGGTGTTATGGGTGTCTTTCGCTATGTTTTATACGTAAATTATATGTTCTAAGTGTCTGAGTTGTCCTCAGACAAAGAATAGGGTACGTTTCCATACAAAAAAATCCAGTGGTGTCAGGTCTAGAGACCGTGTGAGCCACGGAATAGGGCTGCTAAAATAATTTATTTATGTCCACAAAAGAAATCCTATTGCATAAATGAAAGAGGAAATGCTACTTCAGACAACTATAGTTGAAATAAGAAAAAGGTGTAGTATGTGTATACAAAGCAGAGGTGGTGAATTTGAATAAATGTTGTGAATAGATTTAATAAAAACATCTTAAACATAAAAAAATAGTTTGTTTAAACATCACCCTGCCAAATTGGTACCTCTTCAAATTTAACAACATTTTGAATGATTTGTATGACATGTAGCATATTATTGGAGAGAGATCTAAATAATTTTTAAACACTAAAGTAAGCTCAAAATAGTTGTTAGTTTTTTGCTTAAAAAAATTAAAAGTTGACATCTCTCATTCGATTGCACATTTTATTTGACTTGGAAGCTCAGAAGAAATTTTCTTTAAACCTTGTATATAGATTTTACCAGATTGAGTATAACGCTTTAGCATTGTCAATCTTAAATGGGACCCCTTTTACCTGGATGATGGCGTTGAGTCCGGTTATGAATCTGTCGCATGCTAAAATACATCACTATTCAAGATATGCATCTATTCGTTTACAGATTTCATAAATCTTTTAACATTTTATGATTATTCATTTGAAATATTTCGTTCAATGCTTTGGTTCAATAACGGGCGATCACTGCGGCTCAAAACATGACCCGAGCACGTCTTCGCTTCTTATGAACACTCGATGCTCCAAATGATCGATGAACTTATTATTAAGCACTATTAAGTTTATAACCAAAATTTTAATGCATCAAGCAAATTTCAGTATCCTAAGTATATGAATTGAATTATTGATATTATATTATTTTGTACACTCGTAATATTTTTTGGTAGTTCTGTTTTGTGTGCCGTATTTTTGATATTGACACTGACCTTAAAATCCCCTAAATATGATATTACTGAATCTTTCAACGCTTCATGAATATACATTTGCGCTAAATTTTTAAGCACAGGCGATGGCCAACCATTGGCCTATGCAAATTTTGAGTTTGAGAATTCATATTACTGATCTGCTCCTATTGTACAATCACGTTTAATCTATCAATAAGCTGTTGTTTCATTGTCATGTTGATCTGATCCTTCAACTCCAGGTGGGTGCTAGATTCCACGATGTCCACCCATAAAACCCCAGGGGGGGGGGGGGTGAGTCAACTCTACGCCCGTGGGCAACGTTTGAATCCCTGGGGTAATGATGTGGAGTAGAAGTGCGTGAAAGTAGGCTGATCGGTTTGCTCATCAAACGCAGCTGGGGTAGCCCAGCTAACATGAGTTGGGTGCGTAGGTCACCCTGTGCTGCGCACCCATACAGGGGTATGTGGAACAGCCGATCACAGTAGTTGGTGGAGACTGTGTCAAAGGCTCACCACTATCCTCAACACCCTAGGCATACAGGGGAGAACGCTTTTAGGCTGTTCGAACGGTGACTCGTCTCCGTGGCTAGGTACTACAAATGACCGAACCAATACGAGTACCATGGAGAAGGGTTAGCTCCTGTAGTCCGTCATCTGCTTTAGTCCCATTCAAACTGAGGCTGAGCCCTAATCCTATCTGAAATCCCTTGAATTTAGCTTAAATCTTAGTCCTTTGTGTGGCTAGTACGGGGCAACCCGGTTCGATTAAAATGAACCCTAAATCAGACAGACAAAATCAGACGTTTGATCAAAGCAATGTCAAATATAATATAATGTAATGACGTTTAAATTATCAGGTCAGTCCAAAAGTTCGTGCGTATTTTTGGGAATGTTTTAAACAGTGTAAATAAAACACAATTTAACATTAGATTTCGAACCTGTCGAAATTTGTCATCGCTACTTTTGAACTGAATAATAAGAAGATCCGCTTATATTTTAATCTAATATATTTAACAAAAAATTGAGTGCTGTTATCAGTGGTTTGACAGCTGCAACCGAGAAAAAATTGATGACAAATAGTCTGGCGAATCAAATTTCAAAATTACCATTTTAAAAATAGATACATCTTGCCATGAAATGTAATTTAGCTACGCTAATATTGTCCATTATTGGATTGTATTTGAAACAATAACAATATGATAAACTGGCATGGCGTCAAAGAGATCTTTTAGTGAAAATGAGTTATTCATTATATAACTTAAGCTGAAAGGTTGTTTGTTAGCTCGTAAAAAAATGTCGCTTTCGCTTTTGAAATTCCACACTGTATTTTTAAACATACGCCGACGTTTTGAGAATAAACCAGTTATTGATGAGACGCTAAATCATAGCACGAAAAAGCAAATTTGCATAAATAAAGGATTTAAAAAAAACCCATCATTCAGCCGACCTTCATCCTAATGTCGGGCCAAAGTCTCATCTTTTCGTACGAGCAAAACATTCAAGCAATATTTCATGATGACATGTTATTCGATATTGATTATAAGACGTGTGATATTAGAATTGAAAGTGACCAATCGTTTCGCTTTTAATTCGCAACAATTTACAACGGCCTTATTAATTTGAAAGCTCGGCATCGATTTACAATCGAAAACACGAACAATGACAATGATTACTTTATAAATTCAAGCCTTGTGGAATGATTTAAATCGTTTGAATAGTGCATATGTAAGCTAGACGAATATTAAATGAAGATCTTTTAGCACGATTTATTAGAACATTTCTTCTAATTTTGTATGAATTGTGTGCTTTAATTTGCGTAGTTGTTAACATTTCAAAGTTCATCCCAATATAAATAAGGCAATTGATTGAAATGACTTCTCAATAGGAAAACTTTTTTCAGTGATAATATACAACAAGAATGTGACTAAGGAAATGATCATTATGGATGATATCAAACTCAAAGTAACGATGATATTGGATAATCATTATTGAATCCATGTCTTCAGCTTACATTTTGCATGCAGCATGACTTGTATTTTGAGCAAAATTAATGGATTTGCAATTACGTCTGTTTTATTAAGTTTGCGTAATATGCTCATTAATTTTCATCTCGATGATATTGTAAGCAGGTCGAAATGCAGTTTACGTAATATGAGTGCATTCAAAATATCATATAAAATCTTACTTGGATCCAAAGAATAAGCAAGCCTTTTAAGGAAATTCGCTATCCTCACTGACAGGATGATGACTGGAAATCCTACTATTTGTACAGGAAGCTGAAATGCTGGCTCTTGCGCGACGGCTGTCTCCGTATTTTCCGACAGCAGCAGGAAAAGTACCAACTGAAGACCGGTTGCCGACAGGACGAACAACTTCGAAAGCCTCATTTTTGGTCAAAACTAAAAGTCACTAAAATCAATTCACTAGGAAACGATCGATAATTTGCTACACAATCGAGTTGCGAATTTTACAATTTTATAGCACTTTGCATTATATTGAAATTCGATTGTTGTTGTCTGTCAAAGTGTTGAAGGCGAGAGCCAGTGGACCACTCTCATACAAATTCGCGTTGTGTTTGAGCTCACGTAGTCAAGCTGTATAGTATCAAGTGAAAGTAAAAACTGAACAGCGGTTTTGGTTAAGTACTCCTATATTACAGTGGCGGCTCGTGATCGACGTAATATACCTGATGTAATTCGCCTAATCTTGTCACGCCGATTGACCACATTTAATTCCATTTGCCCCCACAAAGTCCATACAAAATGCATAATATAACTACAATAAATATGATTTGAATTTATCAAATGAGGCGCAATTGTAATGAGAACGAACAGACAGACATACATTATATTATTTTTTAGTATGTATGATGAAGATGTTGATGCAAACAAATGCCAAGCGATATAACTGTGTATACCACTTAAAACTCGAATTCATCTGAAAGGATAAAGAAAGTGGTGTGAAGATTCGGGGGCCTTGGGCGGCTTTTCAAGTCCATTGTCGTTGTCTTCGTCGCTGCAACATTGCACGATAGTCACCTTATTCGATCGCAAATATCACACCGGGAGGGTCATTAGAAATACCGATGTTGATCTCGGCGCCAATAATGAGCTTTATTATTTATTTATTAGTAAGAATTATACAAAATTACGGATATTATATCAGCATCATTTATCGTATAAATAGTAAGCTTATTTTGCAAAAACGTATCTAAATTCAGTCTTTAAATAGAAGTATCCAGAATTTTTAAATATACAAATGACAAATTACAAAATAACTATTATGAAATTTGAAGATAAGAAATTGATCAAATGCCATTCATTTGAGCTCCTATCAATTTCTACCAAAACTGCAAGAATAAGGCTCAATAATTACGCCGATTACAGTGAAAGTGCAGCAAGACACAACATACAAAAATTAAAATCTAGGCGAATATATCTGGACAGTATTTTTCTATATAAAATTTTAAATAATGACATTAACTCTCTCTTTTGGACGTTCTTATTATTAGAAGATGTGGATATAGTCTTTACTACACTTAGGAATTATAAGCAAAATATTGGTGATTTAATATTTGATCTTTTTTCGTTTCCTTATATTAATAACGTTATGTTACTTGTGTGTAATAAAATACTTAGTAGTCAGTAATATTTAATGGTACTCTAGGTCATTTTGTAAATTATTCTTAAGTTCATTTCTTAGGTAGCAAATACATGCCTAATGCTACCTAAATAAATAAATAAAACTGCAGAATGGATTTAACCATTTGGGCAGTGAGCTAATTTAAAATCATCAAAATCTTAGATGATATATTTGCTTGTCCGCCACTTATCGTCATACAAATCCAATTATCTGTCAGGACCGGCGCAGCGTGTATAAAGCTTGTACATAAATAAATAAACACTGTCGATAGCACACAATATTTGGTCATTTTTCAAGTAAACATAAATAATATACTTGAAATTATTAGTCGATAAATTTGGGTTAATTATCTATACAATCGTACGATGTACGCAAGATATTTTCTCCGTCTTTGTCTCCCATTCAGAATCAACCTGCAAGATACTCTCTCTGTCTCTGTTCCTTTCCGAGCTCAATGTGTAAGAATGCTCTTTCTGAATCACTGGAATTCGCTCGCAAATACGCGACCATACTACCATGCAGGTTAAGGCACAGACTTTCATTTGACACTTTTATTTACAAGAAATTGAAGTTTTAAAATGCTTTATTAATATTCTGATAGATGACAATTTATCAGATATTGTGGGGTGTAATGAAGTAAAATATCAACAATGACATCCAATAAAATGTATAAAAAATCCAATCGCTGCTGTCACAGGAGGCTCATTCAAATACCATAACAATGATTTAACTTTAGAATATTTTACTTATATGGCTTTATTTTATTATAATTTAAATATTATTTCATAGTCATAACGAAGAGCCACTGGAATTTTAATTCCTAGCAATGTTGTAATACCTGTAAGTCAGGATACAGATAGACCTTCACGAAAAGACAAATTATATTAATTGATTGTAGACAACAATTGAAGCACTAACAATAAGCATTCTGCGAGTAAACTATTGTGTTTTTAGCCCAACCGAGAAGGCCTACATTTAAATCGTGATTGTCAATGTCGATTGTCATAGTCTCTTCTTTCCAGTAACAACAAGAAAGCTACTTCCGTGAACGTATGCAGTTTTCTTCGATTATGTGGAATTTGTTACTCTTCGGTGCATAAGAACACCACTGCATTAACAATAGTCGATGTTACAAAACGCACGATCAGATAATTTGACCGGACCGGATATTCGAAGGCCAATATTGACTCACAAGTGCACCGCCGTATCTCGAAACGTTATTTAAATACTTTGCCCTTAAAAATGTTTTTTGTCTAGAGAATGTGAACAATTTGTAGTTCGAACTAATTGCAGCGAAGATAATCGCATAGCTGTAATTAAATTCAAACGGCATTGCATAACGAATAATGACTGAAAATTCCAATTACGTTCAACATCGAAAAACGTGATGTTCGAGTAAAATTTTACTTTCTATGCTTGCATATTTCGCCGTCATATGGCAAATATAAATGAATCGGTCAAAATATGTAGCTGAATGTGGCGAGAATTATATGGGTATTTTGAAAACTTAAGGATAATTTGCTCTGAAAATATATTTTTGCATTTGAATTGACGTACAAATATTAAATCTGCGGTTATAAAACATGTAAATTTATAATATTATGTGAACACGATAGACATTTTCGACCCTTGACCTTATTTTATTATGGCAAAATTGCTTGCGAATCAACGTACGTTTCAGGAAAAAAAAATTAATGAGCGAAGAAAATATTTTAAAAATAGTTTTCCGGAATAATAATATCGACAGTTTGCTTTCGTTTTGCACTTTATTCTAGTTGAATTTATTGCACGTAAAAGCAGGTGGTGTGTAACATACCTGTATAATAGTCGATGGGCGTTGTTCATCACGGGATAATCCATACCTAATCAGTCGAATACGTGGGTGACACGTCAGCATCATCTGGGTGAGCAGAAGCGGGACCCCGCGTGGCGATCTGCTCTGAAATATATAGCAACAATTCATCAGATATTCAAAGTTATCTGCATTGTTTAAGATTAGATCTTAATATTTTATATGATCGTTGTATTACGAATCATTGCAACTAGCTCTAAATTATTTTGCTTAAGATTGGTATAGCCGACCTAAAATAATTTTCAACATTTATACAATTCATAGTCTCATTTATTGTATTATATACACAAAGAAGCGCTTAAAATCCACTTTCTTAGATATATATATATATTTAAAATTCATCCTAAATGTTTCGGTAATGTTAGCTACAATCAGGAAGGCATTGCAATGGCTGATGACAACATACACATTAGTAGCAGGTAAAATATATAAATTATTTATTTTTGACATTATAAAAGCAGATGATCAGAAATATTTCATAACAATCACTGTGGAGTCTCGATACAAATATACTTTAATCGTTTATCTTACTAATGACCTTGACAATTCCAACAGTTTGGGTAAAAAAAATAATTTAAAAAGAAGTACATTTCAGAAGATAAATCAAATTAGATTAAAATATTGGACTAATTTTTCCAATTAAACCCTAAAAGAGGTAAGACACAATGTTGTGTCCGAATTCCAGTGATTCAGAATGAGCATTCTTACACGTTAAGCTTGGAGACCGACAGAGACGGAGAGAGTCTCCTGCGTACATCGTTCGATTGTACAGATCGTTAACCCAATTTTTCGACTAATAATGATATGTGAATGATATAATGATTTCAAGTGTATTGTTTAAATTTACTTGAAGAAATATTGTGTGCTATCAGTGTTTATTTATTTAAATACAAGCTTCATATACGCTACGACGGTTCTGACAGATAAATGGATTTGTACGACGATAAGTGACAGACAAGCAAATATAGCATCTATGTTTACGATTATTTTAAATTAGTTCACTACTCAAAGGGTTAATATTATTTCTCCAATTGATATAGTTTGGGACTTAAACATATAATTTTATTTTGGATATATAATTTTAAAAATGACATGTAAGTCTATCGTATATTTTTCTTGAGAATTTAACAATTTCAGTTCAACAACTATGACCTGAGTGTATTCTCACTTTCTTATGGCCATTTGCAGTTCCAAATTGAAAGACTTTTTATTGGCAATTAGCTGATTTGAAAATATGCATACATATATACTTAGAGTTTTGCATACAATCACGTATATTATTGTATGTATTGTACTTATTGCGTGGATTATTTGCATTGTTTGTATCTTTAATTCATCATACAAATTTATAACTGATGACGTTTATTGTTTGATTTGCATGATATTGAATATATTACTATTTCAAGATATTTTTCCTATGTAATTGCGTAAATATTTATATTGAATATTATATATACCATGGAAAACTAAGAAACCGTAAGCAATACTAATAACGAATTTACTAAACAAACAACTTAATTAATATGCGAATATCGAAGAACGATTATATTTTAGAGCGACATTCGTTCGTTTGATCAACTAAATTTCCGTCATTTTCATTGGCGCTTATGAGATTGCATTAATCGATTTAATAGGCGCAAAATTTTCTTTTTTCCTTATTATCAAGTGATATTACATGTCTTTATTACTATTTTTAATAATATAGAAAAAAAACGTGCAGATAAATGTTATCAAATATAAAATTGATCAAATAATAAAGTACAACGAACTCTTTTGGAGTTTTACAAGAAAATTTTCTTGATGATTCAAGCAATCTTACACTAAAGCAACAGGTGTCGTTGATGATATTTTACTCAATAATAAATGGAATATTTTTCTTTGTTAGGAATAAAGCTTTAATTTTTATCGCCAATTAAATCAGGCAACCGACGAGGAAGTGTTATACATATTGTGGATTTGCAACCTAAAATCCTTGAATCCATTATAGAATAATATAATAGCCTTAAAAGAATACAACGACCTTTGAATATTATTATCGATTTTCTGCGCTAGAGCGATCAGACATACCATTTGCTTGTTGCATGCAATTCCAAATTGGCACATCATCAAGGTGAGTGGCTAAGACTCTTATTAGAATGCCCTTTTAGAAAGGTAGCTTTTATATACATTTCGAACTTCGATTTATTTATTATAACAAAGAACTACAAGACAAAGATCAACGTTTTCGGTCACATCAAATAAAATCACACATCCACGATATTATAATATTGTAAATCTTAACGTAAAACAACATTAGCGTCATTCATACACAACAATGGTTTTTGTTCAAATCGAATCAATACACCAAGTACTATTTTGAATTTTTGTCATAAATACATTGTTTGAAATTAAAGAGACCAATCGATGAAATTGAACAAGAATTGATACAAAATTATGTATGTACGTTTTCTATTCCATGCGAGGTATTTTTAGCGAACTTTGATCATTTCAATATGCTCGAGGACAGGATTAACATTTAAGCTCTGCGATACTGCAATGATTTTATTCAGTCAATTACCTTCTACAAATCCAATTTTTGTGGTATTAAATGATTAATAAAACATGATTCTTATCTTACTCGACCATTATATTTTACACGAATCAACACTGATTAGCACTGTCCGTTTTTATAACATATACTGAGTTGTCTAATCCCTTTTTTCTTCGTTATCACTTAAACATTGGACCAATCCAGTCGGCGTAAGCCCGCAATAAAATAAAGACAACAATATTTTTGATCCATTGTAAAATTTAATTCATAAAAAACCCACCCGATCAGTCTTCTTTGGACGCATCGCTTTGTAATGAGAGTTCGTAATGGTTCTGTTGACGTGTTCAAGTATGGCGTCCGATCGCGAGGCATCCATTCGTCATGTCAGCGGTCCGAAAAGCTGACCGGTTGGAAACACAGATCTTGTTGCCACTCTTTTTGCGGAATTTCTATGATCTGTACGATCACGGAAGCTCCCTCAGAGGCTAACTTGCATAGGTGGCTCGGACCAAATGAAGTCGCAAATGAGTCTAGATGTCACCCCAAGCATAAAAACTATATATTTATATATCTTACAAATTTATTCTGTTATCTTAGCTAGTTTTTTTTAGTTTTAAGCTACAAAATCTAGTTAGTTTCTTCTTTCGCCAAACACTCGATTGAAACATCAAGCAAACGCGGCACACATCTTGCGCACAGCTTTCTCATGTTCAATTTTTCAATAAATATCCGATATACAACATTTTTCGTAAGGTCTACCCTATCTGTTAGCTCACGCAGTTACAAGAGCATTTCAAATAATTCACCATATATCCACACCTCGTTTTACGGCTGGAAAACGAAAAGCTGTATAACGATGTAACTGGAACTTAATAGAAGGTCGCTAACAGTATAGTTTTTAGCTAATAGTATAACGAAATATTATGGGTCGTAAATAGAAAAAAGTGCCATAAATAAAAAGGCCATTATAGCGAAATGCCGTATAGGGAGGTATAGAACAGTGATAAAAATACAGGGTGCGGCAGAGAAACTTCCTCATTTGAAATGCGTACCCTAAAGCGATAGTTATTCCGAAAAGAATAGGATGGAACTCATTCAAAAGGGTTAAGCATAATGTTTTTTTTATCATGTAGGTATAGTAACGATCGTACAGTAGACGATAGAGGAACAAGCGTTCGCCTCAGAGGCGTCACTGTACCCTTCTTAAAATAACTATCGCTTCAGGGTGTCCTTTAAATAAGATAGTTTCCCATGCAATTACTATTATTTTACTCAGTATATATTAGTATTTTACCCAGATCATGAGATCCTTCTCTTTTATATTATTCTAGGATAGGATATAATAGGACTGCATTGGTAGACGATCCTGCAAAAATAGTGGATTTTATTTTTTTAATTCAAATTCAAAGTTTTAGCAATAAACGACGAACTGTTTTAGATGTTGACAGAAGTACTCCTTGATCCCTTGAAAAGGTGCTAAGTCCCTTGGAAAATCTTTTATCTGATAACCAATTAGGTATTTAGAGGAGAAAATCAATAAATAAAACACATCTATAAAAACATAACAAATTTATTACCAATAATTTTATCACATATAACAAAAATAATAATTTGTAAAAGATTTACTAATTATTTCAAATTTAAAAAAACGTATTTATTTTAGGTTTAATATCATACTATTTACAACGCATTGCACTTGTCGGCCTGCAAGTTATTACAAAACAACTTTTTTTAAAACTAATTTTTGCACTACAACTCGAATCTGGCTATTTCATTGCTGAAAATTAAATCAAAAATATTTACAATGAATTTATTTTATATTTGCCTTCAGTCGAGTCGTCGCGCTCTATGAATAATATAATATAAACGTAAAGACGAATGAAACAGTTTAGTCGAGATGAGAAAAGATGTATTACACGAAGAAGAAGTAGAAGAAATGAGAAATAAATTCCGATATGAAAATATTTTTTAAGTGTGCGCATTTTCAAATATATACAATCGTGCAAAGCAAACGAAACAAGTTTGCTGATTCGCAAACCAGTTTCGCTCTATGACTTATCACATAAAACTGCATATATATCGTTCTTACAAATAATGCTAAGACTCTAACTTAAATCGATGAAAATATATATGTTACATTTATTCTGTACTTAATGGACGGAATTCTGTTTAATAACTATGAAAAAATATACGGATGCTTTTAAAGAAGAATGATACAATGTCAAGAAATGTAGCTTATTACATAACATGCCAGTATTATGGAAAATATGTTAGTATTCATTACAAAAGAGAATGCATTGATAGCCCCATTTTCAAACAAGGATTATTAGAAATTAGTGTCCGAATAAGGACGACTTGCTATGAAAAAAATAAGATCAAAATAGAATTTATATTAGATTTACATTCTGATATAAAAATGATTAGGATAAATTTGAGATAAGCACCCATGCAACTAATAATGACGATAACCTTTTTTAAAAATTCTATTAAACATGATTTTTCGATGATTCAAATATATTTTTTACTTAAGATTTAGGATCTGTAGATAGTAATGGGAAGATATGTTGCTCGAAAAAATGTATTTTACATAGTATCAATACTGATTAGCAGAAATCGTCGTTGCAGATCATACCATATTATAGCCCTGCCTTCGAGTGACAAAATACCTAGCATGAAATGGGTTAAAGATCAATAGATATGAAAATCAGCCTTTTATTAATTAAAATAAATGATTATTATGAGGAAAAAGCATTATGAGGAATGTAGATTTGGAAGAATGGAAAATCTGAAATACGAGTATAATCTTAATTTACAACATCGAATCAATTATTTAATAGTTCTGATCTGCGTCAATTTTAGACGAGCGACTATTCGTTATTTCACAGCCAAAGTACATCTTTTCAGAATTTATGATTTTTTGCAACAATAAAAAATATTATAAAACTAATGCAAAATTAAAATTAAACGTCCATAATAGCCTCAAAATTACAAAAATAGTCAATATTTTAATGCTTACAATGGTTATTCTAAATTCAGGTCGCTATCATTATACTTCTAGCAGGATTTAACTTCCACCAAATTTTAATTCTCTCGATCGAATCCCTCTTTTATATACATATGTACATTTATATGCGTAGTCGATTTGATATGTACATGTCATTTTTATCCCTATTGCAGTTCTGCGCCCCTCAGCTCCTGAGTCGCAACTTCTTCATCATCTTCAAGACTTGTAGACCAGGTAGGGGGCAGGTCGTGTAGAATACGTGACATCCTATGCCGTCCGTATCGGAAATGAGCTGTCCCATGTGAGCTGCGTAATGGTATTTGGATGGGACTTCCGCCAGAGTACCAAGAGTGGTGTCCCTAAAAATTACAAGTGAATGCATGAGAATACATCTTTAAAATGAATGCCAAATCAATTTTAACATAAGAACTTTCATGATAATTAAGGACGATGTTGTAAATTTGGCCCCAAAAAGTCAAACCATAATAATGATTATGTTCCAAAATAATGTATAGGCTTACGCAATCTTCGCCCCAAATCTGTTACAATTAATATTTAGTGGGATAAATGTGTTAGTGATTAATTATTTAAACCATGTAAGTTGTTTAAAATGTAATCAAATTTTCAAAGGTATTTTGTATATAAAGTTGGAGTTTCATTGATTTGAATACTTCCCAAATACGCTTAAACCTTTCTTTCGAAAATCGCACTAAAAAAAAATAACCGCATAACTTTGAAACAGGTATATAAAATACATCAAAAATCGCATTAAAAAAGTTATTAAAAAACGGGAAAACAATAAGGCAGTTAAAAAATAACATTTTTGGTAACATTTAAAGGATGTCTTACATCATTGGTAAAATTTTAAGGATGTCTGACATCTGGCATTTCAAAATCCAGACATCCACTATAGAAATACTAATTAATTTAATTACAAATTGTCATCGCTGTATGATAATTTTCGTTACGATTTTCGATATGACTCAAAATCGCTCTCTTCTTCGGAAGAAATAGTATACCCAATGTTAATGTCATCGTACAAAATGGCGAATGTTTAAAAAAATTCAATCAAGTCATTTTTTGACCATTTTTTGTCACAGTTTTAATTTTTTTAAATATTTAAAAAATAAATTTTGACACAAATCTGGTAGGAATAATAGAGGGTTATATATAAAAGATTCGTACCCAGTTTGAAGTAAATTAATTAATTAAAACTTGAGATATGATGTCAACCGTGTTGAAAAAGTAGAGAAAAACGCATTAAAAGATTTCACTATGGTATGACCGACCAAGTAGCCGCGTCATTAAAATAGCTGTAACTCCGTAACTTGTTGGAATTTTAGAGTTTCCTTTGGAGAATGTATTTTTGTAAACCCGAATAAAGGGCGTGGTCGTAATTCAGCGATAGCAGATGCAATTTGATTTACACAGTCCCAATTTATATTTTTTTCCCAAATTTCTGTTATTGTTGATGATTCATTTCCTATTTTATCCAAAATATCTCGATTCGAACTCTTTACGAAATAAAAAATTCTTTAAAAAAAAACGCATAACTTCGAAATCGCACAAAAAGAGGTTTGAGTTTATCAAGAATTTAATGTTTTTCCTAAAAAAAATATCTAAAATTTTCAATTGATAATATTTTACATATGTTCATGCTCGTTATAACCGTTAAATCCTTGTACAGGTGTTCGTAATAATTGATCATTATTAGAATGATTCATATTTTTGATTGAACGTCCCTATCCAGATTTACCTTAATTATCCGGAACTTAAAAAATAAATAGTGAAGCATTTAATGAAGTGATTGGATTTTCCACTGTAATGGAAATACTTCTAATTCTTCCACTTAATTTTCTTATTTAAATATTGCTCTTAACCATATTTGGAAGACAATTATACAACGTTTGACAACAGGCATCTTAAGAAGATGTAGAATTTATAACTTTTTTAAAAATATATTTCTTCATGGTTATTAGATATTTTATCATTTTAATGGAGAATCTTCATAAATATCAATGTCGAATGTAAAACGCATAGATAGAGGTATATTTACAGCTTGCATATGCAGAGAAAGTGATCATTTGATACGACTAAATCTTGTTATTCAAATCAAAGGGCAAGATTTTTTAAAAATATGCACAATCCACTTGAGTAACACATGGTTGAAGAAATGTCGCTAATGATACTTTCCAATATTTTTAAGAACATCAATTCTTATTAAATTTATATTTATTTTATTTTTAAGTATAAATATATTCATTGGGTTAAAGTTTTCGATAATTTTTAAAAAAATATTTTTGGAAGATTCTTTAAAATACATTTTTTTACTCTAATAACAACCATGAAAACATTTGGGAAGCTCAAAATACACGTGGTACTTGCATGCAACGATTTCCTTCAACTTGAGCTTCGTTACGAGTGGCCCACACTTTTTGTTCCAAAAACTCGGTTGAGTAATCAAAACGTATACGTCCAGACCAGAGATCGAAAACCATCATCAATACAATTGTTTGTACTAGGAAAATGTTGCATTATAAACATATAGTTATAAATAGTATCAATATTTCAGTGTCGCACGATCATATAACATATATCTTATTTTTTGCATCTAGATGTCATACTACCTGCTATTTTGTATGCATTTTTCCTCATGTTTAAAATCATATAAAATTACAAAATGCGTCGATATAACCTGTAGAAAATATCTTGTATATTAAATAAAAAATTGACGTTGACTTATTGATAGTTTATTTTGTTGAAATGTATCTTTTGTATGTTGTATTTCCATTTGGCTTCTTTTTACCACGAGCTTTATTTATTAGTTTTTGAGCTTTTTTCTTTTTCTTCAACTATTTTTTTATTAAGCTTTCATTTATAACAAACCAGCTATCAAATACAAGAGGTAAAGTTATGATTGATTTTTTTTTAAATATACATTTTTATATTACTAAATATTCAGTATTCAACCATGATCATAATATCATTATAGAAAAAATAGACAAATACATGTTTAAAAATAAATAGTGGTTTGACCGCTTCAGAAGGTTGACATCAAGCGATATATTATTTGGTATACATAAGCAAGATGATTGTTCTAGGATTATGTTTAAAATTGTTATTTTGATGATTGTTATTTTTCAAAACAGCCAATCTCGCAATCAACCCTGACTTTTATTGGGTGTTAACTTTTTTTGCTTGAAGATCGTGAATCGTTTTGAATGATTAAGTGGCACTTTCGTCATAGAATGCCTAAAAATGCCATCTATCTATATAAGCGCGTCTCAATTCAAATTCGGAAGCCTTCGATCGTAAATGGTTCTGTATCACTGTCGATGCAGTGTTTGCACGCATAATGGGTTAAACAACTTTCTCTACGAAAATAATACTCTCACCATATCTTCATACAATGGCCGTAATATTAGAACACACTTGTATTAGGTAATTCCAAGTAATCATGCATGGAAATGTAGTATAGAAATACAGGACACGTCCAACGCATGTTTCATTCTGACCGATTTCTAAAACGAGATGTTATATAAGAGATTTGAATCGGTTTAATCGATACACATTTCTCAATAATCAACATTTTAGGAAAACCATTAAAATATGCATCAAATACATTTCTGTATATTTTTAACATAATTGCAAACGCATCGAAGATAGAAATTAATATTCGAATTATCATAATATAAATCTTCTCTTTAGTTACCTTATGAGTTGCAACAGTGAGCTTTCGCTCTCTGTGAGCTTCCGTTTCTGTGATCCAGAGCTCAATTCGCATATAAGTTTAGGAAGGCAGACATTCTTCACAATTGATATGACTTCGCTCCTGGTTTTACTACCTGGAATCAGAAAAATAAATGTTTCAATACAAAAATAAGCATTCATAATATTTGTGTCTGTAGGTTAAAGAAGATGCATCGTTGTTTATCCATTGCACAACCCTGCCATAAGATAAACCTTCATATTTAAGCTATTAATAATCAAATCCAATTTAAAAAATTATATATTATATTTGCGCTATTGATCATGCCAAAGATTGCTTGAGGTAAAATTATATATGATTATTTTCGAATATGTTTAATTAGCACGTTAGAAACAGTCAGATTAAAGTCTATAGATCATAGTTCGATTCATGTTTATCGACGGATATTTTTTATCTTTATTGATGATTTTGAGTCCTAAAATTGATATTTTATTGGTGGAGAAGGTTTTTATAACGTGGATATTCGTGACATCCAAGAAATATTAGAGTATCGTACATTGAACTAAGACGATTAAGTCGAAATATTAAATGAATCTACCATAATTAATGACTCAGAAAGGAGTTGCAGCGAAGTATCTACATGTTTCACATTAAAAACGATTAATTAAGGCAAAGAATTGGCTATTAAATTAAATATTTTTAATAGAAAATGATCCTATAATGGAAAGAAGTATTGATTTTAAGTCGTTCTTGATATTTAGCGATACATTAAATATTAATGTAAGGCGAGGAAATATTTATGGTATAAATAATGAAAATTATGGCAATATATACCACATTTTGCAATATACATAAAACGATATTGATTTCGCCCGATTGACTACAATCTCTTTGGTTTACATATAAAGAAAAATATAGACCAATAAATATAAAAAAAGTGGACGTCGATGTGACTTGCAATTGCAATTTCAAGGTAAGCTACGTTGCAAGTGATGTGCAATTCAATACAGACAAAGTATATTTAATACACATATATGCAAGAATATTATATCATGAATATAGCTGTTTTGCAAATAATTATAAAATTATACCAATATCAAGGCGAATGCATCAAGGTCAATGCTGGTCAAGTCGATTTTATGTCAAAATAAATTATTGCATCACATGAATATGCATTTAAATGCAACAAGTGACCAAATAAAATGTCGATATAATCCTGTTTAATATGATAAACTTTTACTGTTTTAAATGTTGCTTTTGGCAGAGTTGGACGTTTCAACTTGTGTAAAAAAATATTTTAATTTTAAAGTCAAATTCTGAACAGCTCGTTACAAGTCGGCATTCCTTCCAATGTTCACTTTTACGTATGATTTAATAAAGTCGTTCATTAATGTGTGATAATGTATATTTGCATAAATAGCCTCAAATTGCATAAATTATCTCATTAACATGAGATAAGCAAAGAGTGTCAACGTGATTTCGACCGTTAATTGAGGATTGGATGTACGCACGCGTGATTTTCGCATCTTCTATACACCACATGACAATACAAGCAAAATTGCAATTTTTATACACAAGGACGATAAACAGGGCAATCATATTTTAAAAATATATATTTATCAAGATTGGCATACATATGTCTAAATCCAGATCCTTGTATTCATTTCAGTTTCAAGTCATTTAATTATTTTTATTTACATACGTCAACTGTTCAGATATTTAAATGATCGATTTGAATTTGTATACAAGCAAATTTAAATGATTACATGATTAATTTTTTTATGGAATGGTAGTAATGTGGCGAAACCTGACATGCCAATACCATGTGCGCGCGCAGGCAAATATTCAATGAAATCATTACCGAATTTCAACGATCAGCACAACAAAATATGTTCGCAGAATAATTACAGCTTTTCAAGCAATGTCAGCCAGATTAAACGTTAACAATTTCGTCATAATATAGATGTAATGTCGCTGATAAAAAATACCCCATTTTTCATCAGACATGTTCGTTAAATTATGGACAAAAATTCTAACGTCACGGCCATTTATTAGGGAGACCCATAAGTAATCAATTATTTCGAATTAAAACGAATAAAAATTTGTTACGATTTTATTTTAATTATTCAATCAAATATATAATTTCCATTATTATTTACAACTCTTTGCCATCTTTCAGACAAAGTTTCAATCTCTCTTTTATAAAAACTTTATCGAAAAATAGTTATTTAGGTGAATTTCAAGTTCATTTACATTTCAAAACGGCGCAATATTTGGCGAATATGGCTGACGAGGTAGCAGTTCCCAATTGAGTTCCTTATGTTTTTTCTGGGTTACTTTAGCAGTATGTGGCCTAGCATTATCACGATGCAATATAACGTCTTTTCGGTTGACGAAATTTGTATGTTTTTCTAATAAATTTGTATTTATTCTGTCTAATTATGAGCAATAAATTTGTGCATTGATAGTTTATCCTAGTTTTAGAAACTCAAAGTGTATTATCCCACCACAATCCCACCATATACTCAAGAGGACCTTTTTTTATAGTCGAAGAAGATTTAGGAGTTGTTATAGCCGGTTGATTAGTTGAAAGCCACTGCTTAATTCTTTTAACATTGTCGTATAATATCCATTTTTCATCATAAGTATAATCCGGTGTAGAAATTGCTCGTTAAGGTGTCTAATTAATAAGCGTCATATAAAGTTCTGGTCAATTACCATATAAGTATTTACTTATTATTATCGTCGAAGGAACTTTTAAGGCCTATATAAAGAGCGAAACTTATGAATCGTAAAGACATTGCTCAATGATACTTGAGACTTTCAGCTCATTAAAACTTGCGCAAAAAGGCATCCTTATTTATATATAAATTCGACCTAAAATATGTAAAGCCAGTGCGATTCGCATGTCTTTAATTCATATGATATTCAAGAAGTAAAACCGTGACCAGTTTCAAAAGACTACCAAAGATCTGATTGTAAGTGAAAGGCTGCGAAGGTTGTCAGGACTTAAAAAAACAACAAGAAAGCCTATTAAAGGGCTGAGATGTGGAAGCAACAGCCTTCAGCTTCAATTTCTGTATGCCGTCTGCATTTTACCTTGAGAACGAATTCTTCCGCTTTAACGAAACGAGTAACAGACGGGAAATGATCTCAGATAGACCGCATTAATCGAATAATTGGTATCCATACATGGCAAACATGTTGATCAAAATGTGTAAGAAATCCGAATACGCTGAAGAAACTGTTGTAAATAGTTCGATGATCATAAATTATTGATAGCACATGAAATGGATACAAATAAATAATACATAACCGAATTATAAAAATTACACTGTAGATTAGAAAGGGAGATAATCGTTTCCACATTCACTATGCAAAAACGATAAAATTTTACGTTTTTACATCTAAAAGTAATGTGGAAATTATTATTTATTTTTGGATTCGATTTAATGAAATAGTCTATGTCATGTTACTTTTTCAAATTTAAAATTTCATTTTGCGAAAGTACATATCTCTAATAATGTCGTCCATAGCTTTGGTGAAGAAATTCGGATTATTTTAATGCTTTACAACTAATTCGTGAAATGTGCTCGAAGCAATCACTTCGCCCAGATTGCGCCCCGACGGCTCTGAGACCGCTGCAGTCGCAGGTTTGTCCCCTATACCTATTTTTGTTTGCAGGTCAGAGGTTTTCGACAAGGATGTTTCTTATTTTTGCTCTACTAAGGGAGAAAATAAATTCAAAAAAATGTTAAAACAGATTTGAAAAAGAGGCGAATAAGCAAGTGGATAGTAAGGGCTCAAAAAGTAAAAGATCTGTACGAAGTGCTTCGAAAACCGAACTTCTAACTAATAAATTGATAAAATATGTATCTAATTATTAAGGTTTAGTCATCAGTCGATATCAACTCAATAGAAAATATGAGAAATGCTATTTGGGCCTTATATTGTCATACAAATTTAATTGATTCACACTCCCCTCAGCATTCATACTGTTCAAAAGGCGCAGATTCTTGGTGCGAAAGATATTATATAAGCATCCTCCCGCTCTCAACAAGAAAGTTTAGCAATTCTTAAGATCCATTTATGAAGTCGTCTGATGATTTACTTGGAAAGATGCCTTGTTTCGAATACACAATTTAACAACGCGTTTCAACGCGTGCATAGGGTCTCTGATACCGAAACATAGTTTTTGTGGTAAAACACTACTAGAAATCGCGACACATACTGAAATCTCTATTTTTAACGAAGGATTTGAATCCATTTGAACCCACAAAAATAATGGATGTTCTAGGGATCACGATTCATGCAGACGCGCAACGAAGAATATATACGTCTTGTCAATCGTCGAGGCTCAAAATCTTCTAAAGAAGCTATAACAGATCGCAGAGATGCCAGATCAGCTAAAAAATACAAAGCTGAGATAGCTGAAATATTGTTTTATGGAACTGGAATCGCTGATTAATAGTATATTTTCCTTTTCGACAATTTTTTAGTACTTAAAACTTTAAACGCGTTTTTTTTGAAACGACATTTTTGCACGCGGCGTTTATAGAATTTCGAAAAACCAAGTCGCCGATTGGTCTGAAATTTTACGAGCTTAATTTACACAAGTATGGCTATGATGGTTCGCAAAATCAGGTTAAAATGTTAATTTATCATATGTTTTACATTAAAAAATACCTCCAAAAAAGGTGTTTTTTTCCAAATTTTTTTTCAAACCAGCGCCATTTTGTTACTTTTTAACGAAAAATATTAATTGAGTTTTATATAATAGCGACACTCATACAGATTAAGAATCTTTTTTACTTTTCGTTATAGGTAAGCCTGAATGAAAAAAAAACTGATGAACGTGTTGAGAGTTGAAGTGACATTTCAGATATCCTAGAGCAGCGCTTCTTAAACTTATGTAGTCCGCGGACCCCCTCTTGGAGCAAAATTTCCTTCGCGGACCCCCTCTTGAGCAAATTTTTTCTCGCGGACCCCCCCCCCCCCCCTCTTGAACAATTTTTTTTGGTGAATCTCATCCCAACCCTTGTGACTTAATTTTTCAAACAAACAAACATTTCTTGGACAAAATAGATCTTCTTATAATGTTTTCTGTAAATAATTTCACGAAAATATCTTGTTCAACTACAGATAAATGTATTTTTTATATCTTGGCGGACCCCCAGAAATGGCTTCGCGGACCCCCAGGGGTCCGCGGACCCCTGTTTAAGAACCACTGTCCTAGAGTGCTTATAAACCGAATGAAATTTTAAAATTGATCATGAAATTAAAAGCTATAAAAATAATGATCTTTCTTGAAGAATGAAGATTTTCCCTCAACTTTCTCTAAATTTGTAGTTTCTATTTCTATTTGTACCTGAAACTATTAATTAATACCCATAAATATTATATAGAGTTTATATTTGATCTACCCTCGCATTTTATTATGTGAATGTATTTCTTGAGCGTATCAAGAGAAGCTCGTCCATGCAATCCAATTGAAACGGATATAGAGTTTCAAGGCCCTCAGTAAAAAAGGGTTACTTGAAGCGAGACATTGAGTACAAAATTACCAAGAGATATTTTAACCTGAAGTTGGAGTCAAGGCCTTCGTAAGGCCTTTCTTAAGCAGCGCAATTTATATAGCGATTCAAAACCTGGATCCTTACAAAATAAAATTTAAAAAATACCGACGATTGGCATTTAAGAACGTCACATGTCCGATCTGCGACAAGATCGATGGTAATGAAAAGGTGGACTGTTGAAAATTATTACCGGTTGGACACAAAGAGAAAGTATTAATTGCATAATGTTATGGTTAAACGATCTGATGCGTGTTATTATAGCCAGAACGCATTTTGCAGATTTTTTTCAAGCGCCGCTTTTCTGGGTCAATATATACTGGTTTTGGCATCAGTTACGTATATGATAGTATCGGTCCACTTTGAAATTCGCAACAATCGATCACCGAATACCCAAAAGCACGATCGAGATAGATTGAATCGTATTTAATAGTCGAACACTTGGCGAAAAAATTTACTCACAAAATACATTTGGAAAAGGTCAATATGATAAATATTCGCATCATAAGTTAATTGATGGTGCGTATAAAAAAAAATGTTGTTATTATAACGCCTTTCTTGTTTAATGGTTTTGTTGGTGCATTGCTTTAATGGGTTTGTTGGTGTACTAAACAATAAATTATTTTTTTGATCACGCAATAGACGTATGCTATGGAGGCCACAAGGAATCAAGGATTCTTACATGAGAAATTGAAAATGATTTAATTAAATGTTTAAGCAATTATAATTAGACATCTTCATTTTAAAAACATATTTTGAAATAGCTGAGAAATATATGATGATAAGTTGTTAAATCTCAGAATCATAAATATTGATCAGCAACTATATTGATTGAAGGATGTGAATGCCAAGGATATTCAAGAATTGCTGGTGAAAGATGAGATCGATGGAGCAAATTTGGCGAAAATAGCATCTGTGGTAGCCCAAAATTTAGAAGACAATAGAACAGATGGTTACGATTATGGAATCCAATCCCGAGCCAAAATTTCGATCCCGGGATCTCGGGCTTGCATTAGACCATCCCGGGATCAGTCTCGGGATCCCGGGATCAGGATTTTCAATATTATTTTTTCCACGCTCAACCTCCAAGCTCGTTGGAGGTATCGTCATCAGATATTTAAATGCTAGTTCCTAAAAATTCCTCTCTACTGAGACATCAACTAAAACTCGCAAAATTCTCGATTTTCCAATAAATTATTTATTTCCGTCGCTGCTAATGAATACTTTTGTACTAAAATACTTTAATATGATTCGTAATTATATTACGGAAGAATACAAAAATGCTGAATCCCGTATCTATTATATTTCATATCGTTATTCTGATTATTAGAGTCGAGGTGTAGTAAATACATCACCGGTAGAGAAAGGTTAATATAACAATTTGGAAAAAATATATGTACTGTATATACTTATGCATAAATTAGACAGTTACTGCCCTAGACGTCGCCTAAGCTCTTGAAAAATTTGCAAAATTGAGAGTTCTCATTACAAATCAGAAAATTTCTCGAGAAATTTAAGAAAGCAATTTTTATTACTAGGATGTTATTAAATTTTACCCATATTTTAAGTTATTTCAATTACATACTAAGATAATAATATTATATTTATATGCAATATTTTACTGTTTTACATAGATTTTTTGTATATAAAATTTTCTCGAAAATTGAAAATGATCGAGAAATCAAAATTCCTAGTTACGATGAAGTTTTTAGGCATTTTATCATAAAAAGCATAAAGAAAGATCTGAACTTGATCGAACAGATGGAGTTGCATTTTTTAAATGAAGATCATTCACAGAGAGAACAAATTATGCTAAAATAGAAGATTTTTTGCAAAAAATTGACTACAAAATCAATATACTACTGAAGAAGGCTTTTTTGATTGATTCAGTTAAAATCAAAATAAGATTTTGGCTAATCTTTAAAACCAAGATTTATAATTAATAATACACTAACGATGGGATCTATAATACAATCTGGTCATACCCCACAAGATTACTATAAAATGATGTAGAACAAGCTTAAAAACAGCTGCTCTTGCTTA
This sequence comes from Stenopsyche tienmushanensis, assembly GCA_008973525.1. Classification (NCBI taxonomy): domain Eukaryota; kingdom Metazoa; phylum Arthropoda; class Insecta; order Trichoptera; family Stenopsychidae; genus Stenopsyche; species Stenopsyche tienmushanensis. The sequence continues at coordinate 425,991 of WACJ01000111.1, read as the reverse complement.
ACTCCTTACAACAAAATTTATAAAGATTTGTCATTTTTTGCCTTTGCACACATTTAAATCATCAATGTTCAAAGGTACGCCTACATAAGATCGAACCGGATCGATAGAGCCGGTTGAAAAAATGAATTGAACTATTAATACTAGAACTGATTACCAAAATCAATGAAGTTACCAAAGGTATCATTGTGACATTTAACAATAGAATATTGGTTATATCTTCGTGTAGAACCAATTTATATATTATAAATAAATCGGACTTAATAACCATCAATTCTAGAGATCTTCCATTGTCTTCGAATAATCATGTATCATACATTTAGTAAGAGTCATCATTGTCAGTTGGTGATAAATGAATGAAGGCAATCACAATGAAGGATTCAAATAAAAAACACTTTTGAATATATACTAAGTATGCTGAAAAGCAAATCGATTCAATCGAATAGAGAACATTTAAAAATAACTAAAATCTATCACTATCGGTAGATCTTCTAACATACAAATCATTAAACCACCATCGATTTGAAACTGATGAAACTAAAATGCATTTATGCTCATTTACAAATTCCATATGGAAATTACAAATTTGAAATGAGGAAAAACACGATACATTTGTTCATCTGGACTAGTGAATAGATATATTTTTTATATATGTTTCCTTCCTATCGCGCGTACTCATTATGTGGTTTGTTGGAAATTCTAGTGGTTTTCTGATAACATAAACGTTCGCATCCATTTGAAAGACGGCAAGTTTCCAATTATGGTCTCTTATCGTGCAAATTACACTAAAATACGCATTGAATCATTGTAGGTCGATAATGGTCATGATGGAAGCTAATTCTGGGGAAATCCTCATTACCATCGACAAATATTTCAGATGTATAATTGACGGTTTGTCATTTAAGAAACTTAATTTGAGGAACAAAGCAAAGCAGCTCGTGACCAGGATATCCATTATCAATCGTTAAGGCATATCATGATGAGGTTTTTTATACGATCTTATGACTTCATAACGTAATGTTTGAAGGTACTCTGGCTACAAAAGAGAGTTTACCAAACGCGTTATACAACTTAAGGTACGAAATGGTGTGATACAACACTGGATAAGAAAGGTTGTCAGTTGCGCAACTGTTGAGTCAACTGCAAGTACCAAAACATTGCCCACTTCCGAGTGAGAGTTACATCGAAATGCCTTTCACCAAGTTACCTGGAATGAAGTACTTACACAACAAGTGTGGCCGAGATACGACTCTTGGAATGCTTTATGAGTGTGAGGATTAATTTAAATCGTTTTGGTTATATAATATGTAAAAATTAGGTATTACTAACTAAATATGGATCTTGTATTCCTTAAGTCTGGAATAACGATTTTTGCAATTTATGAACGTACAATTGGAGTTAAACCATCGCTAAAACACACAATTTTTTTTTGAATCAATGACATTGATTGTTGACAGTTCTCAGAGAAGTTTGAGAGTTTTTGAGCCGCTTAAGTTTGTTTTCGTTTTGATGAGTTTCGTCGATGTGAGATAAGATTTGAAGAGTCCACGAAGATGCATAGACTTATCTGGCGCAAAAAGCAAGTACATATTATCTGCTGACGCATGACGGGATTTGACGGCTGTGTACGTCAAAGTGCTAAGCATATAATATACACTCAATTATGATCACAGTATATCACAGTTGAAAAGAATAACCATACTTGTTTTTAAAGGTGTGGAAATTTGTATATAAACCATAGAGACATATTTTTTTACCGAACCATATTATAATGAGAATCTCTCGCTTTCCCTTTTGTCCTTCATATATGGTTAAATTATTTCAATATAGGATTTGTATAAGAGGAGTTGTATGAATGAGTTGCGAAATGCGAAAGCCTTCTATACTTGACATTTACAAAAAAAAATAAAATCATTCACTTCTTTTAAATATTTTGAGCATGTTGATCTGCTCATGTTTCCGAATGTATTGGTAATATTCGATCGAATATGAACTGTAGTGGAAGCTAGTCCATATACAACAGCATGAATATCCAGGACACTCGCCAAAGCTTTCGATGCACCAAAAAAGCTCATGGTTGCTGTATGATGGACAAATAAGGACATTCTAAATCGTCTAGGAAGTCATTATAAATGAATCGAATATATGCACTAGAAACCAAAATTTAGCAGCAGATAACCATTTTAAAACTAAATACTTTAAATGACATTTCTCTCCAATAGATTTTAATCTTTTCGCCTGATACAAAATTTTGAAACCACGACTTTTTGGTTCTAAAATTGCGGATTTCTATAAAAATGCAATTAATAATTTCGGTTCTAGTTGGAAAGAAACTATTGAAGCTAATGTGAATGACTTTGATTGAATAAATTGAATACCGAACGTTCATGTGATATGCCCTAATAATCGTTACAAATCAGTAATTTGACGGAAATATGAATAAGTCTGAATTGTTCCATCACTTCTGCGTATTTTCTTCGTCATACAAACAACCAAACGATAGCTATTAAAGCATTCGATTATAGATCCAATCCTTAGCCAAATAGTAGGTTAATATCGGCCCCATGCATCAAAATACGACCTATGAATAAGCGATGTGACGAATTCAAGAGAAGAAACTGGTCGGTCAGCTTTCACTGGTCTCGATTTATTGTATAATATTCGTTAAATTGTCCTTCCGGTTTTGCAATAAGATACTCTTCCCACAACGGACCATGTTATTCAATAGCGGCATGCACATTGTGATGTAATGAATGCAAAAAATCAGAATACATTAACACGTTTTCCATTGATTTTGGCAAATCAGATGCAAAAATATTCATTCTAGTTTCATCCGATTGTTATTCGAGGCTTAACCTTCAAAATATCGAAGTCAGATTGGCTTTGAAATCTCCAAATATATACAGTAACACTTTCAGCAGACTGGCCTAAAAGATCTGACCCCGATGACACAACATTCAGACGATGCTTGCTCTTTTTGGATTCCTGCTCTATAATATTAATGCTCAGGCTTTATAATGCAGATGGTAAATTGGTAATGGTATGACAACCATCATGAATTTAAATACTTGTAGTGTCACTAAAATAAATCCAAATGTAGCTAAAATTATACCACAACTGAGTCCTTCAAACGGTACACTAAATTATTGCAAATCTTTCAATTTGATGGCTCATCAATTAAAATCGATGTTGATCGTATGTTTATAATTTGTTGTTAAAATAAAGAGTTTTTGATTAAAATTATAAACAATACCAAACAATACTGTAAATAAAATATAGTAAAGTGTAGGTACGTTATTTGAATATACTATGTCAATTTTGTTGAGCAGAAATCGTCATTTGTCGTGATAGCCCTGCCCTCGAGTATACAAGAGCTTATAAATTAAATCCAGTTCGAACCCAGCTCGAAGGTCTTTTTGGCAATTAAAATACAACCTGAATATTTTTGAATTTACCTTGGAAAGGTTTCTAAGTGACCGTAACCTAGAGAGGCTTTAAACACATGCCTTAACCTCGGTTTCATCAAATATACGACAAACGCTTAAATCTGAGGTTGAATAATATTTAGCATTAATAATACACGCAGTTTACAATATGGCATAAATCACAAATTAGGTAAATGGATCAATGAAATGATAGCCCTGCTTTATTCCGTAGATATTATCGTAAACAAACTGTAAAGATTGCTTAACAAAAAGCGTTATACACTGAACCATAGACTTAAGAATTTATTTTAATAACTATAATGACAGTGTATTGCATAAAATAGACCAAAATGTTGCATAATTTAATATTTTATTAATAACTAAAAAGCTATATCATATCCATATTTTTGACGTGATATAACTATTTACTTTAAATGGATATGGTTTTTCCGCATTAATTTTTTGAAAATAAATATGTATGAATTTACCTTATTTTGATGAGTTATGAAATAGGGTCAAATGTATAGCTAAAATGTTATATAAATATAGTAAAAGCGAATACTTGTAAAACTAAAATGAACCAAATTAATTCAAATTTGTTGAAAACAGTTCTAATTTGTAATGGGAAGGGCATTGTGGATGACGAACGGATTCATTAAAATAATGAATTAATATAATATTCCCAATCGATCTTGATAATCCAGGTTCAGTCTGGTTTTGAAAGTTGGATAGGGCTAACAATGAAAGACTGGTTAAATTACAATAAACCCGACACCAACTTAAAGAAGCAGTGGGAAATTACCACAAGAAAATTCAGCATTTCCAGAATATTATCCGATGGATGTCGTCAACATCATTGCATAATCATGCAATATTTAATAGGATAGTTAATAACATGTGCGCATATAACGTCAGAATCCAGGAAGCAATTGTGAATACATTGCCGGATAATAACATATCATCAAATTAACAATCATTATGATTGTACACAAAGAAAAATACTCTTTAAGACCGGCACAAAAATCAAATTTAAGCCAACAATAACAAAAATCATCATCGTCTCGAATCAAATCACGTGCTCATACTCATAACGCTCATCGGAACTTCAATTTTACTTTCATTTTTTTCTCGGTTATATAAGTTAGACTTATTTTACGCTCGGAACATCACAATGAACCACAATGTCATTAAATGCACTTTCTACGCGTTTTGATAGCTCAACAAAATGAGAAAGATTGATGTTGAGTAATTGAGTTGAAGAGCGGCGCTTCAAAAGTCATTTGGATGCTTTTAAATTGCATTCGGTGTGATATAACAGCGATTGCAATTGAGAACGTGTTGCTGATGACTTGGGTAAAATATTTTGTTCTGAGATAGTGAAAGAGTATCAAAAAAATGCTGTAGAATCAACGATGATTGGAGATGCGGATGTAATCATTTTAGCTTGAAAAAAAAGAAATACGAAGTATATCCCGAAAGTAAGTGTACTAAAATTTTACATTTTTTTAGTGTGAAAAAGTGTATTTGTGTTCTTTCAGGGAGGAGAATATATAATAATCTGAAGGCAACAAGTTAGGGGAATACGGGGGGTGGTTCAAAACATCCCAATCAAATAAATCCAAGAGCGCCTTGATGGCACATTCCTCTCGTCAGCATACCCTTCCTTTTATTTTGAATGCTTCTTTTTCGTTTTTGTAATGTCTCACAATATCGTTGTGCATTGATGGTCTCTCTTTAAGGCAGAAATTCGTCCAAAATGATGCTTTTTCGATCCCAAAACACTGAGGTCATGATTTTTTGCCCGAAATTTTGGTAACGCAGAAGGGAAATTGGTGTGACACCACTGTGACGATTGTCTTTTTGACTCAGAAGTTGAATAGGGTCATCCACTTTTAATGTCCAGTCACAATAGATCTCAGAAAATCCTTACCTTTCAATTCAAGTCGCGCAAGAAACTTCGCGGGCGCTATTGACCCGCTCGCACTTGGTGGGACTTTTTACCGATATCCTTCACGCAACTGGACACTACAACTTGAATTTCCATACTATGGTGTTTTTGCAACGCTCGCTTTATAAGGAGATCTCCTTCTACTACTCAGTATGACCAACTCTAAAAAAACTAAAGCCCGTTATTATCACGGTACACTTACTTTCAGGATATGTCTCGTATAATGAATTCGATATTTTTTCATAATAAATAAAATAAAATGATAATAAAATTCAGTAGAAGGAAGGAAATGACTTTCTCTGTGATTTTTAGGATATTCTACCTCTATTAGTTATTGAACATTCTCCACATTCATAATGTTAATTAATGCCTTCTGTTTCTATAGACTCTGTTTTTAGATGGCTCAATTAAATTACACGTTGAACTAACGCAGGAAAAATGTTTCCAGCATGTGCTTATTCATCCATTAATGAAGCAGTTATAGTAATTAAATTGTATTGTTAATATGAAACCATGTAGTCCATGATCGAAATGAACTATAAGTACAGATCGCTGAATGTATCATTGGTGCGGGCGACGGTAGATGTTAGAGCAAAATCTTTCACTCTTATTTGAAAATTATTACAGCAAATAAATATATTCTATAAATAATCAATAAAAAACCGCTACAATTTCCATTCCATTACTACCAATTGGCCGCGTATAAATCTGGTCTTCTAGGCGTTGATTTATTTCTAAGCCAATCGTTCTCCATAACAAGGAAGCATTATGTGCAGCAAACCAAAAAACGTGTCGAAGCCTTTTTTTTTGGACTAGAGGTTTTTACCAGTCATCCGATCAATGACACGAAACAATGAATCCGAGGCCATATCCGTTCAGTAGTTTCAACTGGCTTCCTTTATTCATGGTACATTATTTCTTTGGATGCAGAATGCTGAATCAAAATATCCATCCAAATGGGGTAAAATTGTGTGCAATTTGTATTTGAGGTCATGAAACTACACACGCAATCATGCATTATGATTGCACATATAATAATGTCATTGTCAGCCAAAAGCTACTGGTCGTTGCATGCTATTTATTCACGTGACAATAGCAACAAATTGCAATAAAAAAAGTCAGCATGATTTTTAAAAAGATTATTTGCATAGTTGAAAATCGCTTTGTTTATCTTGAATATCTTACATAGCTTGACATTCGATACAAATGAAAAACTAGTATCATCTGTATGCAGACGATTAGATTTTATTTATGATTGTTTTGAACAATTAATTTAAGTATCGATTTAACTTTTATGAAATAAACATTTGACGTAAAATCTAATCAAGGAGAATATCATTAAAATTTGGAATTTAGAGCATTTTATATAATGCTATTATAACTTTATAACGGTTATAACGAGCTTCAAATTCAAAGTCTTTACAATACGATGGATAAACTTTTTATTTTAATCTTCACGTCATTGGGGAAAAAATAAAGTATATAGATCATCCATGTGCTCATAAGTTCAAATAATGCATTGATATTTAGCACATTATAGTTGCATTTTAAACTACACTCTTGATCGTTATAACTGTAATCCAATTACAAATGTTATCATTACAAACTAATTTGATTCATTTTAGTCAACAGAAAATTGTATATGAGGATCAAACATATTATGCAAAGTGTAATACAGAAAATTGTATATGAGGATCAAACATATTATGCAAAGTGTAATAATTTATTTGGGATGAAGGAAAACGTTAAAACAACAACATTTCAGCCATGAATAATAACAAATAGTGATAAAATATGAAAATAATAATCCTTAACCTTCAAACTGCTAAGAATGATTGTCAATAGTCATTAAAGCTAAATAATGCTTCAAGCACACTTTCGTGGGTCAATAAGGAATGTTAAAATTATTCTTGATGTTGTTATGCGGAACCGGTGATAATAAGACAAAAAAATTGTAGTTATATAATATGTATGTACTATGATATATTTTATTCGTACTTTCCATCTCCGATTATGAATCATTCATCAGCGAATTTGCGATTGATTTGCATGTTTAAATGAAAAAAAAAACAATTAATATTGGATTATAAAATTGTCAGTAAAAGCACACAATTTTCAAAATTATTTTTAAAAGTTGTTACGTAGACAATGTTTGTTCTTTATTCGACGTTCTCTATTGTTGTCACAGCATAATACATTTTTTTAGGTATGACAGTAGAGGAGAAATAATTAGAAAGTGTACAGAATACTAATGATGAACTTTTTTTTCTTACAGTTTGCAATTACAATTGGATACGTTTTTTGCTTTATCTGCTAAATCTTTTAATTAAATTTAATATACGCACTTTTACGCATGTGTTATAGTTATATTCAAATTATACAAGTAGGTTTCACTCTAGCACACGGTTCACAAGTTTGTAAAAAGGGAAAGGTTTAATAGAAGAACTTAATAATATTTTTTTAAATTTATTTAAACTATTTTTTTCTTGAAACACAAGGATCTCGAACTTTTTTTAAGCCCTAATTCTGAAAACCCCTTCAATGAACAAAGCCAGAGAGATTTGGTAAGATCTATAGATAGGTACTGTTTCATATAAAATGGTCTGGCCAGATCATCTTATTGACAGAAAGGTTAAAACATTATAAAATGTAAGAAAAAGCTTCAAAAGTGCTTTGCTCAAAAGAAAGAAATTTATGAAGACCTCAGCCAAAAGCAAATAATATTTTATACACTCAAACCTGTTTTAGTGCGACTTTTTTTTGTGCGATATCGAAGTAATGCGGTTTTTTTTCAAGCGATTTTTTTTTGAAGCGCTGAATTACGACCAGGCCTTTTATTCTGGTTTAGATTTTTGAAAAATTTGATTCAATTTTTTTTACATTGTTCTAATGTTTCGACTTTTAAAAATACATTCTCCAAAGGAATTTCCAAAATTACAACTACTTACGGAGTTATAGCTATTTTAGTGACGCGGCTACTTGGTCGGTCTTACCATAATGAAATCTTTTAACGCGTTTTTCTCTTTTAGTTACTTTTTTCAACACGGTTGACATCAAATCTCAAGTTTTAATGAATTAATTTACTTCAAACTGGGTACGAGTTTTTTCTATATAACGCTCTATTATTCCTACCAGATTTATGTCAAATTTTATTTTATAACTGTTGATGTGTGATTTTTTTTTAGTTAGGGACTATGGTGATATCTTTACTAATTATGAATTATATTGTTAGAAATAGAAAATCTACACAGAACAATGATGACATTGACACTGGGTATACTATTTCTTCCGAAGAAGAGAGCGATTTTGAGTCATATCGAAAATCGCAACGAAAATTATCAAACAGCGATGATAGTTTGTAACTAAAATAATTAGTATTTCTATAGTGGATGTCTGGCATTTGAGATGCCAGATGTCAGACATCCTTAAATTTTTTACCAATGATATAAGATATCCTTTAAATGTTATCAAAAATGTTATTTTTTAATTGCCTATTTGTTTTCCCGTTTTTTATTAACTTTTTTTATGCGATTTTGGATATATTTTATATAGCTGTTTTGAAGTTATGCGGTTTTTATAATCCATGGAACGCATCTTTACTTTTTCTATGTAAGTCATAGGTTTTTTTTACTATGTAATTATTTTGATCATCATTATTTCAATGAACATATTTTTCCTATACGTAAATCTAAAAAAAGGACCAAGCTGTTTGAGTCATCGCATATGCCGTACACACCTACGAATGTCACGTCGGCATATACACACTAACGACCGTGCATACGCACACACAGATTTTTTTGTGGTTGTTATGCACGAAAAAATGTATTGAGCGGGCTTAACATACTGCACAAATTGTAAATGTTACAAAATGATTTGATCATCGTTTAATATTTCGAACATTCACGCATTACGAAATATTTTTTTTTTTGTATCCGAAACATTCTTCTAAACGAACATTTGCCTATCAATAATAACAAAATCGTGTTGAACATTTCAAATATATCTAAAAAGTTCATAGTAAAAAAACTGACTATCTTAAAGTGCACGCATTAAATCATTCTTATGCTCTGCGATTTTATAAATTTGAACTAGCGACAGTCGATAATTTTTAATCGTTAATGCTTTACAAATCGATTTTTATCAAACGTCCTAGAGTGTTTTTGCAACGTGTTTCCATTCAAGGCTGTGCGAAAAAAATCATTGAGGTTTGTAATTATGTTGCATATTTCTTTGAAGTAGATTAACGGGTGCCGCGATAATGCAGGATGTATACTGGTTCTATTTATCTAGGATCCAGACAAGGATATTAATTTCCTGCTTTTATAATGTTCAGTATTCTATACAGGCATTACATATAATTTAATAACATCACGCAAGGAAAAATATCCACTGATTTGCTAAATAATCTTCTTAAAGTGACATCCGTTTTCAGACATAAACGATTTCCATAGAAGATTTTCTGGTTGTTTTCATATATATTTAAATCAGTTATGATTTATTTTTTAGGCTGAAGAGAAGAGAATTTAGTCTATAGTCATTTTTCCAAAATCTGAATTTAAATCTGACCTTTAATAATAAACATCCAGAAACTATCATCGTATACAAAAAACTTGTATATTACATAATAAAACAGTTTAAATGCATAAACAAAAACATTAAAAAGCATAGAAATTGTTAAACAGGTCGTCCTTGAGGGTCTCGTGTACAAGTATTGCACTATTGATGGATTTTTAGAAAGAAAAAAAAACAAATTTAATATGATTCAAATAACATTCCAATCTATAAAAAAATGTATTCGTCGATATATTGCATTGGAATTTGGAGATTGTCTGCAAAAATTCAGTCGCTGGAGATATCTGATAGCTTTACCAAAAGCATCCAAGCGATCAATGAAGCACTCATTAAATGGTATAACGTTTCAATTACAATATTTATCAACAAGGTCGAAGAACGATGCTGAGCTAGATTTTATGACTGATCTACTTTGATGCAAATTTATCTGGATTTTATTGCACTCGAGGTCAGTATGATGATTTTGCAGTCCGAATGCACATTGGCGACGAATATTTGACACGTGTTCAGAATCTGACGCATTTGAACATCAATATAATTTTTAAGCATCCTCGACATACGCTCGATATTAAAGGGAATATTTTACGGAATATATATAACGAATTCAAATACAATCCTTTGAACATGAGCTCTTGAGTCAAGTCAATTGGTATCATCAATCAGATATAATAGGCTGTCTTCTTATGGTAAGCATAATTATCTTCAAATATTCATATCGACTTGGTGTCAATTTTTTTCTTTTTAATTAAGCATCAACAAAAAATACAAGTGTATGTTAAATGCGAATGTGGGTTTTTGCTAATTGGTCAACGTAAGAGACGACATTTAATGTGCTAAATAAAATGTGATTTAACATGAGATCATCTCAAAGAATAGAGATCGATATTCAAAGCGATGCAACTGTAGGTAGGACCCAAAATTATTTTCATTTTATTGCTTGACAGTTTTTGGGGATTAATTGCACTTAGGCTGCTGCACTTTTAAGTCGTGTTTTGAACTCAATCAATGACTATAATCACCAAGAATGAATTGTGATTTTTAAAATTCAAATTTAACAACTCAATTTGCAATAGATCGAATTTATTCGAAATTTATTGCTTATTATTTATTGAGAAATGAGTTCTTTACTCTAATTATGGACGCAAAAATCAATGGCTATCGAAAGATCTGAAAGCAAAAACGACCCTTAAGCCCGGCCTGACACCAAAATTTGATTTTGAATGATAAACAGCTTTGGATGGAAGACAATTTGACATCCTTCTTATTCTCCAGACATCGCTCTGCCGGATTTTTATCTTTTCAGATTTATACAGCATTATTTGTATGGAAATTACAAAATACAAATGATGAGGTCAAATCACCCAAAGTGCAACCACCAGCGACCCCATAGCTTTAATCGCCAATTCGATTAAAGCGTGCAATTTCGTCGTTCACGATCCATCAACACTTTGTTGCGAAGGTTGGCATCGAAGAATAAGGTCGTCCAGCACTAATGGTACACAATATACATCAAAGATTGCCGAAATAAAAAATGTAATACAAGGTTTTAGGTATGGTTTCGCCTAAATTTGACATATCTGTTCTGGTACGTGCCATACATAAACAAACATCGAGTACAGAGATTAACGACGTCGAGCGATGACGCCAATTTACGACTCTAAATAAAACAACAACGATGTAAATTTTGACCCCGACCAATCGGCGACGTGAACTTCAATCTATGTACACGAATTTGACAAGCGTCTGTGATAAAAATAGCATAAAATTCGCATAAATTTGGGATAAATGATCGACGAAAATTCAGAAAATCGGATGATGCTTGTATTGAGGCATGTTATTAATTTTGTGTTGATGTTAATAAAAAAATACATACTGAAGAGATCGAGGTTGCTGAAGTCTAGATCGGCATCGAAGTCCAGATCGGCTTTATCTTCCCTGAAGCTCGACGGACTCTGATATATGTCGAGGGTTGGCTTTCCGCTCTCATCTCCTTCGACGAATATGGCTCTGGATTGATTATTGCTGGTCACCGACTGATAAAGCTGGGTGATGATCGTCGTATAATCGCAGACCAGCACAAGGAAGAGAGCTGTGATGATGATGGTGCGAAAGATTCCTCCCGACTCCATGTTGAAAGATTTTACTATCGACAATCGGCTGAAATTTATACACTAACTCTTATAACACTCTTCGACACTTTGCTCGACGATTTCGACAGTTTGCATAGGATTTTAATGACCAAATAGAATCTGAAAATGGCGTTAAATACGAAACTATATGATTTTTGGACGTATATTAAGTATTTTAACAGCAATTCGACATTTATATAAGACACATCGAACAATAAAGTCCAATTTTTGGGTCGATCAATCAAATTTCAAAGCCGAAACACTTTCAAATAATTAAAATTATATAAGAACTTCCATTGTTGTAACGCGAGAAAGGCGTGAAGGCGTTTTAAATGAGAAATTGAATACAAAAGAGTACTTATGTTATGTAAAAGAAAGCCTTAATACGCCTTTTAAAAATGCAATTTGGCAGTAATTGCAAACAATGACATCCTCAAACGTCCATTGTGCGATCCAAATGTTGTCTTTTGTCGTTTGAGACGTGACAAAATCGTTTGCATTGTCAAATGCATGAGATCTAGCATCAAGAAATTTCTAGGAAGTTCAAAAATAATCAACGTTTGTGTTATAAAAAGACGCATTGTCATTGTGCTATAATAGATATTAAGGAAATGCAAGAAAATAAAATGAAACATGATCAATTTGCAATGAGATGTGCCAATGATCATAATGATATAAATTCTATTTATTTTGCCAAATTTTAAAAAAAATTGAATTATTCATTGGCTGATTGATTGATACAAATTCATTATTATTGATTAAGGGCATTTGAATTAAAATCAAATTAAGGGCGCAAATTGATGTATCATTTAACACATTTTTTAATAATGACAATAAATTAGATTATGGCACTATTTAACACTTTTATTTATTTAGTTGGTATTAAAAACTATTTATTGCTTGCATTTAATGTAGTACTAACTTTTGTTTGACGTTTTGAGCGGGAAGCGCATTGGAACGCGCAGGCGCGTTAACGCGTTTCTCTCGCCAGAGCCGGCGCAGAACTGACAGACCACTTGTTTGATGCCTGACCACCACCCACCACCCACCGCCCGCCGCCTGCCACCACTCCGGACAACTTCCTACTTTTGATACATATTACCTGTGATCTTCATGTGGTAATGTCTTACTTCCGGAACACATATAGTGAAGGTTGTCTATGAGTCTATAAAAATCCAATGAAATCACTACATTGAATAACAACCACAACAACACATTATTCCATTAATTAACTTATGTCAATATTGCCATAATCACTACCTGTTGATAATATAAAGATTGAGTGTATTACTTGAACTCGTAACTCAAACATCTTGACTTTAAATCTACATTAGTTATGTAAAAGTTATGGCGTTTTAATTTTCGTCTACGAATTCCGAACGTTTATGTGTACCATCAAATATATAAAACAGAATTAATTATGTAAATTAAACAGATAAATCCATACAGAAGAATACATTCATACCGAATTTATTTTGTATGCTAGCAAATATTCAATTAACTCAAATAAAAACAGTTTAACTCGGTTATAGCGAGCAATTGTAGTCTGGCACTACTAATTGGTGAGCTTAGGCGACGCATAGGGTCAGTAACTGTCTAATCTATGTATACATATATACAGTACATATATGTTCTTCAAATGGTTATATTAACCTTTCCCTACCGATGATGTATTTACTACACCTCGACTCTAATAATGGGAAAATCGATATGAAATATAATAGCTACGGGGTTCAGAATTTTTGTATTCCTCCGTAATATAATTATGAATCACATTAGAGTATTATAGTATGTAAGTATTCATCTGCAGCGACGGAAATAAATAATTTCTCGGGAAATCTGGAATTTCAGCAGAAAGGAATTTTATCAGTCACATTGATGGTGTTATACGAAAATGGGGGCTCACGCGGTCATCAAATCGAAATTTAAATATCTGATGACGATACCTCCAACGAGTGTGGAGGCTGAGCATCCATTTTTAGCAGCAGGTTGCCTGGTTTCCAAAATCAGATCCAGACTAAATGATAATAATTTTTGTATTTTTTAGTTTTTTATTTATCTATTTTTGAATAATATTTTTATCTTTTCTTAAATAAATAAAATTCTTTCGCCTTCGAATTATTTTTTATATTAAACAAATGGACTTATTAGTAATTTTTGATCAAATTTATCAATGTAATTTCTTAAACTATTGAAAATTCGGTCCCGGGATCCCGGGATTAATCCCGGGATAGTCTAATGCAATACCGAAATCCCGGGATCGAAATTTTGGCTCGGGATTGAATTCTTTATCCCCGACTTCTTGTAGTCCGAAACTTTTTGGAAAAAAAGTACTTACATAGATACAATAATGGCTATAGCAGTTATAAAAAATAAAAATCTGTTACTGTCATCAAATGTATTTCATGGCGATTTTTGAAGCGTTTTAACTATCCCTTGAAAAGTTTTTTTTACGGTCTATATGTACTATATTTGTATTGAGATGTCGGATTACAGGGGGCGCCGGATTAGCGCAGTGTATTATATTAACCACGGCTGAAAAGAGCATAATCGTACATAGCCTGAGTACAATCTGAGCATTAATTCCCGTAAAGTATGCTTCTTGAGTGCAACATCATAACATCACGTGTGCACAAACAGCATCGGCTGATTAAACTTTGATTGTAAAATTTCGAGAATTTAAAATGCGGTCTGACATAATTAGACCAAAAAACGTCATTGCACTTCTGGAAACCACATTTTATTGAAGACGTCATATAAGTGGTATGATATTCGTATAAATGACATTTATCCATTTCCGCTCCGTTAGTAAAATGTGCTTTTTTGGTGTAATCTATTTGGAATTACGGCGAACGTAGTACGGACAAAAAAAATTAACTAGACTTTAAGTACTTTGTCAGAAGTGAAATGCGTTGTATAAGAATAATAGCACCATTTTGGCTCATTTTTTCAAGTCGAGCAATTAAAATGTTTAACGACGTATACCACGGAAACATTGGATGTAACCATTTTCTATGCTGATGAATTTTGTTGTTTTATATAAACGGTGATAAGAGTACAATCGGTTGAGCTGTTGACCTTTGTATATTATTTAAAACAATTTGTAATTGATTTTTGTATCGTGTTCAATTGAAATTGACGTTTGGATGCAGTTCGATAAATGACTGCCCCTGAAGCAAGACATTTTAGTTTTTAAGCGAATATGATGACTCAATATTGATGATATCTTGCGTTTTTTTAAAAATGCATATTTTTGCATAAATAAATTTATTTTAGTCTTATATGACCTCAAATCCCACATCATTTTATAATAATTTCGTGATAAACGACGGGATTATAGGTTTTATCGTCGATATGACTTGAATGTGATTTGATTTTTATTGATAAATTGAATCTAAACTGATCTGACACGTATAAATCATTTTTAAATTCTCAAACACTAAAATTATAGCGATATCCTCAACTATATAATTATTTTGTAACTATGTAACACTATCCTCGATTAAGCGATTTTAATCTTAACCGTTTCATGAGTACTCACGGAAATATCCGTTTTGACCTTCACTATTCAGAAAGGGCACTCTTGTGCATTGAAGCTCCGAGGCGGACAGAGACAGAGAGAACTTAGCGTAGTTCGGGAGACTGAGACGGATAGCTTCTTCATATGCATCGCATGATTGTATAGATCGTTAAGCCCAAATTTATCGATTTATAATGATTTCGATTTCAAGTGTGTTATTTGTTTACACAAAGAAACGACCGAATATTGTGTTATCGAGAGTGTTTGTTTATCTTCTCTGCGTGTTGAATGAGTCTTTGTTCAATTATCATTTCCTTCTAAAGGAGGGGCAAATGAATCGATTTTTTGTGCATTGTTTTTGTAAAGAAATGACGTGGTCTTGTATTCACTATCAAGTGAATTGAAGTGAATTGAAAATTGTCTTACGTTGATTAGGAGCTGACAGAAAGTAATCGGCGTAAAGCGATTATGACATCAACGACTTCATCGATTTTAAATTTGCTCACTAACGAAAAGGTTAAGCAGGGTTTAGCATCGAAAGTTATAATATTTTGATTTTGTATTTAAAGAAAATCTGTGTATTGAAACACTATCATAGTCAAAAGCAAATAAGGGATTCTTCGTCATCACATTTAATCACCATCAAACCAGGATGTTTCCATTCAGCGAAATATTATCAATTTCGGATCATTCTTTAGCAGGATCTTGAGTTCTATGAACTCCTCATATTTTGTGCACATTTCATTGGAATGATGTTCATTTAAGAGGATCATTATGTGTATCGATTCCAAAAAATCGATATTTTTTGCATAAATTGTATCCAAATATAGTGTAGAATATGTGGATAAAGTGATTTTCCGATATTCGGAGTTGTTTGGAACTTACAGCATTAAAAAGGCGAGGGTTTGGAGAATCGGACTCCGTCTTTTGCATCTCGGTTTCTCACTTCAGCCCTATTGTGTACAATGAAGAAGCTGTTATATTCGAATATAACGATTAGTTTAGTCTCGACCGAGCACCCAAAAGGTTCGAACTGATTAATTCATGTCATCTCAACATCAAAACTGTTTAGCAGGCGAAGACAGCTGGTGTAAATGACGCAAGGTTGAAGCTAGAAAAGAATGCAATAATTTCCACCACCATAAACCACCTCTGACTGCAGAAGTTCAAAAAGTCATTAAACCAGTCTACGAAGATTTATCACGAGATGAACTGTTGACCAGATGTTTAGGAGCATAAACACAAAACAACAATGAATCATTAAATTCATTAACCTTTTAACTGCCAACGACGCACCGACGCGTCGAATTTGTATGCGCTGATGAGTCATTGGCAGTTAAAAGGTTAATATAGACTTTCGTTCCTATACACCTGCATTCTAGCACAGAGATCGTTGAAATAGCAACTTTTTTGTCGTGAATATCTTCAATGAAGGATTTAATGGTATTTTGCAAGTTTTAGGTACTATGGGATGTCAAATTGACAGATTGAAAAAGACTTTCTCCGTTGATGAATGTCAAAGTTTCCGTATATTTCAGCAATGAGTGATGATTTCAATCTGAAAAAAATATAAAGTACGTTTAAAATATGAATAAATATGTGGCGAAAATTTTGCTGTTGTATGTTCATTCAGTTTGCTAAAAAAAAATCCCAAAAAAGTGTCAAAAAAGTGCTGTCACCTGAGATGACAATTTCAATTATTCAGCCTAATTTAGGTCTCTGTCATCAGTCATCAGTCTTTTTGTCTTTTTTTTCCACCCGTAGTTCTTGAATATTTTCAAATTTCACATAATTCACAGTATTTCCCTCATATATGTTACATTAAACGAAGTTCTATTATTACTTGTAATCTGTTTTCTGTAGGATCGAATTGAATTACCTCTGGTCATAAAAGAAGAAATCAGTTGTAATAGTTTGAAATAGTTTTGAAAACAGCCACACAAACTATAAATAATATTGTAATAACAACTATGACGTGTGCTATATGAATTCATAATACTTAATAAATTATTCTTGTATACTTTGAAATGTCTTGAATTACGCGACTTAAATATTTTCAACATGATTTTCCATTCAATATACCTAATACCACACATCGAATGTTGGTTATGTATAAACATGAATAATAACTATATTATGAGTATAGTTTTGCTTGAAATATGGAAAACGAGTGTCTAAAACCAATTGAATTGACTATAAATATACAATATTTGTTGGATTGTCTATAATGTACAAAGTCTAATTCTGAGATGATAATTTATTTGAGATTAACAATTTACAATGACGTTTAATAAATATATATGTACAAATTATCATATTATAACCGGAGGTATTTTCCAATATTAAATTTGAAAAAGAAAGTATCGATAATCGATTTCCATGCGACATAATGACGAAATTAAAAGTTACTGTATTGTTTATGTCGCAATGTGTTATTGAAACTGTCTGTTATTCATACTATTTTTCAAAATGCATCCTATGGAACAAATATTTTGAAAATGAGCGACTTTCGTCAATTGGAATTTATTGTCATGTGAAATTGTTTAAACAGCAAAAATTTCAATAGCAAACGAACTGTATCGAAATCCTTTGTTTTCGTTCTTGCAAAATCAATCAAAGCAAATTAAGCAACCACCAATCGAGGTTGTTGTGAGATCAATTGCATTATTGCTGGACAGGGTATTGTTCAAGTACAATTTTTTCTACTTTCAATGACTTATTTAGCATAAATATTTCTTTGCGATTTGCCTGAACGAAGTTGAAATAATTTATGCATCCGACCTTCATTTGTGGAGATTTTGTTGAAAAAAATCAAGTAAAACGTATTATTAATAAATTGTAAATGCGAATTTGGTTTGCAAAACGTTATAAAAGCCAAATAACCTTCTGATAATAATGAAACATCCTTTCATATATTTGTGATGAATATCTATAAAAATACATGTATTATTTATAATATTTCAACTAGTATCCTTTTGAAAATCTATTCTTTAAGGAATATTTAGTCATTTTAGCGTACACGATGTTGACATGTATAAGTTTTAGTTCTTAATGGAAACCTTTTTTGGTTCAGGATTTGAATCTTTAGTCAAGATCATGGATCCCCAAGTGTCTTCAAGGTTTGTTTGTTCAGTTCTTCAATTAGATGATTGCCAACGCTGTAATCCTCAATATCATTTATCAATGTGGACATGCTTAAATCTTTATGAATTGTGTCGTGTTTCACAAACTATGTACTATGTATGTATCATTTTGAATTGAAAGAGCTGGATTTAGAGTGATTTTGTATAGTGATATTTTATTTTTATATAAAAAAATGATTTTTAGCTTATCAACCGATACATCATTCTCATTTTGTGTTTAAATTACGTTCCTTTTTTTACATTCCCGTCTGTTCAGGAACAAACACTTTGCATACAGATTTGCTTTCATTAACTTTTATGTGACATTTCTTCAGCCATTGTGGATTGTAGTTTCTGTCGTTATATGGTCGATGGATTGAATGTGATACAATATAGTGTGATACAACCTTTCCCTCCCTGATTTTAAATTTTTCTTGATTTTATAAAATAGTTATGCCTGTATTTGTCTAATACCTTTTTTAAACAAATAAAAGTAATTGAGCAGTATTTTTTGTCTTCCGATTTCTTAAAGATTCTACTGAAAATCCGTCTGTTCTATGATGGCCTGTTGTTGTCAGGATACAAATTGATGATTGATTGATTCAAATTTAAATTGATGAGTACCAATTAGTTTTTATCGGTTAAAGAATTCAACCTTTTCAATAGTAGCCCCTCGAATACTTTCGAAAGCATTAAGAGCAAGTTGATGACTCTATATGATTTGATATCGCGTATGACTACGAGTGCTGATATAATATATGTATGTTCGCTTTGTAAGATCCATGTTCGTGAAGACCATATAAATTCAAGTCACTTTTCATCGTAGACACTGAAATATTAGATAATCTGGCTTCATAAAATTGTAAAATGATGACTTATTTTAAAAGATGATATAATAAAGTTTTACTTGATAATCGTGGAAAATTTTGGGCGGTCCGGTATTTTCTTGTCCTTTAAAGTGCTAGTCTCATGGTGTCTTCTCATGGTACAATGTAATTCTTATGGTTTATTAAGAAATTATATTGAGATAATATACACTTAAACCTTTTATTGTGCGGTAGATGCCATCCGCAGAAAATCGCACAAAAATAAATCGCACAAAAAAAAGTTATAAATTACATAGAAAAAGTGAAGATGCCTTCCATGGATTTTAAAAACCGCATAACTTTGAAACAGATATATAAAATATATCCAAAATTGCCCAAAAAAGGTTACTTAAAAAACAAGAAAACCATAAGGCAATAAAAATTTTTTTTTAGTAATATTTAAAGCAGGGGTGGCCAACCCAAATGATCTTGCGGGCCAATTTGGCAATGCATCATAGCTCCGCGGGCCGCATATAAAATTATATATCCCTATATTAGATTTAGATACACTATAGACATTTTTTTGGAGTAAAAACTGAAACATAATGATTTTTATCATTGTGTTTACTATTATTCTTAAATTTAAACATAGATAATATAATAATTATGATAACGAGGGTATGAAGCGCCCGTGGCAAGTATCTAACTTGCGCCCCCCCCCCCCCAATTTAAAAAAGTTAGCCACTGAGAGATCATCCGTTATCGTATCGATTATAGAAAATGTTGCAAAAAATCCTGAAAAAGGACGGAGTGGCCCCATGTCTGGGTGTCCAACCGGTCCGCTTTTCGGACAGCTAACATAACGAATGAGCACCTCGCGATCCGATGTCATTCTCTAACATGCCTACAGAGTGATTACGAACTCTAATTACAAAACGAAGTTGTACGAAGAAGACTGATCAGATGCGTTGTTTAAATTTTACAAACGGTCAAAAATATTTTTGTCTTTATCTTATTGCGGACTTATGCCGGCTGGGTCGGCCCAATGTTTGAGCAATGTTTCATGTAAAGTAGAATGATCTAGTAAAATAAAAACTATATGCAACTCTCGACCAGGTCGATATTTTGTGTCTTGCGCCCCACGTCCAGTTGCGCCCGTGGCAGGCGCCTGTTTTGCCACCTCCTTGTTACAGCCCTGCTCAACGTACATTGTAAAGAAATATATAACACTAAAAATTAAATATAAGAACTACATAAATCAAATTATTGAAAAATATTTTACTAGTGCGATATTTGTTTCTCCACTCTTTCGCTTAGCTTTTGCAAATCGATCTCAGATTGGGTATTTTAGTTTACTTTTGGGTGGTGGTCAACCAGTTCTATTTGGAGATATTCTGGGATCGATTCGAATTCAAAATGAAAAGGAGATTAAAAAAAAAAATTGTGCTTGTCTAACTATAAATTATTGAATCGGCTTTCAAAAGCAGCTGTAAGTTTTCTTGTTTCTTTTGCATATTTGATGTAATTGTTACATTTTGATTTCTTAAATTCTTTCAACAACGGAAAGTGCTGAGAGTAAATATTTTCAATTGCGATTGCTTTGGCCATTATAAAATAAATATTTATTCTAAAAGTATGATTAATCTCGCGGGCTGAAAAAATATTCAAGGCCAGCCGCATGCGGCCCGCGGGCCGCGGTTTGGCCACCCCTGATTTAAAGGATGTCTAACATCTGGCACCTCTAACGCCAGACATAATTTTGACATTAATCTGGTAGGAATATTAGAAGGTTGTATAGAAAAGATTCGTACCCAGTTTGAAGTAAATTATTTAATTAAAACTTGAGATATGATGTCAACCGTGTTGAAAAAAATAGTTTCGAGAAAAACGCGTTAAAAGATTTCATTATGGTAGAACCGGCCAAGTTGCCGCGTCACTAAAATAGCTATAACTCCGTAAGTAGTTGGAATTTTGGAAATTTCTTTGGGATACTATATTTTTAAAAGTCGAAACATTGGAAAAATGCAAAAAAAAACGAAATCATTTTTTTCAAAAATCTAAACTAGAATAAAGGGCGTGGTCTTATATTCAGCGAGAGTAGATGCAATATGATTTACACAGTCCTAAATTATTATTATTTTTTTAAATTTCGGTTATTGTTGATGATTTATTTCCTATTTTATCCAAAATATCTCGATACGTATTGAAAAGATTGCTTTAAAAAAACGCATAACTTCAAAATCGCACAAAAAGAGGATTGAGTGTGTTTTTTTGCACATTGCGGCTCGTAATTTATCATACTTTTATCATTTTTGGTTTTACAGCATTTCTTTTTAATTGTAGATTTTGAAGTATGTTTTGAATATTTTACATCAAATATTGAAATACATAAAATAATATTGCATTTTTAGATGAGTATTTGGGTTTTATGATTCTAGAAAAAAGGTTATATTTTTCAATGTAAATTACATAAATTTTAATTTTAAATTCGGACTCTTTCTTTGAAGCTTAGGTGCTATAAAAATTTGATTACGCCAATGAAAATCATGCGACCAAGAATTCAATACATAAAAATAATAACGCATCTCTTCGTCAAAATATGATTCATGTTCAAATTGGAGAGTGATCTGTGTTTATGTTATTCAACAGCCGCCAGAAGAAATGTTCCCATTCATGCTCTTATATAATAATACTTTTTTATATTACGTGGTGAATGTTGGTAGTGACTACTTCCTCGTTGTTTGTAGAGTCCCGGTGTGGCATCTCGCTCTCTCGTACCGATCGATTGGAACACCAGAGCGAGACAGAGCTACAACTTACTCCGGTAAAAGTGAAAGTATGATGACATCGCTCCAAGTCATATTGTAGTTATACATGAACGCTCGGGTGAATTTGGTCAATGATTATGGTATTATAATTATGTTTCATGACAGATAAAATACGGGATTGATATAACCATGTAATTTTGACATTTCGATGGCAATTTAATACTAAATTAAAACTCTTTTCTAAATGTAAATTACAATTAAATAAGAACGATCATCATTGCTTATTTAACGCCTTCTGATAAATTTATTTTTATAATTAATAGTTCATTACAAACATTTAACAAACAAATCTAGAATATAGATAGATATGAGTGCCACAATAAAATGGATTTTACCACTGCCAATAATTATATATTCAACCAATCGAGTGATCTAATTCTATAGACCGGTTTGCATAATCTTAATAATGATGAAGTATTTTTTCTGATGTCTAATGTTTTATGGCATATTATGTCCTTTGTGAAATTTTAAAGCCTTTTAAATATTATGTCATATTAAAAGCCCAAATTAGTAAACAAATTTTGAGGAAAATCGTTGTTTTATCAATGAATTGCAATAATAACAGCAAAAGTTTTAGCAAGAAATAGATGCTCCGTAACCGCAAACCTTACAATAAAAAATATTTAAAGAAAATGCATACATTTTAAAAATATTCACATAAACAAAATATGTCATCATGTTAGGAATCTGAAAGCCAAAAGCATGATCACAGATTTATTGCAGTCTATTGGCCTTTAAACATTTTTTGTAAATGATCACCTCACGAATAACTGATATGATCATACAAATTAGGGGTTCTCAACTGATTTGTATTTGAAATCAATTTCAAATTGCCCCTTTAAGGTAGAAGATACCAATTTATTAGTCTATATTTTCAAAAGTTCAAAATACAACCTATACCAAAAATAGTATAATATTACGCATAGATCAGACCAACTATTAGACTAGTAGTTTACCTATTTTATTATATATTATACAAACACAATTAAATATTTATTCGAGGGTTTTAAAAGAAATTTGTCCTCGAACCTCCATAATAAGAGTGCTGAAGATAAAAATAGAAAATGGACATCATTTATCTTCTGTATGTAGTCAGCTATTATTTGGTCGCAATTAACGTCCTATTCATTTACCACTTTCTTTCAAAGTCTTTCAGCATTTAATATGGAGATTATAAAAAATGACCCCTACTTATAGAGGGGTACATATTTAATGATTCGCTTTAGTTTTTTTTTTTTTTCAAAGACCATTGATTGCATTTGAAAAGCCATAATTACGGCTTTAAAGATACTTGAGTTTCTTTTGTGTCGGACTCTGATATCGATTTCGAAAATGATACAAACTCAAACAATTATTTTATCAATTCTTATTTAAACTAAAAATACACCTAATTCACATAAATTTATTCCATTTCATCGCACCCTATAAATTAATATACTCTGGGTGGAATCAAAAGAGACTAAATATATTTAATAACATTCTTACGTGACATCCAATATCGCTATAATAAGCCTGCGGTTAATCATTAAATAGGCATATTCATGCAATTTATGAATTGTAATACGAGACAAGAAATGTGCCTGACATCTAAAAAACATGATTAGGGATGGATTTTGTTATAATTCCTGCAATCTACCGCAGACCCTTAACACACCCCATACGAGGACTATTATTAGGGAAGAATCATACGGACGAAATGCTATGCAGAAGTGTTAGTATAAAAATGGGGTTCAAATTGATTCTTTATTATAGAATGCCATGTCCTTTTTATCATTTCAAGTGCAATTCCAAATTCCATTAATTCTAAGCACTATCAGACATTTTTGATGGCATTATAGTCGTTTTTGAATAATGAGCTCTTTGAATCATTTTTATTTTATCACGCAATTCTTCGTTTAACAACACGATTTCTATCAAACTGTTTATATTTTGTAAATCTCTTTATAAAATTTAAGCACTATCGTCTTGGGCAAATACAGTAGTGCTGCAATAGACAGGGACACAAGGATAGCCCCGCCCTCGAGCATATTTGGACGTATAAACAAAATTTGATAAAAAAATGTCTGGTATGGAAAAGGTTAATGGATGTATTAATCAATTTGATTAAAAATCAAAGATTTAAATATT
The DNA here is from genome assembly GCA_008973525.1 of Stenopsyche tienmushanensis. NCBI lineage: Eukaryota > Metazoa > Arthropoda > Insecta > Trichoptera > Stenopsychidae > Stenopsyche > Stenopsyche tienmushanensis. The sequence continues at coordinate 401,517 of WACJ01000111.1, read as the reverse complement.
TTAGTGGACACATTATTGTATTTTTTTTTAAAACGAAATTTTCTAAAAAAGTGTTCTGCGATGAAAAAACAACACTTAAACTTTTATACATACGTCTTAAAAAATGACATAACAGTGTTAGAATATTCCTTTTTTAACCCAATTGCGCGATTTTTTGTATTGAAACCTTGATATTTTTTGCACGCATTAATATCTCTCAAATTCAATGATAGGTTGCGAATATATGCAACTGTATCATTTTTTGCAAAGGTATGTCAAATCACGATATGGATCTAAATTATACAATCGTATTAAAAGTCTTAATCGACATCGATTTTGGGAAGCGCAAGTTTCTTTGCATCTTTCGGGAGGTGCTTTAACAATCACGAATGGCAAACAATAAGAACAAATCCGATTTCCTGTGCACTTTGGCAATTTGACGCGTGGCTGGATTTGGTGGCAAAAAATTTCATTATCCACCTTGGGGGTGTTTTTAGGGGGATGTCCCAACACCATGATCGTGGACGTCGCCTTAACGCGCCAATGACTCCCCTGACAGACGGCCGGGACAACTTGCTAAATGAAAATGTCATTCAATGTAACACAGTGGTGAACATTGTCAATATTGAACATATATGTTGTGCTTAATATATAATTATTTTTTCTAAAATTGGCATTGATATTTGAATCATTTAAATATACCAAGGACACGGAGTGTTTCAAAACTTTTCAACAAAATGTCAATCACTTTTTGCATAGATTATTATCATACTCTATTATGTATCAATCAAGATTTTGTTTAAGTGGATCAAGTTGCTATGAATTCTACTAATAGAGCTAATTTGATTTATCTGGTTTTTTTTTTGCTTTGGTGACTTTCAAATATGGAAATGTATATAATGTGGGAATACATTTTTCTATTATACGATTATATAAAATAAAAACACTAGTTTCCATAGAAAAAAAATCACCAAGGCGTATCTTCATGATATATATTATTATATACACAGCTGTACTAGAGTTATTAATGCATAACCTACTTTTCTACATTAGCAAGATCGAGAATTTCAAAATTTGTTATCGAATGCAAATTTTATTTTGCTATGGTACAAAAGACGATGATTTGGATGACTTTTGCGACAATATTTTCAATTGTACTCGGTTATAACGAACGCAAAATTTTACTGTAATAAGCGATACTCGTATTTTTAATAAATCTTTAATGTTATGTTATGCGGGAAGTGTATTTTTTTTACAAATTTCGGTTAGTGTTGATTAACCCCTAAAGGAGTACTATCCCAGGGCCTGGGACCTCCCCCCCTTACGCTATTCAGAAAACGCTCTCTTGTGCATTGAGTTCGAAGATAGACAGAGACAGAGAGATCGTAGCGCAAGTTCGGGAGACAGAGACGGAGAGCTTCCCCGCATATATCGCACAATTGTAAAAAAATGACGTTGTCTTGTATGCTATCAACTGTGCTTATTTACAATTGAATCTGCCTCGAATTGAAGATTGTCTTACGCTGATGGGAGCTGACAGAAAATAATCGGTGTAAAGCGATTATGGCATCAATGACTTCATCGATTTTAAATTTGCTCACTCCTCAAAAGGTTAAAACTTTATTTTTTCAACTTTTTGCACAAATTAATATATCGTACAACCATCTCTTCCTGCAGGCTATCCCCAAGTAATTTTCTCAAGTCGGTGTAAATTTATGTGAGCGTGCGTTTTCATAGTCTAAAATAATTCTTCTAAGATTGAAAGAACCCGGTCGTTTTCCTTGTAGTTTTTGTTTGAGCATGTCTAATTGTTGACAATAAACTTTCGGTCCGACAATAACTAAAAGAGGTTGTGTTCTTTGTCTTGACAACAATGACGCTCATGTGCTCTGTTAATCTGCTTTGTTATCCGCGGACAGTTCGTGCGGCAGCCAAATATTCATCATGTTCGCTTTAATAATGCTTTGAAATAAATAAACCTTGGTGATAAGTCTTCTATTGATTGAAGAAGATCTGATTCAATTAGAAATCAAAGCGTATCTACATTTTTATATATTTCATTCATGGTGTTTGTGGTTTTGGTCGCGTTCAATTCCTGGTCAAAAAAACAACATTGAATAAGTTCTTGTGATATCAAACGGCTCGCCATTCGTCGAAGGTTTCCTGTTGAATTGAAACCGAAAATGGAATTATTTTTGAATTTTTAATAAGTTTAAGCAGTCATCTAAGCTATAAAAATTAAAAAAGTATAAAACTAAAAATTTAGTATGCTTTTAGTTAAATTTTCATATTTTTTACCATTTTTTTGGATAATTTTTACCCCAAAAAATTATTTATTTAGGCGAAAACCTTAAAAATTTAGCTTAGTTGACTATATAATATTATAGTGAGAAACATTTAAAAATTTCAGTCAAATCGATTAACAAATTTTTAAGCTCCAACTGGCGAACAATTGGAAATGCAGTTTCGAGATAATTTCGTTTAAAGTTTCAATGCGATAAAAATATCAATTTTAGTGATTTACCGATCAATCAATGATTCCAGGTGCATATAATAGATCTTCAGCTTTTTTAAAAAGTTGATTATCTTCGACTAACTGTTGTGTTCGAGTTATACGAGCTGCTTTTGTCTCAGAAAGACTCTTACGGTTCTACCTTACTACCCTCGCTTCATCGGTATTTTCAGCAAAGACTTTATAGTTGGTGCCAATAATTATATTTAATGTATTCACATCTTCAAAATGAAGCTCTAATCTTTATTAAATATCCCAGCAGCAATGTATGTTAATATTTTGATGATTTTTACACCAGAATGCAGATGCTTTGGACTAGTTGCCAAACCGTCGAATTAAAACATTTATTAGCATTTTGGGTATGGCCATCCAAGCATCTTTGAAGTAATTCATCCCTGGACAAATCTTTATAAATTGTCATGAGATGCTGTTTTATCTCTTGGTCAAGAAATGGAGTCAGATCTTCAAGCTATGGATTCCCATGATAATGTCTTTTTTTTAATTCCTCGAACTTCTATACTTTTTGTTCCTTTATTAAGACATTTTGACATTTTGGCTTCGAAAATACAATCAAAAACGAAAAACTATCGAGCTAAACTTGACTTCGAATTTTTTGAACGTTGTAAAAGGTTTGCCCCCTTTACAAGCTGTAGAAATATATAATAAGAAAAAAGAATACAGAGATATTTCCTTTATCGTATCTAGACATAAACTGTTCTTAAACGAAGGCGTACAAAAAAGAATAGATTTCTTTCAGGAGGACCTAATATTAATGCATTCAAAATCTATTAAATGCTTCAAATATATACGACATCATCAAATTTGATTGATTCCTTATTCATTGTCCATCGTCAATATATACGATTTCACCCATTAATGCGAAATCGTTCTAATTGGCATTAAAATTCATGCAAATCAATACGATTTCAATTATTCGAATCAATCAAAATTTGATTACTGTATTTTATTTTATATAAGCAACGCCACTGCTAAGAATGAAAATTAAATTGCAACCATTTCGTGACGGAGATGTCTATCTGTAAGCGCGATGATTGAAATCTACCGCCTTTCTCTTGTTATTCTGACATCTTTTCACGCTAAACTCTCGTCTATAATCATCCACCTCTCTATTTGCGACCTCAGAGCCACCCTCTGTTGGCAAGTCAGCGACCCTCCCTTCGAAAACCTGTCGAGGGGTGTAACTGCATGGCAGGTCACATATACGAGTGCTCGATGTTATCTATCAATCAAGGGATTATCGCCATAATTCAGTGCGCTGTTTGGTGGCAATTATTTTTTTAGGCGATTAAAATCGATAATTCTCAGCATGACCAATAAATTATATTCGATAGGAGTGTGTAACAATATTATGTTGAAAATCATGATTGAAATTCGCTTTGGGGCGACTAAAATTCGCATTCTGTAGTCTTAGGGGTGTTTTTTAATGGTGGAAAAATCGGAAAAAAAGAGTAGGTCCCACCGAGATTTGAACTCGGATCGCTGGATTCAGAGTCCAGAGTGCTAACCATTACACCATGGGACCTGTGTGGGGAAGGCAGGAAGCTACGCAGGTAACATTTCCCGTGAGCTGAAACGGAAGGCTTTCGCGCAGTCGCCGTACGGGAAAAGCTCGACTGGGGCAATTGCGCCGGGAGCTTTCCTCCGTATCAAAGGTCATGTACCAATATATACAACAAATATTACCGAGAATCGATTTTAATAACTCGAATTTAATTAACTCAATCAAAAGCTTATTACATTAAATAAATTGAATTATAATGTACAGTTGATTCAATCCCAAGAGCACTCGTGATGAGATATTCTTAGTAATACGTAATGAAGATTTGCGCTAAACATGTATCATAATATAGACGATTGAAATGCAATGCTAATTATAACATTATTGTTACATTAGGAGACTAAAAATATCAATATGACGACGATGTACAACATATCAGCATCATATTTTTTGACCAAAATTCTTATATTTTAATTGTGTTTTGTTACTTTTTTGAAGAAGAATAGAGCTTAGTAACACTAATCTTCATCAGCTCAACTCATCAAAAATGCATCAAAGCAGAAACAATGGATCTGCAAAGATGACTGGATTCAATTTGAGTTCTATTTCAATTTATTCGATGATGATACTTTGCAAACGGATTTGAATTAACCGACAATATTTAAGCCAATTGTCAAAAATCATGCTTATAACATGCTTTTTGTATTCAGATGGATTCGAAAACAATCTTGAGCGTTGTTATTATCTTATTCTGGACATAATGGATGGAAGATATTACATTTGAATGATTGCTTTTTGCTCTAATCTATGTGATTGTTTAATCGATATGATTTTCATCGATATTATTGTCATCAGATTTATGACCAGGATCCGTCATATGATTTTCTGCTCTAAAAATTAATGGTTATGGTATGTTTGTTAGTCTATTTTGAAGTGGAAAAACATGCAGAAAGACTCACTACTACACTATAGTCAATCCTTCTCCCCTTCTCCCTTTACTAATTCTTTCCTGTGGGTACGCATTGAGATTGAGCCCTGTCCTATACCTCAGTAATTAGCAATAGTACGCGGTTTTTGTTTTCCTAATTATACGTACTTGTTTCAACTTATTATGGCGTCCACAAGCAATAACAGAAGTTTATTAATTAGAAATATCCATCTAGTGTTCCTAATATCCAATTGTTTAAAAGGTTTAAGATGAACTGGGACAAAATTGATCAAAGTGATTATAAAACATCAATTTATGACACCACATCCTCAAAAATTATAAAAAATGTTGCTGCAGATAGAACTTCTGTTGCCCAAAAACAACTTCAATTATATCAACCTTGAGATAATTTTCTTAAAAAAGAGTTTTATTTAGATGGCCAGTTAGTCTTCACCGTGCTAAATCTATGTATTGATGCAGATTTTCCTATTTAAACATCAGTTTAAACTGACGAAAAAGGAAAAGAAAGTGGTGAAAGATATATATATTTCCACAGTCAAATTATATATAAAATATTGGTTTCAAGCCCCTGTCGGATATTCAGCACTGATAAATGTCTTACAATAATTAAAAGACCTTGCATCTTTTGAAAGTATAAGCCAAACGATGGCCAAAGTCGCCACGAAAAAAATACTGGACCATTTATGGTACTTTTCGAAAAGTTGGTGTCATTTGCATTTTTTGACAACGAACTTTCAGTTCAAGATAAGAAAAATATGGTAGACGCACTAAGAATCGAAGACGTAGAGAATTGCCTAAAAATAAAAAGCATTGATGTCGAAAAAAGCATAGAATACTTTGTGACTATCAACTTTTTACGATGTTACCAGATACTGGGTATCTCATCACAGTTTTTGAAAAAAGATGTTTTCCTTGGGAGGATGACTTATTTTAAAGCTGCAAAGAAAATGATCCGATTATATGCGGATCTTAACCTTATTTGTAATCTAAACATTAATTTTACATGTAAATGTTTTATATTAATAAATACAAATTAGTGATAGTGTTTTAATTTTTCAAAATTAAAATTTAAAAAAAGGGGGAAAATCAAATGAGATGTTGACTGGTCAAATATTCGATTTTATTTTTTGATCAAATATGGACCAAATAAGTGATGAAGGTAAATTGTAGGTAAAAATTGATAGAGATTGTTTGAACTTCAAATATGGCTGTTGAAAGATCTAAAACCCCTAGAAACTCTAAAAAGTTTTGCTTCATAACAGATCTTATGAAACAAAGAAAATGCATTGAAATTAATCCAAAATAACAACTGGTTCTATCACAGACCACTTGATATTTGGCTATTAAATCTCAATGCCTTAATTATTACAAGATTAATCGCATGTACTAAGAATTTAAGATCTAAAGCTTATTAGTCGATAATCTATTGAAGCTCGGTGAATCAAGTTATCAAAGTATTTTTTTTTCTGTAAATTTAATACTATTTAATGGAATGAATTAGCAAATAAAATGATTTGTTTTCATTAGGAATGAAAAAAATAAATTGACAGAAACCATTCGAAGAAATTGATCTGGTTGTTTATAACTGCAACTAGATTGATAATATCTCTGACATGATATCTACAATCTATTTGCGTAGATTGAACGATTGGTGTTTGACATTTGAACGACATCATTAACATAATAAAAAGTAAATCTCATATTTAAACGCAGGAACCATAAATATTAGTATTGCCTTGAAAACGTGGAAGAGACATCATTTAAACCAGTTTTATAAAAATAATAGGATCATGGTTTTGATTGCTTCCGTTCATTTAAAATATGTAGTAGCATTGGCATTGCCAATGAGAGATGGCATTGCCATTTTTTATAATGGGCGATGAGTATAAATTTTCGGCGAAAGTAACATTTTACAAAAATTGCATAATCGTCGAAATGTATGATGCTTACAACCATAATAAATTGAAAAATAGATAATCAGCAGCATGATCGTAAAAAGGACTATGTGTTCAATAAGGAACAAATTTATGTAACAATATGATCGTAGGTAGATCATGTAGATCAATATATGGATATATAGCGTTTGTGTGCCATGCAAAATTTCATCCAACAATAGATGATGGATTTAAAAATATGATTACACAAGCATATGTAATGACGTATACGTAATATGATGAAAGAATTTCACTGATCATTGTGAATAGTCATAATGTTCCATCATAAAGTATGATTGCCAATTTCCGCAATTCAAATGCTGCTCTAATCAGATTATCACTTCTTAAAGTCCAAATTGTTTAGTGCTAATTGAATAATCTACTTTCACCGACGTTGATGAGCGGAAATATTTTTTCGATTATTTCCTAAAGTAATATAACAAAATTGTGATGCTAAAATGTCAAATATTTGACGTGAGATTTTAAAAAAGTCGTTATTATACCCCTCGTATAACACGGCATTCCCACAGCGCGATTTCATGTCATGCAGATTATTTTTGGAGTATATTAACTTTATAGCTTCATAAGCAGTAATAGAATTTACCTCATTCTAAAGAAGATGAAGACTTTAACGATATGAATGTTGAGGATATTTAAGGATTATTGATAGATTTTTGTACGAAAATTTAATATCGAAAGGCTATATAATGATATATTCGATAAAATAAAATAAATTCAAATTGCACAGAGGGGGACCGTCAAATACAGACATACAAAAGGAATAATCCCGGCGGGAACCATGCATCCCTCCAGTGTTGAAATATAAATTTTAATAATAAAACGGCCTATTAAAATTTTAGTCAAATTTCATCGCCCAACAAAGGGATGTCGATTTGGAGCGATTCAAAAAATTTTACGACAGGACTCGTCGAAGATACACTTATAATCGTAAACGTCGCAAGGGATCATAAAAAAAGGATGCGGATTTTATTGTGGAAAGAGGAAACAATGGGATTTCATCCACCATGGCGGATTCAAATCCGTTATGACAGGCGGAAGCGTAGCAAATTTTTAAGTACTCAAACATTAAATTTAAGCAAATCAATCTTTGGCGTTTGATGTGCAAAGGGTTGAAGAAAATGAGCCAATGCAACATTTGATCAAATTTATTTTTAGGTAAATCAACATAATATACCAATACTATGTTGATTTCAAGATCTCGTATCAATTATGTGACAACTTCACCCAAAATCATTTGTAGACTTCATCTTCAATTTCTTTAGGCTTCATTTTCGCCTAAATAAAATATAAATGGTAGAGAAATGGAACTGGTATTAAAATAAAACCGTGTAAAATAAGTGCTAAAAACTTATGCATCTACCTAATCAAATCAAAAGATAAGTCCAGAAACTAAAATTATTATAATTTTGTGTGAACATTTAGTGGGACTGAATAATATGAACAACACATACGGGATAAGGGCGCATCGAAATAAGTATATTTTCCAGTTTGATGTTGCCATCCTATACCTTCATGCATATATCCAATCATCGTAAATCGGATAGAAAATAAAAATCCCCATAAAACAACTGTATTTAAGATCCATTTCTTATTTTTCTTCCCCCTCGTTTAGGGGTCGTCTATTTATTTGTCGAGCATTTATGCGCTTCCGCTTTTAAATTTAGCCTAAAATAAGATAATCTCGTAAAAATTTGAAGATATTAAAGTGCCATAATTTCCGGCGAGATGAGATGTGTGTTTTATGTGTGAATAAATTGGGGTCTATTCGAACCACCCCAATCGTTCATGCGACGCGGAGGGTCGATCGTGTGTTTCTCAATCCAGTAACGTTTTTCAATATGGACGTGTCTAGTTCATTCATGATGTTATATAAAAATATTATATTGGGAATCTTTGATTTGATAAGAAATATGTTGTTGTGCTCGCTAATAATAAATATTATATGTATTTAAGGGACGTTTCTACCATGTTGGACCTAAAAATGATCGATTTTTTAACATTTTTTTATGCAAAAAGTATTAAATATAGAACGTTGATATTTAATGTGTTGACTAGACGATCTTTATTAAACATAAACATATGTTTAATAAAGATCGTCTAACCCACTACAAAGTTTGACAAAATATGGTAGTGGGATTGGGGCGAGCCACATATGTCGGTACGCGAACAATGATATTCTTCACCATGGAAGTTTTAAGTCCTAAACAAGTGGTTTGCAGCAAAAAAATTAACCACATATTTACTTTGTATAATATTGTGTATAGTTTAGACTATAACTAAGAAAAAATATTGAAAAATAAAAAAAATGTGAGCAATCAAAAAAAAGTTTGTGTTTTTACCAACATTTTTTGTAGTTTTTTGTTTATTAAATGAGCATTTCTGAATATTTTTGGATAATTGTAGTCTATGCGATGAAGGCGTTTATTATACACGTATCTGCTAAATTTCATAAAGAATGCTCATCTAGAACGTGTGGGAGTACTTCCATGAGCTAGAAAAAAGTAGTTGCCCTAGCCACCTTATATTGAAATTAGATTAAGTATATTTAACAATAATTAATATAATCTACTTGTAGACAACAAAGCAGCTTTGTAGATTTTAATTAATGCCCGTATGTACAATTATTCAGGATTTTAATATTGTTATTAATGTCTGCAACTTTGAAAGCTTGGTAGATTATAACATTCCTTGTTTACATTGTATAAACGCTGATTGAAAAAAATAGCTTTGTAGAATTGTGTGAAAAATTTCGATCGCTGCCTCTCGTATTATAACTTATTATAACTCTTGACAACGAAAAGGATGGTCATTATTCAAAGCAAATTTAAGCAATATTTTTTTTCATTCGGAAATTGTGTTTAACCTAGGAAATCAATAAAAATGGCAGTTCAGTTGCTAATTTTTAAAATAATTGCAAATAATATGAATTTTAAAGGTCACATAAGGCAAACACATAATGTTTGCATATCATAAAATAGTATACAATCCATAAGAAATTGCCTTATCTAATATAATATAACCCCCGTATAACACGGTCGTTATGTTGGGTGTCCTGTTAGGATAAGTTTCAAAATATTAATATATGTAATTCGACGTGTAGTCATGTCTAGGTCTTTATTTATGTTTTGCTTGACAATTTCATCGTTTCCATCAGTACTATTGTCCTCTGAATTCAGCATTTTCCCAGATGCCATATCCAACAAATTTGCTTCTTCAGTCTCTTCTTCCACCAGTCAATTCAAAATATATTATTTTGCTATATAAAATTAATATTGAAGTAGCAAATTAAATATTGAATGAATATCATTTGTCTTTGTTCCACAGGAAAAAATGATATCTAAATAGAAACCGCATAATCGTTTATAATAATGATATGATTGGTCATTAATTAATATATGATAAATAAATTGTATGATTATAGTATTTTATAAAATAATATGAATTATTATAATTAAAATTTAAAATGATTGAAAATATCTGGATTAAAGTTTGAGAAGTGAATAATCATCAATATTATCAACATCAATATGGCGGCACAATAATATGAACAGTTGGTATTAAAAATGATTACTACGTCATACTTTTGCTTATATACGTTTATATCATCAACAACGACAACGACTCCGTGGCGCAACGGTAGCGCGTCTGACTCCAGATCAGAAGGTTGCGTGTTCAAATCACGTCGGGGTCAAATCTGAGTAGTATCTTTTTTTTATTTTATAATTTTATTTGTGACGTAAATATAAATTATTTTTTATTAAATTAAATTTTTAAGCATGAAAATTGACATTTATAAACTAATTTTAAACATTCAATCGTTAGTGTTGGAAATATAAACTGCCATCTGTGTATCAATTTTTTAATATAAAATAAATTTAAATTGTTTAATTGGATATAATAAAATTAAAAAGAATATTTTTAAAAGCAGTGATCAATTTGTATTGATTAATTAATATTTATTAAATTCAATTAAAAATATTTAAATAATTAACAGTGACATCTATATATGAATATATTTTTCCCTTGTTAAATTTTATTTGATTATTGTTTTTAATTGCAATATTTTAAGTATTATGAATAGAAATAAATCTGAAAATATTGTTAGAAATTCATCCCATCGTTTCGACACCCTCTCTCTAAACATCCCATGGCTTAATCTTCCGGATTTGGACACCACGGCGTGTCGTAACAGGGTAACAAACAAAATAAAAATATTAAGTGAGAGCCTTTCTTCCGTTCGGTTAGGCAAATAATTGCTCCTGCTGGTGCTCTATCCTTATACGATCCAATAAATCACCCCGTATTATATGACCCTCTTAAAAATATGACAGACACTACGAATTTTACGACACATTTTGTCCCGTTTTACGTACTAAGCTCCCATCGTATGGTTATATCAGAATGAGTCCGCAAATCATTGGCGTCGTGTATAACACTTTCTAATAAGCAATTGCTGGTTATTTCTACGTTATTATTAATGATAATAGCACAATAACATTAGCCGTCCTAAATAATAATATAATACATTCATACATATTTGAGGGCAGGGCTACTACTTGCTCTTTGATCATGCTATTTCATTCCTACAGTTATATTCCACATTTCACTTCAATTCAGTCATATGTCAATTCTCTTAATTACTTAAATAAATCCAGAGCTTCCCTTCAATGCCTTGCGACAGAACTTAGTATTCAGATCACTGTCGACTTGAGTATTTCTTGTAAATAAATTCTGAAATAAATATATTTGTGACATTGCTTTCATTGAAGAACCTACTGATAAATAACACACACTCCATACAGACATGTAAATCCTAAACCAAAATTAGTGCCAAAAACGGGATCAGCTGCAGAATAACATTACGCAAATTCTAATACATAGCACTGGTGTCAGAAGTGGGATCTGTTACAGAATAAAATCAATAAAATTTGTAATCTTCTTACTAAAAAACATCGGTTCTTTTAAAGACTGAACAATTTTGATTTGCAAATAATGAAAAACTCCCCAAGATAATGTTAGCTAGATTTGAGTAGCGCTTTTTTAATTGCTCAAGGGCAGGGCTATTACTTCGATACTATTCTACAGTAAAAAATGAATGCATTTCTTCGACCAGGATTACTCACTACTATCTACAAATTCAATCTCAGATTTAAGTGTTTGTCATATATTTGATGAAATCGAAGTGGAAGCATAATTTTAAATCCTTTAAACCTATAAGGTAAGAATCACTTAAGGGACTTCTACCTTATTGGTTAATCAAAAATATGTTTTTTCTTTGTGTATCGGAAAAAACCAATGTTTAAGAATATTTTCGGTAAATATCAAGTCGATATAAATGAGCTTCGCGAAGCTGAGGAAAGGAGAAACTTTAAATGCATTTTTCTTGAAACTACTTTTTCCAAGCCCATGGAAGTACTCTCACGCGTCCTAGATGAGCATTCTTTATGAAATTTGGCAAATGCGTGTATAATAAACGTCTTCGTCGTATAGACTATAATTATTCAAAAATATTTGAAAGTTTTTATTTAATGAACAAAAAACTACAAAAAATATTAGTAAAAAGACAATTTTTTTTTCGATTACTCACAATTTTTTTATTTTTAAATATTTTTTTTTAATTGTAGTCTAAGTTATACACAATATTATACAAAGTAAAAATACGTTTAATTTTTTGCTGCAAATCATCTGTTCAATACTTAGGACTTCCATAGTGAAGAATATCATTGTTTGCGCACCGACATACGTGATTCCTCCCACTCCCACTATTATTATAAATTTTTAAAAAATATTTTTATGTTCAATAAAAAACGCCTAGTCAACACATTAAATATCAATATTCTATATTTAATACTTTTCGCATTAAAAAAGATTAAAAGAGCTAAAAAAAAAGTCTCTTAACACATTTTACCTTATTTTGACTATATTTAGAATTTGTGGCTTTCTTTTAAAATTTTGCATAACATGTATCAATTAATAAAATCAGTCATTGAAAATTTAATTTAAGTTAAATTATACATTACAAATATCATATTTTACTGGAATTGAAACCGCACATTGAAAGGATTAACGACCAACTTCATACAAAAATTATATTCATTTCTTAGGCGTTATGATGTGATTGCAACCTTTCCGAGATCATGTCTCTTTTAGAATAAGAGGCGGGCGACTAATTTAAGCATATTTTTATTGCATATAAATCTGCATCCCTGTTTTACGACCCCGATGCCATGAATGCATCGGATTCATCCAATTGCGAAAGATTAGTTTGATTTTAAAATGGGGGCCGATTTTATGATATTATTTAAATTTCTCCGTATTTAACGGCGCCGGAGCTTCGCCGGTATTTGTACCGGGGGCTTAATTTAGCGTACAGGGTCGTAAAACGGAAAATTATACGCCCGTCTCCAACAATTGCGTTTGATGCGCCCAAACGCAGTTTATGCGAAAAAAAACCCATCCATTGATGGTATATTCAATGCATACACTCATAAAAGTCATTGAATCTTCAATAATTCATGGCACGCATATGTCCGGTTGGGGATTATATTGAAATCGTCAAATTACAACATATCCAAACAAAATTAAGCCAATTTATCATTTAAGTTCATGAATTTTTATCATAATATTGATTAAAAAAGATATGCCAAAAACAATAAATGCGATCCCATGAATACCCCAAGCCGAAACGCTTAGGTTAATATCATAAGATATCGTTTTCTCGTGAATGCAACTTCGCGTCAAACAAGATTATCCGTCTCAATTTGATTGATGAATTGATGATGTAATGATGCAAGTCATCCGAATTGATGGCATTACTTCGATGCAATATGCAACGACGAATTGCCTAAATAGATTATTAGAAGATTCAGCGTATAAGCCATTAACAAATGGAATACTATCAACGAATATTATTGACAACGTCTTAAAATTGTTTCACATACGATTCCTTGGATGACTTGCCGGATTCGTCCCTTATAAATTCATCCCTCTAATTGGATCCTGCGCCTTCCTGATTTCAAGCTTCGCGTATTATGAAAATTTGTCTTAATTCAAATGAGACGTAGGCCTTTTTGATTGATCACCCAAGAACGCATTATCATCTTCATAATCACAGCATCCGATGAAATCCAATCCTCGGAGGACACTCCAGTTTCGCCCTTAATAAATTAATTTTTAGAGAGGGCATTAAATGCTGTCGTATATGGCGCACTGAATCATTCTCGTTGAGTATTTTTCATCATCCGTTTATTCCGGTCTATGGGCAAATATGCTTTTTAATAACCGGAAGGCATTCGGACACGTGACCCCGTCACGTGGGGTTGATTGAAATCACCACAGGTGATCTCGAAAAATGAACCCTTAATGGATGCTGTTCATCTATTGTGGGCACTATGATCAATTTTGAACAGACGAATTATGGGATCATAAATGTGCAATCGTTATTGTGTTCCCACGAAATCCTTCCTTTTAATATTTTTCGGATATTTAATTTGATGGTGATTTTGATCCTTACGTTGGGGGGAAGCACTGTGATTAGGTGGAACAATAAATTGGTATTATTATATCATCGATATGTATGTGTAAAATAGAAGCTGCATGCCAAATATATGGTTAATTTTTTGGGTTTGGTGGTCTATCTTTATTAATCTATCCGAACAATGGCAGATTTAGCACTTCAGAGGCCATTGGCGCAATTTAAGTTTGGAACCCCTAGGTTCATTCAATTTTTCAGCCTGGGACAAATTCTGATACGATTTCACTATTATGTGGCATATAAGCGTCTTAGTTTTTCAACTGAAGGTTGGTATTTCAATCATGATTTCTACATGCTGCGCAAAAGTGAAACCGTGTATTTCAAGGGATGGAGATTAATTCTTGAATCACTTAAATTATGCTGTGGGCCAAAAGCTTTTTGAGGCCCTGATAAATTGAAAGATATTGGTAAATTCACCACTGAAACAACATTTTGATTATGCGTTCTTACTTATTAGAGGGCAGGGCTACGCCTGCGATACTTACATATTATTTTGATTCCTAATACAGGTGATTTTTTTTTTGCACTAGAGATGCATTCCAGAGATGCAAAGAGTTTGGACTTAAACATTATGATGACAAATCATCAAAATTGAATACATATTATGTTGAAATCAATCAGCATATCTTTGAAAATTCACCTATTCCACTCGATGCATTTTTAAGGAACTTCAAACGTTTTTATCTCCTTGAGGGCAGGGCTAATGTTTATGATTTTGAATACTTAAATGGCAAATTCTGCTTATTTATATGGTAACAAATAAATCCATTTCACAGAGCCGTAACGAGGGTATGAAGCGCCCGTGGCAAGTATCTAACTTGCGCCCTCCCCACCTACAATTTTTTTAAATTAAAATAAATAATACTATAAATGCAATAAAAACACCGCGCACTACCATGATATGTATTTGGTACACCATATGAAAAATTCTGAGCCCCGTATCAATTACATTTCATATCGATATTCCCATCATTAGAGTCGAATTGTAGTTAATACATCATGGTAAAGGAAGGATTAGACGAGGCTGTACGAGCTGCCAAGACGAACAACGTAGTGATTCGTTTCCTCATTTGGTGCTAGCCTTCCGTATTGGAGGGAGCTTCCATACAGATCATAGAAAATGCCGCAAAAAGTCCTGTTAGAGGACGGACTGGCTACAAGGTCCAATCGGTCCGCTTTTCGAACCGCTGATATGACAAATGAGCGCCTTGCTATCGAACGCATGTAAGGTAGCATGGTCGTCAGATAGTGTATTATTCAAATGATTTGATTGGATACATTATTAACTCAAATTCATCCCCATTTATTTCCATATCTAAATCTGAATTCAAAATAACTTCATCCTGGGTGTTAAAAATGTTATTTAATTGTTATTTTATTTAATCGATCCAAAAATAAACACTCAATCATCTCGATTTTATAATAACATCCTTCGGGATATCTTCCGTGTACACACGATTATGTTTGCAAGCAATTTAGTGATTGACACACCGATCGCATGTACACATTATTACGGAATATGGAAGCTAACGAGCGTAAATTACTATCTGCATATTGACAGATGGTCGACTTCATTTACAGGTAATCCTGGGATTCGTGAATAAATACCGGACGATTGTCTTTGAATGGTAAATTAATGGAATTAAATGCTCGGGGGTTGAATGTGAATTATTTTTCTTCGCGGGCTTATTGGGGTCGGCGGGGGTTGGGGTATAAATGTTGCATTAATTCCATATCTCCCCCTGATTGCACATCGATCACGGTTCAACCGCCCTTTGCATTGTCTACTTGCAATCAATAATTAACCGAACGTGAGAACACCGGAACGACTTGACTTACCATGTGGTATGTGTATCTTGTACCCGGGAAGACCGCATATTACCGATGCAATCATGTATTAAATCATGGAATTTAGTATTTATCCACAGTCATAATATTGCAAATTTTTTTGTATTATAGGGGATGAATTTTGTTTGTATTTATTATGAATGGAATTGTTAAATGTGGTTATATGATACGTAAGATGTCAAATGATTGACGGCATACTTAATTGATTGTCCATGGACAGGTGTCAAGCTATACGTTAATCTTGATCTTGTCGTGCAATATGATATGAACATTCTGGTATAATATAATATAAAGGGATAAAACATCCCTTGTATTAAATTTTATTTGAATGAAATATATTTTTTTAAATAATTTAAATCCACATAATAAATTCTGAAATATAATAAATTGATATTATAAATGATTTATAATGTTTTTGCAAAATTAAAAACTTTAGGTCCCACCGAGATTTGAACTCGGATCGCTGGATTCAGAGTCCAGAGTGCTAACCATTACACCATGGAACCTATATAAGATGGCATGAAAATAACCCAACGCATTTCCCGAGCTTTCAACGCTGAAGCTTTCATAAATATGAGCTTTAAGCTTTAAATTCAAAAGTCTTAATACAATCAAAAATAACTCTAATATATTGCACGTTTGATAGCATAAACGACGGTATTACTCAAGATGTATTTATATTCATATTATATCATCTCAAAAAAAATCATCATATTCCCAGACAGGGGAGCTTCAACTAGAAGGTAATTATTCAATTTAAATAATAGCGAGGGGTCGATGATGATTGATCGAAATTGGGCGTAGCTAAATTGATGAATGGATGAAAATCAAACGTCACAAACTTTGTGAAAAATTATCCTTGGTGATTTTTTCACTCAACTTCGTTAAGTGTATATTTATTTACTTGCGCAACTCTAATGGTCTATGCATTAAGCTGTTACGCTTCAATGCTTTAAAGACGGGCAAAGAAATATTTGGCGGGATGCTGGATACATCATCTATCAAATTATATCGCATTACAACAACAGCAATACAAAAAAGAACGAAATTCAAAAGCCATTAAAAGCAGATGCGATCGATTGTATTAAATCTTCCAGACGTACACAAAACACAGGTCAAATATCTCACTTTGGCGTTTCCGATCACATCCATCAAACACCCATGATATAATTTTCTTAGTCCCATAAAAAAACCGATCATTTGTCAATTTACCCCATTACTTTATGACGAGCACATCGCATGTCTGCGGTTTCTTACGGCATTTTTTCCATTAAGCTTTTTACCCTTCCAAAGAAAATAATGGAAAACGCATCCCATCCATATGTCTTTATTCACGTAGTCCACGATATATTTGTATGCTCCACAAAAACCATGAAATAAAGATCCAGATCCAGTAAATTTTATTAGCTTTATTGTGTGGTAGAATATAATCGAGCTTGGACAAAGGCGAACAAAGACGTACAATCCAATTGGGTATACACGCTGGCATAATCCCAAGAAAATAATATGTATTTTAAGACAAAGAAGTTGTTTGCTTAGCAGTTATTGCTTGGATATTTTTAAATGCGTCGATAAATTGTGTGTTTGTATTTAATTGAAAGTATATATCAACGAGATGGTTCAGAAATTATTGCTATAGTGTGTATGTTAAGATTTATATTGAACAACAGCATTGTATTATATTATACTAAAAAATTGATTTTGTAGGAAATTCTTATTTTGTGCTATTGATATTGTAAGTAAACCTGTAAATAAATATATTATACCTACAAGACTAAAATTACGAGCATGTTGTAATATTCTATCTATTTATAATAAATATATGTACTTAATATTGCTATGCTTTGAAAGTTCCCAGGTTACAACTTTGGCCATTGGCAAACGAAAGTAGATGATGTTTATTTAACAATAATTAACATAAACTACTTGTAGACAAAAATGCAGCTATGCAGATTAATGCATTTCCGATATGTACAATTATTTAGGTTCAACCTTCTTGATTTATTTTGCATTAACACTGACTGAAGCAAAAATTAGCTTTAGTTTGATTCAGTTGTAGAAATATTAAATAGGAACGAGTTTGAGACGTTGTCCTGGATTATACTCTTTTTGGTTCCCAAGCCATTTCTTGGCATCTAAACACACAAAAAGCTTCAAAATGAGTAGGACCAATATCTTCCTCTCGCAAATCCCTTCTTCGTCTTCTCGACCTTATTCCTCTGAGGTAGATATTTCTTTAATTATTTCCTCGTCATTCAAAATTTAAAAACCAGAATCGTTTGCTTCGCAATTTAACTACTCGGTTACATCTTCTTTGTTGCATTCAGCACATATAAAAATTTGTGTTATTGTTTCTGCAATGTCTCCTATATCAGGTTCTACCACGTTACTGGAACTTACTAATAGTCTTTTCATTTTTTTTTTTACATGGATTTTTCAAAGTTGACACATCTAAAGCATTCCAACTATTTAGTGCGATGTAGCAACAATTTTTTAAATGTATTTTCTTGTGGAAGCTGATAACTGTTTCTTCATTATTTTCGTCTTCTAGCAAGATTCGTCGAAGCATTTGATTTCTATGTAAACGTTTGAATGTTGATCCCTGAACTTTGATTCCTGAATGTTGATCGTTTGAACCCTGATCCATCGGTTGTATTAAGGTGTCCCATAAGTTTCTTTCGTTTTCATATTAAGAAAAAAATAAACAATAATTTGTATTACATCAAAATTTATTGAACAATATATGATCCATTCTGTTCTATTACCTTTCTCCATCTTTCCGGAAGCTTCATAATGCCTTCTTGCCAAAATTTCTCAAATTTGTCGGCAAAATATTGATCAAGGTACATTTTTATATCATTTTTTGAATTAAAATTTTTACCACGTAAAGAATTTTTCAATAAAAGAAATAAATAATAATCTGAAGGGGCAATGTCCGGAGAGTATGGAGGATGAGGTAAAAAATCCCTGTCAAATGATAATAATTTATTTCTGACGAGCAAAGACACATGAGGCCTGGCGTTATCGTGATGAAAAACAACGTCTTCTCTGTTCGCTAATTCTGGCCGTTTTCTGGCAATTACATCATTTAGATTGTCTAGTTGGAAACAATATTTTATTGAATTGATCGTTTCACCTTGCTGAAGTACCTCATAATAAACCTACCCCTTCCAGTCCCACCAAATGCATGGCAAAACTTTTTTTGGATGTAGGCCAGGTTTAGCTACAGTTAAAGCTTCTGTACCTTTGGTCTAAGACCGTTTACGTTGGATATTCTCATAGGGTATCCAACTTTCATCTCCAGTGTCAAATCTCTTCTAAAAAGGTTGGCTATTATGTCGTTGGAGAAGTATATCACATGTTGAAATACGCTGAAGTCTATTCAAGTCAGTCAGTTCATGAGGAAGCCACATATCTGAACGATTGATGTAGTTGGATGTTCGTGGAATTTCTAATTTGTTAGCTCTGTGTTCTATATAACTATGATTAGATCTGTGTTCATTTGCGAAAGAAACTTATGGGAAAACCTAATATTATCAACCATTTTATAGAAGAAATTTTACCTCAAACATTTCATCGATCTGGTTTAAACTTTCTATAAATGGGTGGGGTTTTTCTCTTTTATCTATGGAGTTTTGATATTTTTTTACTTCTGGTATGAACTGTTTTTCATGACATCGTTTAAAAACGTGACCGTTCATTCAGGCCTTTTCTATGATCATATTTAACCAGAAGATTAATAATATTTTTAAAGCATCTAGGATTCTTTGATTTTCTAGTGGTAGTGGCAGTCTGTTATATAAATTATTCTTTGAATCTTTCCTTCTCCACAAATAGTTTCAATGTGTCAATGAATGTGTATACTGAAGGTATGTCAGCAGAATGCTTTTCCATGAATTTCAAGTTCCTTGATACAATGTCGTCCCTTGAATTTTTCAATAGTCCGAACTTGCTGGCGGAATCTCCATATAATTTTGTATTGAAAATTATTGCTTTTTTTACACAATAATGAACTAGATATTGGCTGTCAAGTTGATCATATTTATGTGAACCACATAAAAATACATTTTTGCCTCATAGCCCTGCCTTTGAGCAAATAAGCGCGTCCTAAGCATTCAATGCATATCAAAATAGTCTCGAATAAATTGGATTAAATCTTGTATGATTTAATAAATAACATTGCTTGTCTCTTATTATATTCTTTTTCCGGCGTTTAAGTGCGTCCATTCGCTGATATTCAGCTGCCGAATTTATTGTATACGATTTTTTTGCTTTTATAAATTCAAATAGACACCATGCAGACAATACGTGCATCCGAATTGATGAGGAAATATCTGTACACAGACTAATGGTAATATTGCTACCGAAACGATTACGGGCTGGACTCCCCAGGGGGTGATACGTTACAGACGCCGTCGGACCACCAAGAGGGGTGGACAGATGAAAATTTAAATTTGACATGCAATCATAGAACCAAAATTAAATACAAGCTTCTAAAAAGAGGATTGGCAATATGATTTTTTGACAGTAAATTCAGACGTCTTGAATTCTCCGCATTCAATGCCGCAAGTAACGAATGTGGTATTTGAATATTGCCCATTGTGTTGTCTTGATTTATTCATGATTTTTTTTATTTGTTCTATTATATGGTGGTTGTTTGATTTTTATCCTCAGGTTATGGATTTGAATATACGTCTATTTTAAAGGGGGGACTAATTTTACATATAAATGCAGGATACGGGTTACATCGATAAAAAAGAGCTAATATGGAATTGGCGTTAATCTGTTTTTTGATTGATATCCTTCGCTATTAGAATAATCTAATAAATATTTTAAATATTAATAAAATAAAAAATGTTCAAACGATGGTATGAGAGATAAGATGAAAGCGTCCAAACATTTCTTATGTGAATTTAAAATAAACTCCGTAGGGACGTCTTTCCTAAAGATCCAATAACTCAAAGTTTCATTTCAGACCCACGTAAAATATCTGATATTAAAAGATATTGTGGATAAAATAAAAATAAATCATCAACAATAGCCGAAATTATGAAAAAAATATAGTTTGGGATTTATTTTTGTGCGATTTTCCGCGAAACGCATCTACTGCACAAAAAAGGTTTAAGTTTACATTCCAGAAAAGTTGGCCGTAAAGCGAAGAAGCTAAAACTAAACAGAAAATCACTAACAGTACAGCTTTTTTTGGTCGTATAACGAAACATTGTGAGCCGTTAATCGATAATGATAGAATAGAAACTTCTAAAAACTGGAAATATTTCGCTAATTAAAAACACTCCAGCTTAATTGTGTCTAGTCAGCATGGAATGGTTTTAAACATCATTATTTTAATAAACACATATTTTTGGCATGTGATGACCCTTATTTGCTATGAAATTAGATATTTTCTTATATAGCTGACATCGGCATAAAATATTGGAATGACAATAAGAGGCAAAGTGTATTTTTTATTATAAAAAGCGATACAAAAAACTTTTATTACGCTCTGTCAAATTTGAGCTGATCGATCATTCATCACAAATCCAATAATTTCATCATAAATATTCCGACATTTCGTTAAAATATTTTTATTGTCGCTAATGTGCGATAATAAAGTATGAATACCGACGATAAAAACGCGACTGTGCTAAAAATTCGGCACAAAGGGTTTATGCAAAGCGATTTGGCTTCTATGGTAATTTTTTAATCCCGCTTTAATTTTTGCCATTAAAATGAGTATACATTTTGTATATTATTTTTTACATCCCGACAACCTTTGATGTACCCTTTTCACCTCTTAAATGAAACCATAAACTAATATTTATCCTGTGCCTTAGGGAGTATCCCCTACCATAACAATAATTATTATCACTTGCTAAGAGCTCTTTCCCGAATGACACTATACACCTTTGCTTGAATAAATACAAATATATCTACAAAGGTATATTTATATTATATTCATTTAATAATTTAAATTAATATGGATTTTTTAAAATTCAAAATGTGGTCAAAACCACTTTTATACCAAAGAAAGCCATTCAGATCAATTTTTTAAACGTCGATATGTTACAAAAAATCTCTATTTATTGATGATGCTATTTCTGATGAGCCTTTGGGTTATTTTCTTAAACAACCACCAAAAGATATCGTTGGATATTATTTCAGTGAGGGGACAAGTCCAACAATAAATAGAGCCGCAAACCCTTAAACGTTTGATCCCTTAAAGCAACAAACTTCAACTGGGGTTTGTAATTAAATTCATCAATTCCCAAAATATTTTCCTTGAATAATTGTCAAAGATGCGCCCTAATAAGCGTCGACATGGAATTTACATTAAATGTCGTCTAATACATACACGCCATTTATTAATTTGTATCATTGAGTGCTATTTAATTCACTCTTTGAATGAAGGGTTAATAAATCTAATGTTTGACCTTTTCTTAATTAAAATATGGTGATTAAAACCTATTAAATCATACGATTAGTATTTACCGTGTGAAACACAAGCCCTTTAAAACCCATTTAACTATAAAAAAATCTGTGTTAAAAGTCGATGGAAAAAAAACAATGGTTAAACTAAATCACCCTAATGAGTTATGATATTCAGGGGATGTAAACTCTTCATAATATGAATAAATCGAAATTTATTTGATATTTAGATGTCATATTATTTCAAAATTATTTTCTGTTTAACGATCATATTATGTTATATTCTGTTAATACGTCTGAACTTATCTGTAATTATTGAGGATTTATTTGATAAATATTCTTACTGCAGTTACAAACTATCGATCCAAAAATAAAATGGTTAGGGACGACTGTTGATGATTAGGGCGCGAGGGTGCAGGCCCATAACGCCCATCTCGTCAATATCCCATTTAAGTTAGTTCCCACTTCACACATAATTCACTGGAACGGAAGAAAAAACTACTAAATAACACTACCGGACTTTAAATTCGATAATATATGGGATTTGTAAACAGGGTGATTCGAAAAGATCGTTGCTTAAAATGGAGAAAGAGCAGATTTACATATGCAATAAAATGCATCTAATTTGATTCAAAACATAATTCCATATTAAAACTGTATGTAATTTGTCGTTTATGTGTCTTTGAGAACGTTCACATAATACATTTTTGACTTTGACTTTGAGTTAGATATAAAAAATATTCAATTGCAGAATTGATACAAAATCCATCAATTTTACTTCAAGGGTATCCGTACTTCATGTATCGGAAAGAACCAATCTTTAAGAACACGTTCATTAAATTTCAAGTCGATATGAATTAAATTCGCTAAGTTATAGGCCGACGAGGAGAAACTGTTCTTCGCGAAGTTGAAAAAAGGAGAAACTTTAAACGCGTTTTTCTCGAACTACTTTTTCCAAGCTCATGGAAGTGCTCCCACACGCCCTAGACGACCATTCTTTATGAAATTTGGCAGACACGTATATAATGAACGTTTTCATCGTATAGACTACAATTATCTAAAAATATTTAAAAATGTTTATTTAATGAACAAAAGACTACAAAAAATTATAGTAAAAATACAATTTTTTTTTCAATCACTCACAATCTTTTTATTTTTCAATATATTTTTTTAATTGTAATCTAAGCTAAACACAATATTATACAAAGTAAAAAAATGGTTAATTTTTTTGCTGCAAATCAATTGTTTAGGACTTAAGACTTCCGTGGTAAAGAATATCATTGTGCGCATACCGATATATATGGCTCCCCCCACTCCCACTAATATACTTTGTCAAACTTTAAAAAATATATTTATGTTCAATAAAGATCACTTAGTGAACATATTAAATATCAATATTCTATATTTAATACTTTTCGCATAAAAAAGTCGATCGATTTTAGGCCCAACAAGGTAGAAACGTTCCATAAGTCAAATCAGAAGGTAATGGACATGCACCCCGAAGCGTCAGTAGTAATTTTTCTTCAATCTCGCCTTATATCTTGAGCAGAACAAGTGACGGAATCTTGAATTGTTTTGGATGTATGTCTGAGTGGTAACAAATATGTAGATTGATCTCTGGGATGACCAAGTTGACAAAGATATCAAATAGCTGGGATTGTGTAATTGGAACGAGGAGACTCAGGATAAGCGTAAATGGTAGAAGGCGCTGTTGGTACCTGAGAATTTCTTATAAGGCAATATGAGTTACATAAGTTGTAAGTATCATCATCATCATCATAGTGTAGCCACTAACAGTCCACTACAGAACTATGGGCCTCTTCAATATCCATTCACAGGAAGGGGTTACATCCGTTTCGTCTGTATCATACATTCACCTCCTCATTCGCTCGATATTGAAGGTAGCATTACTACCGAGTTTTATTTCGAATGTTCACCCAACGGGGTAAGTATTATAATCATAGATAAATAGAATAATCGCTGGGTCGTCAAGAAACTTCGAGAAATTACACGAGAACCCGACTTCCCCACCAAGATCATCATCAGGGTTATAAGCATTATTGCAGAATTTTATTAAAACGAACATGATATAATACCTAAAAAATGCATCATATTATGTGTGTTAATTCTTTTGCATGATGTATTTCAAAATCGGACATTTCATATGAAAATATCTATGTTTAGGATCAACATATTATTTAGTAGATATACGAGAAAAATATATAATTCCAAGTGTAATTTTAAAAGTAATATTTTAAACGGGGTGTGATTTAGAATTACAAGTCACCCTGCGACATGCGCCGGCTGTTGTTCACGGACATGTAAACATTTTAAAGCATCTCTGGTATTGTTCCTAACCCCCGATAGGGAATCTGAACATGTTCCAGTTTTCCGATTATTTATTTAAATCTGAGCACGCTTACTGTGTGTAAGTCGGACCGACCCCTATTGATATAAAGAAGAGCAGCAAGGATATATTTTTGTATCTTATAGAAAATAATACTATTTAGATTCATCGCGGTTGTTCATAGCAATCTAATTTACATAGAAGACAATTTCAACTAAAAAGTAAATTAGCTCTGAATTTGTTTTTAAAAAATAAATTATATTTATAATAATTAAGCAATATGATCGTATTCAGATTGATTGTAAATTCATCCATTCAATTTGAGCACTCCCATATTTTAAATTCAATAATTATACGTTAGAAGCTGGAATTGTGTGGAGTCACACGCGCGCGATAAATGGATCGTTTTCAACAGCTCCTAGAGGAATAACAGCTTTCAGAAGACCAGCTATAACACATAAAAAATAGCTTGTTTTGACTTCGGAAGGGATGTCCTACTGGGGTTGTTTATCGGTTTGTATTTGGGCTGTGAATGAATAATGCCGTTTTAAAATGCGATTTTAGCACAGTCGAATGGATGAGATAATTCGGCTACCCTTATGAAATCTGTGCGAATTCACGGACAATTTAACATCGACTTTTTTACAGCGGCGATGAAATATCCGCGGAAGCAATCTCAATATCGAAAAAGCTCAATCGCATTTTGTGAAACGACGACAAATATTTGCACGGTTTTAAAGTGCACTTCACTTTGTACCATCGTTTCTGCACATTCCATACCTGAATAATCTCCTCATTTGAGGGGAAAAAGAGGGTTGAAAACCCTTGTCTTGAGGTTCATCGACCTACTGCCCTACTATGACATTTTTTTCTGAATAAAATTTGAAAACATCAAGATTGATGTGTGCATTCAAACATGATACATGACTTCAAAAAATAATTTTAGCTTTCCTTATATTATACGACATTTGATGATATGAGATCAATAAATATTGAGGTACATGATAGCAAACACACCAGGAAAGCGCTGTTGCTATAGTGACTAAATACACCCCCTGCTTCATTACTGCACCCCAACTGCACATCACAATGCATCGAACATCTTTGTAAATGCATCTATACATGTATTGTAAAACGCTCGTACTCAATATTTTAATGCGGTTATTATATCTAATAAATTTAAAAATGCTAAAGTTTAGATGCTATTATTATTAAGCATGTCATTGGCCGTTGAACCAAATAAAATACTATTCAAGCTTCTTCTCAATCTTTATCAGAACAGACAAACATTCAACCAGATCCAAAGAGAATATATTGATTTGTACTTAATTTTGTCTAATATCATATTTACCCCTCATTTCATGAACCATAAATATGATCCTCTGTGACAATTTCTCTATAGCTTTCCAAAGATCGCGTAATGATTAAAACTTCACCCGACATACTGCTTATGGTCTCAGTAGCGCGTATTCTAGTCTTGATTGCAAAAAAGACAGATTGTTATATATGGTTTCAATATTTCATTCTTATATTTAAAAAGGAATTATTGTATAAATTTACTGTACTGTGATATTGTAATGATATCACAATTATTAGTTAGAAAAACATCATATTCATTTGAATATCGAAGTCAAAAGCATACCATAATGTTAATTGCAGAAGAACTTAGGTGGGAATATAAAAGCTTGACGGGACACTGGGGCAAATCCCAAAGTCCCAGTTGCATTTATTTTATTAACCATGACTTTCTGAATCATTTTATGGCATTTGTGGCTCCAATTTAAATTATTTTACGTCGACCTGATTCCTTTTAAAAATATATTTTTGAGTTTTCATTAATATTTCCGATATCTTGGTCCAGATTTTATCAATAATGATAATTTCGCTACATCTTAATGAATACTTATTTATCGAAAAAAATAGCCTTATCTTCGTTTAATCATTCATAAAAGGTATTCAGGACTTGCTTCATGAATTACCTCATCCCTGAGAAAAATCTCTCCTTAATATGGCTTACGTCTGATGATTGACTCAAGAAGAATAATAAATACATTTAATTATTAAATTAGTTAAAAATATATATATTTCTGGGTAATAAATATGAGACATCCGAAGTACTTAAAAACTTTCTGGATAAATAAAACCGTAGGCATTGACTTCGCCAATTACGTGTTTTGCTACGGGATTAGCTCGAAACGTTTTCAAATATTTTTTAAATGAAAATGCGAGCAATGAAAATTTTCTGCAATACACACAGCTTGAATATTTTCTTCTTTTTTCCGATTGAAGTGCACTCAAACACGCTCACTCATTAGACAGATTTTCCCTGCAACTCAACGGCACACTTCTCATCGGTTCCCTCACTAACCCATTAAGCAACGCATAAATGTCCCGGTTTTTTGCATTTTTCGAACAAAGAATGCTAATGATTGGAAATGCGAGCAGAATTCGCGATAATTGCGCGAAACTCGCGATACGATGCTTACGACTCAACGACAATGAACGACACTCAACTCGACTCCCATTCAACAACATCGACATTTTTTATCATAATCATGTTTTTAATATAAAAATATATTTAAAGCATATTTAAATTGCATTGTCGAATCGAATGCGACGTGTTGAAGTGCACACGTAGTTATGCGACGCTGAAGTGCAACAATTCAGCAAGTAGGTTAGTGGTGCATTGCTATGTGTGCATATTTCATCTCCCTATTTGTTGCGTATCCCAACCTCTATCGAAGGCCTCCCTTTGTTATCCAATGCCCTCCCTCAAGAACCCCTGCAGGATCTTCTCTTGAATCCTTTGTGTAACTAGGACACGCACCCTAAGGATGAAACAGTAATCGACGACTACATACATCAAGGCAGCATAGCAACCATGCGTGAAGACCACGTCTCATCTAATACCTACAACATTATAATAAATCTTTAATTTAATATAATTTGCACTTAAAAAAATCTAATAAAAACATATTAAAACCATACGTTTACTTAAACTCAGGGAAGATATACACGATGCCAAATTGACAGTCAATCATCAATTTGAATTTCAATAATAGATGAAATTATGGAATAGTTTTTCTAGTGTAAAATTCAACAATATGACCATAACATTTCTAGGGATCTATGAATGGATCGGGTTTAACCGATTCGTGATTTCAAATCAAGATTATGACAAATGATGATTGCTGAAGTGTGATCTAAAACAAGTTTGCTTGTGAAAAACTCTTCTATTCCTTTCACATATTTACTTTGTGTGCTGAGAGCTTATAAATAAACGATTAAGCAAACTTGATCGTTAAAAAAATGTCAGCATTGTCTAAAAATAATAGAATATAACGATATTATCTTAAAAAAATTGTATGCAAATCTATGATTTTATAAACATGGAAGACTTGCCCTTGATAAAATATTATAAATGTATAGTCGTCAATTACACAAAAATTTTAATAGTCGAAAATAATACGTAGAATTATATTGAAAAAAATTTGGTAGAAATCGTCCATAAATTTTTGACCCTTGCAAAATATTAATACATAAGAGAACCATTAAATATTTCATATCTTAATATAATAGTTCTCGATAACCCAATAGTATACCCGCAGATTCGATTACTTCAAAAATCATTACGGGTCACGTTTAAACGCAACAACCCTTAAAACCGGTCTTCGAATACCAGGAAACGTGAAATAACGTGTGAATTTCGATTTAATGAAAACCCCACAAATACTTCTTATGATTTTACAATGGCACAATAAACGAGTTATCGAGATATCTTAATTCACCGTTGAGAGAGCATCAATTCATGTATTGATTAATGGTGTTGTGGGAATCGAAACTTGTCACTCCCGATGAAAGACTCGATTTACAACCGAGAAGTATCAATCAGCATTTGGAGTCTTTCGAGTAGAAAACGGAAGATTGCGTTTTGAACACACGTAGCTGATTTGATTGTTGAAATACTGGTTCAGCGAGAAATGGAAAATCGTTAAGTTCGTTTCATAGAAAACGTCTTCTGTAATTGTGGAGAGGAGATATTTCAATTAACGATAGGACTCATTAAAGCATGAATACAAAATCTTTCCTGCAGGATACTGTATATCTACTTTAAAAGAGATGACGATGGAGAACCTTCATGAAAGGAGCTCAATGAAAGGGTAAGAGTCTATAACCATTAGTACTAATGCCCTACTAAACTACATGTATATATGCTCTTTCAACTTTTGGTTTCCGTTTAAGATCGTCAAACTTATGAAAACATTAAAAATAATAATTAAAACAATACTTGGATTACGTCGGTTCTCATTTTAACCTGTATATAATCTCGCGATTTGGCAGTAGAACTCGTAGCTCAATTATCTTGGGTTAAAATTTATGAAACATTTGAATAGTAACCCTAATTTAAAAAACTTTTATATATTATAATACCGCGTAAACTTCTGCACGTCTTTACATTTTTATAATCACATGTTGCTCCATATTTTACATAGATTTTGTCTTCGAATTATAAGATTACATCTTTCAAGATCATTTTTTATTATATGGTAATCGATCAACCAATTGTGATGCCAGTACCATTAAAACTTTTATGGTACGATCCACAATTCAAATAAGTCAATCGAGGTTTACTAGATAAATTTTAAGTAATAATGTTACACTTAATTTCTATCACATGTTTGTAACACTTGGTCTGATAGACTTTTGGTTTCAATTTGGTAATATTTTAGAATTGTATATATTTAATATTTATACGATTAAATAAAAAATATATAGTTATAAATAAAATTATATAAAGCATATTATCAGGCCAGTCCAAAAGTTCATGCGTATTTTTGGGAAATTTTTAAATAGTGTAAGTAAAACACAATTTAACCAATAATATATTAGGTTGTCCCATAAGTTTCTTTCGCAAATGAACACAGATCTAATCAAGGCCATGGTTGAAGAAAACCCGCGATATACTGGTCGCGAAATAGCTAATAAGTTAGAAATTCCACGAACATCCGTCCATAATCATCTGACAAAATTGGGCTATTTTATACTACAAAAAAGTGGCTTCCTCATGAAATGACTGACTCAAATAAATTTCAGCGTATTTCAACATACGATCTTCTTCTTCAACGACATAAAAGCCAACCTTTTTTGAAGAGACTTGAAGAGAACGTAAACGGTCTTGGACCAAGAGTACAGAAGCTTTAACTGTATCTAAACCTGGCCTACATCCAAAATAAGTTTTGCTATGCATTTGGTGGGACTGGAAGGGGGTAGATTACTATGAGCTACTTCAGCAAGGTGAAACGATCAATTCAACAAAATATTGTTTCCAACTAGGCAATCTAAAGGATGCAATTGCCAGAAAACGGCCAGAATTAGCGAACGCCAGGCCCATAAAAATGTACATTGATCAATGTTTTACCGACAAATCTGAGAAAATTTGGCAAGAAGGCATTATGAGACTTTCGGAAGGATGGAGAAAGGTAATAGAACAGATTAGATCATATATTGTTCAATAAATTTTGATGTAACACAAATTATTGTTCATTTTTTTCTTAATATGAAAACGAAAGAAACTTATGGGACATCCTGACGAAAAACTGTTCCACGAGATGAATATTTCCTTTCTGAAATTTGATTCACTGTTCATTGTGGCTCTGATTACAGAAGATTTTTAAGAACGTCATTATCAAAATAACCAGGACTTTCTGAACGGAGTTTACCATAAATGCTACTTTTCTAACTTTAAATTTTTTAAGCCATTTCTGGGCAGTCCTAACACTAATAGTATATTCTCTATTAATTTTTATCGCTGCAGTTCTGGCAGATTCATTTACACCATTTTAAAATTTCCCAAAAATGCGCACGAACATTTGGACTGACCTGATACTTTAACGTGAAAGAAATATTTTCAAAGGGTTGGTATAGTGGGTTCGTTTTTGGATCCATACTACAAAAATTCTGGTTCAAATTAGGATTGTGAAGAATATTTTCAATGTTCAATAGCAGATATGGCATCGTAAGAAGAAAAGATAATTTATAAAGACAAAACAGTTTAAAATATTGTGAAATTGGAAAGTAAATTGCCAATAGGGAAACCACATGATAGAATATATGAGTCAAATTCAAATAAATGCTATGATATTTCAATTGTCTTTGCTAGTAGTTTGAAAATGACTGATATACTCTATCATAAAAGTCACATATGTACATACATATTATCCGGTAACTTTTCATCAGGGCAAACCTCGTTGAAAACCTTATCTCCCCTCTTTTTCAAAGATATTATACTGCTTTCAAAACCCTAAGCCCTTCCTGCGGAGAGGTATAATGCACAGCAATGTTGCACGCAGGAACGCATCTTTGCAGTTCTATTATACGTCAAAGTATGTCAAGGAACATCCCAAGTATCTACATTTTTATTTTAATCCGGTTAAATTAATTTCACAAACTATGTATTATTCAGGTAATATTCACTGAAAAGCGCCACGTAATAAATCCAAACAAGCCCCCTGCAGACTATTTATTCGAGTTCTGCGTATCGTATTTCACACAAAGTCTCAGCATTCATAAAAAAACAGCAGGTCGTATGAAGTGGCTAACTAATTAGCATACAGGCTCTTCTGGCGATGCGTTTTAGTTTGCTTAATTCAATTGCATTCGAGTAAAACCTTGCGCAATACGAATGCCATTTATTACCGTTATCAGATGCAATTTGAATGGTAACGACGTGACTTTGCCATTTATCATTCGCGGTGTAACAGTTCTTTCATTGTCGCCTAACAGGGTGCCACGTTGTGGTGGTTGACGTTTCGGCAAATAAATTGGTTTATTACAAACCGAATGACTAAGTCTATGAAATAATGGCTGAATAAATCTTCGTTTTAAAAGATCGACGATATGAAAGGCCGCTTATTGTTTCATACATTTCGCAAGATGAAGTAAACGTTCTGGGCGATGATTCATTTGAAAAACCATTGAAAGGCAACGTGAAAGTACATGGCTTATAAGAACTTGTATGGTATCCTTCATGTGTGCCATTATTTGTACTTGCGAACATTGCGTGCTGGATGAAGCAGGATTATCAAGTTTCACATATAAATTCAATATAAATATGTTTAATAATTTAGATATCATTTATGATGATATCTATAAGAAACTTTTGGATTCAAAATGATCCTTTATTCTACGATTTGGTGTCTCAGAATAAAATGCATTTTAACCAGTATCATACACAATCTATATTTGAATTGATTTACAATGAAAACTACGCGTAAATGTATTATTACATCATCATCAATCTAACAAAATTGCTAAATGGCGTTTTTCCATCAATTTATTGTTTAAGAAAAGCACACGCAAGAAGCCAATGATTCTTTTGAACGACGATGAAATACAGAATGATAAATTTATATAATCATTGCAGCATCATACTTCCACGATCAATTTGATTAATCTATATTTACATAGTAGGGCGAGATGGACTGGCGGCGCGCGAGGACAATTGATCTGGTTTTCAATGGACCCGCGAACACGTGAGACCATCAATGGACTCGTTTGATGATTTACATTCGTGTCGATTCACTTTTGAGAAGCGAATAATCGACAATCATCAATCAAAAGACGATGCGTTTATGTGACGCTTTATTCACGATGACCGGAATTGCAAGAGGAGGCTGGAGGTGAGATGCAGTTGACTTCGTGTCAACCCCTAACGGTTCAACGGGGCGGTTCGGATGAATCAATTTACGTTTGTACATGCATAATAATGAAAATCAATTTTAATCTAAACTATTTTATCCCATTCGTTGCTTATAATTCTAATTTGTTAATGAGGAATGAATACATATATATTACATATTCATCCCTCCTGTGTTAAAACAATGTATTTTATCAGCTAAATCTCGACAGTAATTATTTCACCTGGTTTTAATAATTTGAGCTGAATTATATTGCAAAAATTCCAACAGATTCAGATAAAGACCTAGCCAAAGAAAGAGCATGCTTCATTTAATGAAATACATTATTTTTCGGGAAATTTCTTTCTAGTATCAACAAATAAGTGTGGATTTTAAGATGCTGCTCTTTATTATCTAAAAATGGTTCATGTGGTATCCAAATGTTCATATGACAATACTATTGGTTTCATCAAAAAATATTTAAATGTACCAAATCATCAATAGCTTAATGAGGATTTGATTCAATTAGCAATTTCAGCATAATATTTGATGATTTACGTTCCTAAAGAAAGATCGGAGTTTTTAAACGTTTTATCATGTACTCTGCCATACGAATCATGTGCAATCGACGCCATCGAAAGGCGTATTCACACCAATATCCAGTTTCTTGAAGACAAGTTTCGACGATCATCATCATCATCAATTCATATCTCAATTGTCACACTTGCTCCATTCAATTCGCATTCGCCACGTCGATTTTTCACCAGTAAATTAATTTACATACCGGTTGTCGGACATCCCGGAATGGTCATCAAACCTTCTTTGTTTGCGAGCACATCCTTTGCATGGTCGTTATTATCATTGAAGTAGCTAATACAACACGTTTTGCCATCATAATGCGAGTTCAACTATGGGAATCTGCGCGGAAGATTTGAGAAGACAAGAGAGTTATAAATGATCTTTCGTCGGGGTCGTGTCAAATCTCTTTTCGAGTAGTCCAAGGGAAAGGATGCTGCGATCTTTTTGTGATTGGGGGCCCACCCAAACGAAGGGGAAGATAATCGTATGAATAAAATGTATTTAAAATAATGTCGTCTATGTTATTGAAGATATTGTCTATACTACAATATTAAAGCCAAGTGCCCAAAATCACATCAACAGCATTGATGTATTTTTATATAAGAAGCTGCTAAAAAAGAGTGATAATAAATCATTGCGGTATAAAAGCTTTTCAATTGTCTGCATGAGGTGGTAATGAGTCGAAATATGAACCATCAAAACATAGAATGCTTGATCGCACATCTTATTTCATTGTGCGATTATTTTGCTGTTGTTATAAATAGGGGAAGATCTCCCCAAAGCATAATGGTTCTCAAATATTAATAATTTTAGCAACCCTCCATCATTTGATAAATCTTATTATGTTGCTCGCAGACTGTCAATTGGATGTAATTGGACATAAACGATAGCGTTTAGGTTCATTCAAATAGATCATTTTCGATGGATGTTTGCTTAAAAAGATCCGCCCTCAGTTTGAGGATCGCGATTTGATCACGCTTGACTTATGAGGATTGTCGGCAAAATAATGCCGTCGTTTGTCTTCGCGGAAGAACCGGTTGTTGAAAGTGCGTGATGCTGCATCATTTCGCATGATCATGACGAAATGGCCATCGCTTAATTTGGACATGCTTAAGTGAATCATGAAGTTGTGATTCAGAAAATTTGTTATAATAGTGTTCTGCCCTTTTATGGAGAAGGTGATGTATTCAGTGATTCAACAGTACGAGGTGGTATTTCAGTACAAAGCAATCATGATAATATCACATTTTAAGGGCGTATATGTACTATTTTCTATATTAAAATAAAACTAGTAGTTTTTCTCATGTTAACAACATATTTTTATTTATATTGATGAAAATTCATTGTAGTTAGATAAGATTATTGGTGGAGGATCATTGGCGGATATATTGGATATTTTATTAGAAGTTCATTATAATGGATTGTGAACAAAGTCTATCGAAAAAATGGTTGCATAATAATTAAAGAAATTAGCAGATCAACATTTAGACGAGGAAATCTTTAATGATATGAACATCTAAGATATTCCAAAATTACAGAAGGAAGAGACTGATGAGTAAATTTGGTGAAGATGGCATCTTGCTTTAAAAAGCATTGAAAATCTTGATCGCATAATTGGAATTATATTATTTAAATGAAGATATCTTCCACTTAAAGAAATACTTCATACAACGAAATGTATATTGATCTTCCAATCAATTATATTTTTTGCTGAATACACGATAAAGAACTCAATATGTTATGATGTTATGTTTCAATAAATATATTCATATACCATGGGGTTATTATGGAGCCCAACGATCAGGTTGACTGTAAATGAATCAAATCATGGTTTTTATTGAATTTTTGTATCGTTCAATGCATGCATTATGCTCATCAACGATGCATTAGAATATTATAGATAATATAAAACATTTTTCCATGTTTACCAATAATTTCCTTTATAATTGAAATAAATACAATATTCTACGAATTGCTTCCCTATTTATGATGAAAGGGATCTATTATAGCAAATTAGGGTGTTTGCGGTTTGCTGAAACGTTTATATTAAATCTTTTCCATTGAATAATGGCACATAAACGAACAAAACATAAATTATGTGGTTTGAATAGGAAATCATTTACATACAGGTAGATTGCGTTTTCAATCCGGCTATTATATCAAATTCTAGAAAATAAATTTGCTTCAATACGTAGCATTTTCGAAGATAAATGAAGATATCTCAGAGCTTAGATGGATCGATGATAATTTAATAACGATCTCTCGAACTTGTGAGGGTTAGTTGCGCCCAAGTTGCACTATTAAATTACTCAAATTTGTCATCTTGATATGCAGTTTGACAGCCTCCATTTATATAGTTGACACTCGCATTATTCTCATAAGAGTTACATGAGACAAATTGAACAAGTCCTCTTTGAATGGATCTACTTTTTCTTATAATTTCATACGGCACCCGTATAATGCAAAAGTCAATACGTGCACATAATGAAAATCATGGGATGATCTCGCATACAATTGCCGATGATTTACAACGTAAATAAATTATATCTCTTAGAAGTCATGGCGATTTGAATTAAGGTTTGAACCCATAAATAACTAAAAAATCCCCATGAAAATGAATACGGAATTAATACATTTTATTGGCGTTATAATAAAAATGCAATATATTTAATACTGGCTTTTTGAATATCGAGCGATAAAATACTAACGTTGAATCTGTCGCTTAATCGAGTCAAAAGCTTAGCTTTATTTAAAACGTTTGATAGTAAAAATGAATTTTAATGCTTTTATTTTTATACTTCATATGAATGCTAAAAAAATATATTGATACTTGTATGCATGAGTTAAATATTATCGAAAGTTCTCAAAGTTCACATATATTATTTATTTTAGGATAATCTAGTTGATCGCACAAAAAAAGCTATGACTTACATAGAAAAAGTAAAGATGCGCTCCATGGGTTTTTAAAACCGCATAACTTTAAAACAGCTATATAAAATATACCCAAAATCGCATAAAAAAAGTTAATAAAATAACGGGAAAACAATATGACAGTGAAAAAATAACATTTTTGGTAACATTTAAAGGACGTCTTGCATCATTGATAAAATTTTAAGGATATCTGACATCTGACATCTCAAATTCCAGACATCCAATAGAGAAATACTAATTATTTTGATTACAAACAATCATCGCTGTATGATAATTTTCGTTGCGATTTTCGATATGACTCAAAATCGCTCTCATCTTCGGAAGAAATAGTATACCCAGTGTCAATGTCTTCATTGTTCTGTGTAGATTTTCTCTTTCCAGCAATTAGTAAATATGTCACTTTAGTCCCTAACTAAAAATAAATTTAAAAAATGGCAAAAGTAATATGATTTACACAGTCCCAAATTATAATATTTTTCCAAATTTCGGTAAGTGTTGATGATTTATTTCCTATTTTGTCCAAAATATCTCGATAAGTACCTTTTATGAAAATAAAATAAAATTGTCTTAAAAAAACGCATAACTTCGAAATCGCACAAAAAGAGGTTTGGTTGGGGAATAAGTTCGTAGCGTTTTTATATTTTTTTGTTTTATAACATTTTTTTGCTTTTTGGCAGTGTTTAATATTCGTTCGATAGAAGTCTTTCTGTTCTACAAATCTGTGTTACTAAACTTTTTGAATAATTTAAATTTTTAATACCTTTGAGTTTTAAAAATGGAATATCCAGGAGGTAAAAAGCAACATTTTTGACACCTACCCTTCTTCGCTTTTCATGGAGGTCAAAAATCTGCTGAAGCAGACGGGGACATTTACAACGTCTTCATTCAATGGGATTTGCCGAAAAATTGCGAGCGTCACGGGAGATGATAAATGAAGCGAATAAAAGAATGGGTGGCTCCAGGAGATACGCCAAAGCCGAGAGTCAAACCGGACCTCCATCCAAAGAAGACCATGACCTGCGTTTGGTGGGACTGGGATGGCATGGTGCATTGAGAAATGTTCGAAAGGAATGCCACAGTCAACGAGGAGCTCTACATAGCTCAGCTACACCACGTAAAAGAGGCTATTTAACTGAAAATATCCCATCGACAAGGCCAAACCATACTCTTTCACGACAATGCCAGGCCCCATGCTGCACAAGTCGTCAAAGCCGCACTCCAAGAGCTTGAATGGGAGGTCCTTCAGCATCCGCCGTATTCTCCAGACCTTGCACCGGTGGATTACTATTTTTTTTGCTCCCTATCGAACCATTTCATTATCAAAAATATTGATTTTTGTTTTAATAAAAGTTTTTGATAAAAACGCTACGAACTTATTCCCCAATCTAATATTTCCGTAGGAGTGCTCCGAATGATGACAGGCCTTCAAACCGTTATTTTTTCATTGCTGTTTTCATTCCGGTTCAGTTCTAAGTATTTATATCAGTTCGGTTACGGTTTTTTCGGTTTTAAGTTCAGGTCCAGGAAATTCATTCTTGGATTTTTAAAATATTTTTATTGTGTTAAAAGATTTTTTTATAACCAAAATTTAGAACATTTTATTCCTTCTTTTATAATAAGCATTTAACATGAATATTTTTGTCAAATTAACTTTTTACATTTTCTATTTCTGCCAAAAAAGTAGACAAAAAATATAATGTAAATAATTAGTTGAAGGTATAATTTTGGAACTAGAAATATTTAATTTCATAATTAATCAAACAAAAAGACTGGAAGTTAGGGAGTCTCAGCTTAAAGTACATAATACTAGGAAACAAATTAAAATCTGGGAGTCCCAATCTGGGTACATGGTAAATACATAAGAAGAAATAAGCAAAACATATACATATATACCAGATTCAAATCGGTTCAGTTCCAGTTTTCTTTTCGGCAAAAATAACGATTATTTAAATATAAATCCGATTAAAAACTTTTTCAGATTGAAAGAATAGTTTGAAGTGGTGCAATAATATTTGAAAAAAAAATTTTTTTTCTTTGACACTCACAGCTGGGGAACCTTTGTACATTTAACCAAGCAATGCTCGTAAACGTTACAAATTGAAAATGGTTGCATCAACCCTTCCTCATTGAATGAATTGATACCTTCGATTGAGCACATCCTCAAAAGAAGCACAAAGCTCCACAAAGTAATAAACTGGAATACCGGAATCGACTACACATAATGTGAATAATGGTTCTTGAATGACAATCAAAATCACAGTTAGGCGAGCTGCACACCTGTGCTTGGAACCGATGATGTGAAAGCAATAAAGATCATCATTATACATAAAAATAGTCATAAAAAACTGTCTTTATTCGATTTTTTTATTCATTACTGTTAAAAAAATATACATGACGAAGAAGGGTTGATGTGTTAAATTTTATCCATGAATCCCGGACATGAATATTCAAAGTAGCGACAATGGGACGATGCTCATTCATCAGCACAATCGATCGATATTAAATATCTGCATCGTCATTTCGAGGCTATATTCAACCCTTATTTGTGCAAAAATCAACCCTTTCAAAGTGAATATATTTCGCTAATCATCTGAAAGCATTTAGCACAGGTGTGTCGTTCGCATGCAAAGGTAGAAAGTTATGAAACATTTTTTAAAGCATTAACGTGCGTCATGGTTGTCGCTTTTAGTCCCGCAGCTGAAGATGACACTGCTGCATTATGCATATTTATGCAGATCATACTTTTTTCGAGAACTAATTGTCGATAATCGATCATGGTTGATACGATAAAAAATGCTTGGTATAACCGTCTCTCTATGATCATCAACAGTATATCGGATTACTCTCGCTGAAGATATCTGAGCTGAAGGTAACCCTGAGGGTTAAATAATAATAGCTATCAATGCAACTGCTTCGGAGATACCCCTTCGAATTCGACACCTCTCATTAGAGAAGGGTTGAATAGCATCTTGATCGCAATTGACAGGCGTGGATTGCTGTCCAATTATGTTCTACAACTAATTTGAATAAGGATGTAGGTGTCGTGTGACATTTCTTACAAAAAAATAGAACCAAATCATATTATTTATACTTGCGAATATCCAAAATAAATATTAGAAAAGTGAGCTAGTTTCAAATTTCAATTATTAAGCTTTGGACTTAAATTCAAATTCAAAATTAATAATTCCATCCAATCGCCTTGATTTAGGTTTTCCTTGAATTTACAACACAATCAAAATATATTTTAGCCTACTCAAGCATTCAAATATTTTCCCGTTAATTTTTTTCCCATAACAATAACCTTTCTACTGACACTTTCTAGCAAC
The DNA here is from genome assembly GCA_008973525.1 of Stenopsyche tienmushanensis. Lineage (NCBI taxonomy): Eukaryota > Metazoa > Arthropoda > Insecta > Trichoptera > Stenopsychidae > Stenopsyche > Stenopsyche tienmushanensis. The sequence continues at coordinate 361,936 of WACJ01000111.1, read as the reverse complement.
ATTTTTAGAATCTTAATAACATTATGGACGATTTCCTAAAAAATATCAATGTTATTAAGTAGACAGTAGTCTCGTTATTTAAAAGCCAAGCGTCGTATACTTAATCTTAAATTATATCTTTGGAAAAATCCAAATCTGTTATTAGATTAAGGTAATCTCCACAAAAAGATTTTTCAATAGGAATTTTAGACAGGAAAGGTTCTACGAATAAGTAGCAAAATTATCATTACACTTAAACCTTTTTTTGTGCGGTAAATGCGTACCGCAGAAAATCGCACAAAAAAAGCTATGACTTACATAGGAAAAACGAAGATCCATGGATTTTAAAAACCGCATAACTTTGAAACAGCTATATAAAATATATTCAAAATCGCATAAAAAAAATCAGTCAAGTCAGTTTTTTTGGCCTTATTTTGCCAGTTTTAATTTTTTTTTAAATAGTTAAAAAATAAATTTTGACATAAATGTAGTAGGAATAATAGAAGGTTATATAGAATATATCGTACCCAGTTTGAAGTAAATCAGTTAATTAAAACTTGAGATATGATGTTAATCGTGTTGAAAAAAATAGTTTTAAAAATAGAAGAAAACGCGTTAAAAGATTTCAATATGGTAGACCAAGTTGCCGCGTCACTAAAATAGCCACAACTCCGTAAGTTATTTTATTTAAAATATCTCAATATGTACCATTTGTGAAATTGCTTTAAAAAACCGCATAACTTCGAAATCGCACAAAAAGAGGTTCGAGTGTATTTTTAAATGGTTATTTAATTATCATTACAAATACAGTCACTCATAAGCGACCTTGCATAATTTTAATATTGTCCTAAGTTTTCTTAAATCCAGGAAATCTTGTTTTGTTAAACCTGGATCAAGATAATATATTAATAGTAATGTTTCAAATTTATTAGTACATTAAACATTTTTTCCATGGATTTTAACCCGAACCAACACTTGATTCTTAATATGTGCATAACAAAATTAAAATATTGTGATATATTAGTCATTTAAAGTCTATAATATTGGAAGTCTTCCAGGGATATTGATGGATGCATTAATATCGTCCGAATTTCAGAGCTTTCGGGATATCCTGTCCGGTAGTAGCGGTCAATAGCCCATTACTGAGGCTTATTAAGCTAAATTTCACACTTCAATGGTAACTTATACACAATCGAACATACATGCCATCCTGTGATCAGGACATGTAATTAACATACCTTATGCGACAGGACTTACACGTGTGTATCGCAATCCAATTGTACTTCGATCACACGGCAATAAGCTCACCTGTATCGTTAGTGATTGTAGTTCCGATAGGTATATGTAATATTCAACATTACATGCACACAAATAGTGTTTAACTAGGACCTAATTGATTAACATTTTAATTTATGTCATCGATGTTTGAGAAGTAATTTGCAACCCTCAATCTGAGTGAATAGATTTTATTACCTTTGAGTATAATCAGAGGAAATTATATATAATGACGCGGTTTTATATTACATTGCAAGTGGAAACGATATCTTGAGGATTTTGTCTTAGATAATTTAAGAAAATAATAATATAATTGCTTGTTGCTTGCGGTGGGATTTTTCATGAAATATATTCATGTTACTGATCAATTTAGATGATTATTTAATACAATATAATAGATGTACATATATAATAGATAGTAAATTCCTCCTCACCCAACACTAATTCAGTCAATCAAGAAGTTATGGTGAAATGGTTGGTTGCAAGTTTATGGGGTACATTTAGCAGACCAAGAGGCATAACGGAATCCAAACCTAACTTGTTGAAGCATTGGATGACTAAATATCTTACCTAAATCAATTTAATACAAAGCTAATTGTGCTTAAATCTGCATATTTTTATGCTTGAATAATTATTTTAATGGCTGACAACCCTTTTACCATAACAAGCCACAATCAGTGCATTTTTTTATAATTTACGATTCCGTTATAAATTACGGGGCAAACTACGTAAGGCTGGAAAAATAATGCACTCGGATAAAATGCAACCCCTAATGCAAAACAAATAACACACGCGCTGTCAACTCGGCTGTCATTAACGAAATTACTTTCAAATCAATTTACTGTTATGCGAATGCAAATTAGTGCTTACGTTCGAATAATAGAAGCCGATGTTTTGCACAGCCACTTATATTTCCCATATTTTTTTAGTATTATTTCATACGATATTCAATCGTTTTCCAGAATTTTTACGTTTTTTATATTGAATAAAATATCAATGCTTCCCAGAAAAATACAGCCGAAAATAGCCATAAATATAGTTTATATGGCGTGTATTTACATTGGATTGTAATATATAGTCATTCCATTTTGCCGATTATAATGACATATTCGAGCTTTTACTCACTGTAGAATATTTTGGTAGTCTTCTTGATATAAAATGCAATTTGTATCAATCCAAATATATATATATATGAATTCAATGTTTCAATTTAAAAGCCTGAAATGTACCCACAAAAGTTGATGCTGTATATTTGATGGAATTGAAAATCCATCCTACCCCGGTCCCGGGACTGAGATTTTCAACAGTTTAAGAAATTACATTGATAAATTTGATCCCAAATGACTAAAAAGTTCATTTTTTAATATAATGAAAGCGAAAGAATTTTATTTATTTAAGAAAAGATAAACATATTATTCAAAAATAGATAAATAAAACACTAAAAAATAAAATAATAAAATATAAATAAAATAGATAAAATTCCTTTTTGCTGAGATACGGACTAAAACTCGCAAAATTCCCAATTTCCCGACAAATTATTTATTTCCGTCGCTGCAGATGAATACTTATATACTATAATACTTTGATGTGATTCGTAATTATATTACGGAGGAATACAAAAATTCTGAACCCCGTATCTATTATATTTCATGTCGATATTCCCATTATTAGAGTCGAGGTGTAGTAAATACATCACCGGTAGGGAAAGGTTAGTATAAAAATTTGAAAAACATATATGTGCTAGGCCTAAGCTCGTCAGTTAGTAATTACGCCACTGTTTCCAAGTGTCCAGATTTCGGCGGGAATTTCTCGATTTAGTAGTCTTTACCGTACTGGTGAGGAAATGTTAGATAAAAATTTCAATCCCGAATTGTTCGGGATTACGTTTACTAATCCCGGGATTCATGAGCACCTAAAACTGTCCGGGATCCCAGGATTGGATTCCCTAGTCTCAGTTCTGCAGTAGATGGTTAATAGCCAATGATAATATTATATCCACAAAATATCAATTTTGACCAATTAAATATTGATAAAATACTATAAATTTGTGTCAATATTTATTTCACTATTACTTTTTGGCAAAATTGTTAGTTGATAATAATTTGATAACAGGTTTTGCAACGAATTTACTACAAAATAAATCTAAAATTAAGTAATCAGACATCTATTTATTCAAATCAATATCATTCACACTATTGTGTTTACAAATATTATATAAATGTATGTATCTGTCAAAGGATGTAGGATTATAAAATAAACAGATTAACAGTTATTCAGTCAACTTTATGTAGTTCCTTTTAATGCAAATATTCTGAGTGATATATATAACATATCACTCAATAAGTTCGTAGAATTTTTTTAAGAAATGGAAAATAAAGAAGAAAAATGTGAAAAAATCCTACGATTTTATTGAGTCAAGATTTAATATCGATTAATCCACAAAAACGTTTTTTGACTTATATTATCAAAGTATTTAATAAAAAAAAATATTAATATTATTTTATATAAAATATTAATGATCATGTCATTTGAATATAAATTAGTCTATTTTCATGGATTTATAAATAAGATTGATAGTCACTAAAATCACCTTCTTTTTAGATTAGATTGTAGGTAATGGGAGATTTCCATAAGGATAATTTTCTGGGGAAATGTTTATTTTGAGAGCGTTTTTCACATTTACACAGTATTTACATTTTCAGATCCATAAAATCAGAATAAATAACTTCGATCTCCCAACATTTTTGCTAAGGTTCCCATTCCGTGCAATAAATTACATATTAATTATGAAAACTTATGCATCGCTTCAGCAAATCTAAGCACCCATTTACAAGCATTAATAGAATGTCCTTAATTTATAAAAAACTCAACTCTTTTATAATTTTAAAACGTCTTTATATATGAAGAGAAGAGGTATATTTCTGTTTACAAATAGTATTTTCCATTGAAACGCAACAGATTTCGTGTTGTTCTTAACGCCATTCAGCGATTTTAATTTATCCGGATTAGTGGTGAGTTATTTCCTGAACATACTACAGGATAGCACGCAAGGGTTGACACGCAACAAATGTGGGAGGTGCATCGCTGACAAGCCCTGTGTAGTATTTTACGGAGGCTCTGCCTAACGTCACATTGCATTATGCGCATGCATCCAAATTGCATTCTCTTAGGCGTGCTACGCAAGATAGCAATCAGGATTATTGATAAAATGCTAATCCAATTAATAGAAAAAAGGGCGTGAGACTGAGCACTAGGGCGGTTAATTATTTGAGTTCGAAACAAGAGCTAAAATACGGATGTATGCAGTTTTGGTATTGCTGAAAAAAATTCAATATATTTACGAAACAAATTGTTTTTTACGACCCCCGATCGTAAAATGCTAAATCAGGGAGTGTTTCAGATCGTATACGTTTTGCGAGTAAACTACCCTCTTCATCGGAGGCTTTTTTATTATAACGGATATCGAATAAAAAGCGAGTTCGGCGCGTCTGTTTAACGACTAGAGTCGTCGTTTAATTTTGCGCCGATTTGAGCATACAAAATGGCTCGAAGACCGCCAGTTTGCAAAACGTTAAGGATATAGCTTGGGAAATTTTAGAAGGAAATTTAATACTTAAATCCAGATGATTTTATAAACATTTTGGCAATATTTTAATCTTAAAAATGTTGATGGTGGAGTACTGAAATTATTTAAATTATATACGTTATAAATGCAATATTTCCATCAAAATAATGTTGAACATTTTCGGGATAATATTTTCGATCAAAGACTTCCTAAAAAATATCAGATGCGATTCAACGGCCTCCATTCGCCATGTGAAAATATAATGGAATTTGGCCATAAAATACTTCCACACCTTTGAAACGCCAACCCCATCTCATCCCTCGTCTCCATAAATCAACCCCTAAATATTTATTAGAATGCAGAAATTTCACAATCGTAAATAAAATTATTATTTCCAACAGGCTACGCATCGCGCACGGCTTAAACTGTATGTAATTGTCATAAGCTTTTATCCGAAAGCTCTATGAAAGCTTCACACAGCGATATCTATGTGTGGATGAACGAAATTATTATTTTATTACCGAATAAAATAAATATTTATTACCAGTGGTGTAGTGCTAAATAAAAAAGTGTGGGAGCGCTGATTAATTATAATATTTTAATACCCCCTCCCTTCCCCCGTGATCCAATTTTCGCATCATGTTTCCAACAAAACGTTTTTCCAATAAATAGTTACAAAAATCATTTTTGTATAATTATGTAAAAATCAATATTTATTAAAATAAAACAATATTTGCATGTGCAAAAAACGTTTATAAAAAATACCCTTAAAATATTACAATATGACAAAATATTTGTAATATTATTTATAATACATTTTTTTTGTGATTTTTTTAATTTCAATTATTATTTGCTGAAAAATTTAATTCTGTAAAAACTTTGTAAAATTTGTTCAGCATTCGTATGTGAAATTGATTTTATGTGCAAAATAATTTTCTTTCGTAAAGATTTGAATTGGCTAGATCTAGTATGTCCGTTTGATGATACGGAAATTGAACTCCATTCTTTCGAAATACTTGATCCCTGTGTTTTTAAGACCGAAAAACTTTTCACATTGGCACATAATTTACAACCGATTTTTCCAGACTTACTTATGATCCAAGGATATTGTTTTCTCTTTTCTTTCCACATATCTGTGGTCCAAACACTCGGCCAGGAAGATGAACATACCGTATTATCTTCTATCGATTCATTTTCTGATTTTGACGAATATACTATTTGAGCACATTCATTATTATAGATATTTAATACACTTGTGCAACTAACATTATTAACCGACACCGAACCCACTTTGAGTTTTTTCGTGAAAAATTGAAATAGTGTCTCTTGTTTGCGTTTTTCATCCATTTTTAACTGTAAAACACTTTTATATATATAACTATATATGTATGTATATTTATAAAACGCTGAAAAATGTATTTGATTTATATAATTGTTTTATTTTAATTTTAACTTATAATTATTGCACAATACAATACAACACAACACAACACAACACAATTTTTTATATTAAAATGAAAAATAAAATATTATAGTCCCTGCTAAAAAATACATGAAAATTAAAGTAAGCTAAGTTTTCTTATTATTATATATGTAGGTATAAAAATTAGAAAGTGGTATAGCGTCCGTTTATGTTAATTGACAGAAATAGACTAAAATCTTGTAAACAAAATAATATTAACAAACCGAAATGTGAAATCAGAGCGTTCTGTAAATTGAGCCTGATTTATTGCTTTCGTATGTTATTCTGCAAACTTGAAGAAAGAGACTCGCAGTATCTATAAGACCATGTGCTCACAGAATTGCTTGAGGGTCGAGCTTCATTTTTTCATTAGTATCAAGTGCCGGAAAGAAAAAGGTAATAATTTATCCCATCGTGTCCTTTATTTAATTTATGGCACGTTTTACATAAACAATATTTTCAAGTGAACACATTTTTGGTTCCTAATGCACGAGCAAGCAGCTCTCGCCTACCAATCACAGCCCCACGATGATGCATCTAAACTTTCCCAGCCGATCGACCAAAGTAAACAAAAAATCGCAATAAACAACGGTACGACCAATCCAAAACGTCAAAAATTTATCCCTTCATGTCTTTTATTTAATTTATGGCACGTTTTAAATAAACAATATTTTCAAGAGAACACATTTTTGGGTCCTAAAAATATACAAATTTTGTACAATTATATTATGCAAAATCGTCTAGAAAAAAGTGTGGGAGCGCCGACCCCACGCGCTCCCACCCCACTACACCACTGTTTATTACGAAGCTATTGTGACTATAATATTTATGGCTTATACGATCCAATCACTTAAAAATTTTGGCGCCAAAAACCGTAGAGATTTCATTCAATTTCAGATTATATTAATGAAATGTTAATTATTAATCTGTTTTTATCAAATATCATTTTGACTTTACATACTTACTGAAATTGGGCAGTAAAGGTGTCATAACTCAACATGATTACTTAAATGTAGAATAATGATTAGTATTTTAATAACAAAATTAATGAGATTTAAATTAATTATATTTTAATTATATATATTGGCTGTTTGTATTTTGCATAAATACATAGTTTTTCTTCATTTATCCTTCTGGATGCCAAGCAACGATATATCGTTGATTATGAATTATTATTAATATTTATAAAATCAAAAATATATTCATTAAATCTACGTACATTATACAATAAAATTATGCATGCCATCTATTGGAAATTTATATTAATTAAAAAAATATTTATTTAATAATAAAATTATTAACAACTCGCGAAAATTTCGTTTTTTTTCCATCATAATATAATTTATTTGACCATAAATTCTTATGGTCTTGACCCTAAATTCATTATCATACGAATGGACTCCTTTCCCGCAAGATGATAAATATAATTTGACCATAATTTTATTGTCTCTTTTTTTTGGGCAAAAACGGGAAATAAAGAATCGGTGTCACACGCCCCGTATGAACCTTGTTTTATGGGATGTTGTAGTCGCCATTGTCTGGCCTTCTGTCATGGTACGACCCTAAATCACACACGAACCATTATGTGGAAGTAATTCAACGCCGAAAGATCGAGGGGATACTCCATTATATCCAGGCGAATCATCTGTCTTCAATGAAATTGACTCGATCATTAAAAAAGCTTAAAATCCAAGCTCAAATCTGATTTCAATCCAGGTTTATCATTTAAAAAAATTGCACAAGTTAAAAAAATCTTAAATTTGCCTTATATTGAGAGATGTGGTTATCCTAGATGGAGTGAGCAAGACGAACATAGGAAGATATAAATAAACCAGATGACAGAGCCACCCCCCGTGCGGGGTCACTAACTTGTTACCTCCCCAGACCTGGTCAACTATCACTGAACTTACAGGAACATACCCCTAATATATTATTGAACGATAGGAGATCCACTTCCAGATAGAGTGTCTACTTATTTTTATTTAACACCCTCGTGAAATATTATGACGTCGATACATGTCCCCAACTGTAAAATACAATATCATACAATTCATAATATATCAGCGTGGCTATTATGATCTAAACAAAGTCCCATTAATAAATCGTCATTGTTATACCATACTTGGAAAGCAATAGAAAGCCATCATATTAAATACCCAATAAAATATATTAATTTATATTAAAAGTAATAATAAACTAATAAAATAATGTTTTATTAATATTTTGAAGTACACCTGAAAAATTTTGTCCAGGAATTTTTTTTTGGATGTAGACAAGGTTTAGCCAGTTAAAGCTTCTGTACCTGTAGGTAGTCCCGCATTAAGCGGTTGGACTCGTAACCCGATCATCTCGGGTTCGAATCCCACAGGAGATGTGGCTGGCAACCACATTTTTAAAAACATATATATGCCATGAAAAACCATGTCACAATGGTTGGTAATGATACCATAAAAAAGGGATCGCTAAAAGCCACCGCAAAAAAAAAAAAAAAAAAAAAAAAAAAAAGCTTCTGTACCCTTGGTCCAAGACCGTTTACGTTGGATATTCTAATAGAGTATCCAACTTTCATCTCCAGTGATAAATCTCTTCAAAAAAGGTTGGCTATTATGTCGTTGGAGAAGAATATCGCATGTTGAAATACGTTGAAGTTTATTTGAGTCAGTCAGTTCATGAGGAAGCCACACATCTGAACGATTGATGTAGCCCAATTTTATCAGATGATTATGGACGGATGTTCGTGGAATTTCTAACTTTTTAGCTATTTCGCGAACAGTATATCGCGGGTTTTCTTTAACCATGGCTATGATTAGATCTGTGTTCATTTGCGAAAGAGACTTATGGGACAACCTAATACATATATAATTAAATTAATTGATATTTTCACATCATTTTGAATTTAATATTTTGCTTTGCAAATCCAATGTATACAGAAAAAATATATAATTTGGGGGATTTAATTCGTATGAGCAATATAAGTGAAAAATCCACTCTATTTTAGAGGCTTCATTTCCGCTCATAGATTTTATTTTTACTAATAATACCTAGATGTAAAAAAAAGTAATTTTCGGTTAACAGTTAACGGTTAACGATGCGACTGTAGCGTTCTGATAACGAATCGTTAATCCGCTACGCCTGGCTTTTATACGCGGAAAACTCTTAACGCCTCCATTTCTCCAAATGAAATTCTGCCTACGCGAAAATAAAACGGATGATTTTCCAAAAAACAAACGATCTTTCGGTTTAAGTGCTTCGAATTTTATTGAAGCCATTCCGCCAAGAAAAAAAACGTTATGTAGAAATTCGCCGTGTTGCTCCGCTGAAAGTATTCAAAATATAGACAATAAAAGCGAAAAACGTAATGCATCATTCCAATATGATTAATAGGATCCTTTGTGATACATCCGTATACATTTACATCATTGCTTTGCACGTAGCTTATAAAACTTTTATGCTTCTTTGTGAAACAAAACCATAATAATGAAACCCAAGCGTCCCGGCTTTCATTACATTCCTAATGATTGCTCCCGTATAAAGCCAGATAAAACCTGGAATATTTCACGTCTAAAGCCATCAGATGCATCATCATCTTATATATTTTCTAGATGTAAAAGACATTCTTTGTGCAATGCGATATCCGTGTATTTCGTTGAATTTAATACGAAAAATGGAGTGCAATGACTGTGATAGTGAAAACGGTAGCACTCCCTCTTTGAAATCACACAGATGTCATTGCCACGGTTGTAAATCACTGATATTTTTACAAAAGCCACACATTTATTATCCCATGCTTTCCACATCAATTTCAGAAAAAATGTGATTTATTATTGTTATGCATGTTCGTGTATCTGAATTCCATTTTAACATTGCTCCATCACAATGCGTCATTCGTTGGGAAAGGTCGTAATTTTCCGGTTATAACAATATACTTTAAGCTAAATTTACTTTCCATAAAATATTATATTTTGATCATGGAATAAAACATTAATTTGGCAACCTTAAATATTTTATGCGGGCCATATACGACCAATTTTCAACGCTAATAAAAATTTCATAATACCATTTTACTCTTAATTGCTCAAAAATTTCAACTGAGCATCGCGATTCTTTAGCTATTTATTTGCACTATTGATGCACTTAAAAACGTCATCACTCGATCTCAGGGCAGGGATTTGATTTGGTCATAAAAGGTAAATATGCATCTAGCTGAGTTCCATAACGGAGGATCATAAACCTAAGAGGATGGAAAGATTCCGCATCACATTTTATTGCTTGCCATAATTTTCTTTGTTTATTGTTAAATTTGTCATAACGAATTTGAGCTTTGGCAGTACACTCAAAATGGGAAAGGGGTGGGTTTATATTATATGATATATTTTGCACTATGAAAATTATGATTAAAATTATTTTATGAAGAAATCCATAGCAAATATATTTAGAGTATAACCAAAATTCATTTAAATTGGTGAATAATGGTTTGAAAAATAAAGACTTTGGATAGAAGAGTATTAATAAACCAGTAGCAAAATTGTTCAAAGGTGGTCCTGCCCATCTTTAAAAATAGTCTCAATATATAATTTTTCAAATTAAAATAAACCAGGGTAAAATTGGATTTATGAGAAATATTAATATATCCAATCTCTTTTTTCACAATCTGGATTTGAATCAGAATCTTTATTATAAGTGTTTGTAAACTTATCCACTATAACAAAACTTGTATATTTGGTATTATACCATATATCGTCAATAAAGTTGGAATATTAGAAGTGCTAAACTCATCAAAATTGATCATCTTGATTGCTAAATCACAATATTAACGTTGGACAAATTAAACATAAACATAATGAAAATTGAACATATCTTATAATTCAGGTTTAGTTTGTTTTCCTTATATTAAAAAAAGTAAATATTAAGCCGATTAATAAAATCGGGCAGGGAAATTTTTAAACAATTTCACTACCCAACCCTGCTTTACTTAAAATTCATAGTCGAATAATCTTATTTTAACTTTACCATACGTGTATACCTACGAACTATTTAAATATTTTTGTATTCACAATATTTTTGTTGATTTGTTTATTATTTATTTTGCATATTGATATACAAGGAAGTGTCTCTTTCGTCTTTCATACGCGAAATTTTAATTAGATTTTGAGCAACGGCAATGAAAACACATTCACTAGAATCATCTCATCCGATCCAAGAAGTAATGATCCGTGTCTACAACCAGGATACTATTTACAATCGCTTCCATAATAAAATATTTTATTTATATGAATGAATAGGCGATAAAGTGGGAATATGGACGCTACCATAAACTAACGTCGAAGGGCGGTGGTGGCACCACAATTATGTTTGCTTGTAATTTTCGTAAAGTCTTAATGTCAAATTTCATAGCATTGTTTTAATGTGGGGGCCATTCAGCCTTCAGACAGGGGTGCTCCAAAAAATCGAACCGAAGCACCTCGAAATAGGAAGCCAACCATCCAGTTATGGAGGATATATTACTTAAAGCGGAAAAGAAATGTCATTTTTTTGTTATTTGGAGAAAAAAAATTCTTAATAAAATCTGTACAATATTATTCAATTAAATAATTTCCATTATTATTTATAATTGCCTTCTACAGATTAGATAGACTTTTTAAAGCCTTTTTTGTAAAATTCGGCCGGTTTTCCACTAAAGTAAGAATCCAAATGATTTTTCACTTGTTCCACAGAAGTATTTTTTTATCGCGAAGCGAATATTTTAATGACTTAAAAAGATGATTGTCTGAAGGTGCAATATCAGGAAAATATGGTGGATGTTACAGCACTTCCAAATCCAGCTCCCTTTTTTTGATCTGCATAATCCTTGCTGCGTGTGATCTTGCATTATCATGCTGTAATATTCTTCTTGGGTTGTTAACTAACACTGATCGCTTTTTGAGGATTTCCGCTTTTAACCTATCTAATTATGCACAGTATAGCTCTGCTATGACAGTTTGGCCAGATTTTAATAATTCGTAGTGAATTACGCCAAAAAAATCCCACCAAACACAAAGGAGGACCTTTTTCGAGGATAATGACGGTCGATGGGTAGAAACAGGTACTTGATTTGAAGAAAGCCACTGTTTTATCTTCTCAGGGTATTGTAGAGAACCCATTTCTCATCCCCAGTAACGATCCTTCTTAAATATGGATCGGTTTCATACCTGGAGAATAACGATGAACAAATGGTTATCCGTTGTTCCAAGGGCGTTGATGACAGCTTATGCGATACCCAAATTCCCTGTCTATGTTTTTTCCCGGGTCTTTTTAAATGGTCTTTTACTGTCGACTAGCGACAGGCGATGTCTAGCGATAATTTCTTTATTGTTTTTCGAAGATCAGATTCTACCAGAGAATTTAATGCGTCATCATCGATTTTTAGAGGTCGTTCTGATTTTGGTTTATTTTTCAAATCTCTGTCGCCACTTTTGAATTTTTTGAACCATCTATGGCATTCTCAACTATTAAATATGTTGCCATATGTATCACTGATGCTCTGGGTAGCTTCTTTGCTTTTAATCCTGTGTCGAAGAAAAACAGTAAAGAAGATCAGAACGTGTCTCATCAATTTCTGGCTTGGACATATTAACTATGGCTAACAAAATATATAAAAATATTTGAAAAAGTAAGACAAACAACAGAGCTTCAAAATGATACCAACTTTGACGTATTCACTCGACAGCAACTCGAGGCAAACTGACGCCAAAGGACGCAACAAAAAAATGACATTTCTTTCCGCTTTATCTAATATTTCATAAGATGACTTTTAAAAAAAATCAATACACGATATATCGAAAATATGGATGTTAAATGAGTAAAAATTGAAATTTTACATGATGTTGATGATGTGTACATAAATGACAGCCCTGCCCTGGAGATGGTAAGATCATCACGAATTTTGTATCTTATTTTTGATTTCATCATTCAACAATAGTGTTTTATAGATTATGATGTATCTGCGAATTAAAATAATTGTTTTTCCCCAGTTTTGCCCGCGGTTTGAAACATCTTCTTGCTTGATTCTGAATGTCTGGGTCGTCAAACTTTATACTTTATTGCGAGTGCGCAAGCATTGTTTATTAGAGGGCCGAAATTTAGTGTTAATTTGCCATTAAAGAGGCATGCTTCATGGTTACCGGTGCTGAGTAATCCTTGCGTGAATTTCCTGAAGACATAAAAACGCCAGGATCTCTTACTTGTACGCCGTTATCTGTTGATGGCCAACAGTGCTCAGCGATCGTCATAAAAACCTAAAAAGCCAAACTTAAGCGACAATAGGCAGGTCGATCAAATCAACTATTTTTTGTATTGATTTAAATTTGCACCGAGTTTAATCAGCTAGATTGTTTTCAGTCCGTGTGATATTTTCGTTTATCTTTTGCGTGGGGTGCTATAAAATATCCCCGCTAGTAATTCACACGTATAAAACGGTTGACTCAATTAGCAAATGCGTTTAATTTGTCCACAATGGTCTGATATATGCGTGGGTGGTGGGTGGGCTCAGCAGTTTATATCCACCCTCTATGGTGCAATCGCGAAACCGGCGAAGCCTTCTGCTGACGATGGATCATCGCTCGCATAACCTAATCGCTTGATGGGGTTGCTTGATTAAAATCGAGATGGCCAAAGCCATATATTCCGAGCTGATGATTTGTGGTCAAATTACATTCCACTCCACTTGCTCATCGCGATGAATTTATGAGGAAGCACTTCATGTACATACACATGAACAATCCAAAAATGTATCATTTTTAAATAGCACTTCGCTTTGAATGCAAAGAGTTGATATCATTTTCGCACAGCAAATAATTTTTCTAAGGGGTTTTCTGCGTCCAATAAAAAGCATAGCCGTGATCCATAAATTGCTCAGAACACATGCCCGTCATGGAAAGCATTGGCTCATATGTTTCTGCTGGCAACATGCTTCACCATGCGTGCACTTTTTCTACAAAAATATCATCTGCTGGATGTGAATATTACCCAATTGGACAGGTCTCATTCATATACGGCAAAGGCGTAGAGTGCCTATTTAACATATTATCACAAATAGCTGCATGGACTCAATGGACGCGCTTTTGAGAGCGCGCATCACCTTGCTAATCAAATGTTGGAATAGATCTTGGACTATTAGTATAAAAGTCGTCCCGGAATCCCGGGACCGAGATTTTGAATAGCTTAAGAAATTACATTGATAAATTTGATAAAAAATTACTAATAAGTCCATTTGTTTAATATAAAAATAACATGAAGGCGAAAGAATTTTATTTATTTAAGAAAAGATAAAAATATTATTCAAAAATAGATAAATAAAACACTAAAAAATAAAATAGATAAAATTCCTTTTTGCTGAGACACGGACTAAAACTCGCAAAATTCCCAATTTCCCGACAAATTATTTATTTTCGTCACTGCAGATGAATACTTATGTACTATAATACTTTGATTTGATTCATAATTATATTACGGAGGAATACAAAAATTCTGAACCCCGTATCTATTATATTTCATATCGATATTCCCATTATTAGACTCGAGGTGTAGTAAATACATCACCGGTAGGGAAAGGTTAATACAACAATTTGAAAAACATGTACTGTATACATGTATTAGATTCCTTAATTATGATGATTTTAAATTATCTCACTACTCAAAGGGTTAATGGTATTTATTAGATAAACGATTTTTTAAAAATATTATTTGTGTAAGCATAATAAAAAGCTAAAATTATGTACATATAGCCGGAAAAAATTGGAATTCATTTCATTGCAAAGCGTTGCATACAGAATCAAGGACTTTCGTACATAAACATATATTGTATTACATATTACTATGAAAAAAAAAAAAATAGGACGTCACTGAAGCCACAAATATCAGTTGTATATGAGAGCCGACCATCGAGAAGCATGTGCACCATTTCAGGAACCATAAATTACTTATGAGGTGGAAATGGTGAAAGACCGGGCTAAGAATGATCTTTATTGGCGACGGGAAATCCAACGAGCCCTTACAGAGCCCCAACAAGACGACGATAATTCCGCAGTGGGGATGTCGAATTAATTTGATGGGCCAAGATTATGGTTGTTCGCGTGCAATCGCGCGGGGAGAATGGCACTCCAAAGACGAAGATCAAGCACAAGTACTACAAGAAAAGACAATGGACAAATTTCGTCTCCGATATGAGACATGTCTAGGATTTGTATTGTTATTTCAAGTACCTGCTGTTTAGGAAGCAACATATGATTTATATGCTTATTGGCTCCGCCGAGACCGTCCGTTTGTTGATTTAATCAAAGGTTTAAATCCCGAAAGACATTACCAGAAGAGTAGCTCAACAATGGATCGTGATGCATTCACTCGATTTGATTAAAGTGGACAGAGACATGGTAATGGCCAACGATCCGGTATGACAATAGTGTCCAGCAAAGTCACTTAACACATTTGCATACCCAAAGCTCTCCATTACTCTCGGTGCCCATTTTGCTGATAAGCTTTAAATCTGCATGCGCTCATACGTTACCAGCCGCCTGAGGCTTCTCAAACATCTTCCATTTAAAAAAACAAAAAATCTTGAATCTCAGTAAAATATTGTGAGTGGATCGAACCGGCTCTATAGAACCGGTTGATAAATTTTTTCAATAAATTTGAAATAATGAAACGCGCAAATTTGTGCGCTCGGTATTTATTAAGTTAATAGCTATAATATTAGGAAATTAAACTAAATCTAGATCATTTGAAAATATTATGATAATAAATAATGCTTTGCGTTATTGATACATGATGTTGAATTAACTAAATGATGTTTCAGTAGATTTCGGGTAGTATTTTTTTACCTTGTTAAAATTATAATTTAATATTCAGTTGGAGAAGCTCTAAATCCTCGTCCTAGATTTAAATTCAAAATGGCTAATCTTCACAATCTCAATATTTGTGAGTCAAATACTTACAATTCCAGCATAGTCCATGGATGCTGTAATAGGTGGGCAAAGATGCCCGGAGGAAAGCAAGACAAAGGGTAATTTGTGGCTCAGCAATAGCCATCGGTCAAATCCTACTAATCTGACAGGGGGTGAGTTGTTTCGACTAAATTATATCCCGAATCTGCATAATGCTTCTATTTAATGTCCACTGCGGGGACGAACAGGAGGACTCGTTTTGATGGACACAATACATCGAACACGGACCCATTAAGCTATATCAGTAAATTGCACTGCGGGAACATACTCCTGTAGGTGTGTTTATTTTTATTTTTTCAATATGCAGAAATTGTATGAAAAATCATAAAACATTCAAGTTTAACGACACAGTGTGACATGCGACGTTCACGAGTGCGTTTGCCAAATTATGACACATGTAAAAGTGACTTTATGGGTGTTGTAAATCTGTAACCGCAGTCATTTGTAGTCTGCGACCAACGTTTTAAAATAAATGCCCAGCTTATACGGCCTTTTCGGCACTAAAACGTTTTGTAATAAATTTTCAGTATACACAATATAAATTCGGTTTCGGTAAAACATAATTTGAAAATCAAATCTATAATTCGATTACGTTTTCATTTCATGGTGGATGGAATCAGTTAGCGTGAAGGATGCGTGTCTCCGGAGCTGTTAGTTGGTGCGGGCGGTGGCTTTCAACATACTGATGAATACAATTAAAATAGCAGACGAATTCAAAAATTTCATATTGTCAGTTTTTCAATCGATTTTTAGAAAGTTTTTCTTTAAAAAAATGTCCTTTAAAGAATTTAAATTTGAATAATATGAATAACATATCACTCAATAAATTCACAGGATTTCTATTGGAAGAAATTGCGAAGAAATGACCCCAAATGAAGAAGAAAACATTTTAAAGTGAAAAAAAAGCCCTACGAACTTATTGAGTTATGTGTTTTAATGTTCATTTCATAATACAGTATTTTTAAGCCAAGTTAAACCTTTTTCATTTCAAGTTAAACTGTCAAATGTTAGATAAAATGAAACAAAACACAGGGATATCAAACTGGCATCCCTGTGCTTTGCAATTTCTGCATCCAACTGTCACTTTTATTTGTCTTCATGTTTTTGTGGTACACTTGGGTCTGTTTTATGCGATAGATACGTTCCACGGAGAGTCGCATATAAAAAATCCGCATAAAAAGATTTGAACTACATAGAAAACTTAGGCATAGGTTCCATTATTTTTAAAAACCGCATAACTTCAAATCAATGTGATGAAATGTAGCAAAAAACGCATTAAAAAAATTGCGAAGATTAACCAATAATTTTTACAGAGTTCGTGATATGGAGACATGCAATTCTTAAGCTCTTGCTGAAATTTGAAAGCACGTTCAGAATTTGAGTCATGTGCAATAAATAGATGGACTAGTTTCTTGTATAATTTTTACAGTAAGGGGGGCAGGAGTTTCTTCCACTTCAATATCGTCTTCTGTTTTTTTGCTGGCATATAACATCAAACCAATAATATCATTCAAGGGAGTATCCTCAAGCAATTCATCTACATCATTTTGAGAAAAAGTATCAAAGCCTTCTCCACCAAGTTGATTTGCTAAAGTGATGATTTCAGCTGACAATGTCGAAGTTTTTATTATTTCATACCAAATTGCTTTCCAACAAGAATTTAAAGTATGTAGAGTAATCTGAGATACTGCAACGACTCATTCTTTAGTTTCTTAATATAATACTTTTTAAAAGTAGAAATGCCCTGATCTAGTGGCTGAATTTAACATATCGTGTTGAGTGGATGAAACACTATTTTTACATTTGGATGTTTTAAATGTGGATGAGTTTTATATTTTTTTATGCTCATTCGCATAAAAAAAGCTTTGTGCTCTATATAAAAATGAGTGATATGTTCCATTATTTTTTAAAACCGCATAACTTCAAACACGCACAAAAACTAGACCCAAGTGTATTTGTCAAATTAAAATGCATCTTAATACACAGCAATAACTGGACCAACAGATTTGTCAGATTGACATTGTTCCAAATCTGTCATTTTTCTTCTTTTTTACATTTTCATGAATATTTGCAAAGTTTAAAAGGCGTGTTTATCTATACATAGTAATTGAATTTTTACATTAATATAAAAATCATCTTATGTGCTTAAAAATACACTGTTTAATTTGGAGCATAAAACATTTCATCTGGACAGTTTAACTTGAATTGAAAAAAGTTTGACTTGAAATGAAAAGGGTTATAACTTGGCGTAAAAATATTATAGGTGTTCTAAGGACCTGAAAAAATGATAATCAGAGGATAAAAGTCCTAATCAAAGCTTCATTATTTTTCTTTGTATTAAGTTTACAACCCAACATTATCGTATCGAAGTATTATTTAAACTGATCATCTATAAATGAACTCTTGCTTCATTCACACTAATCTTTGACATTATACTTCTGCTGTGATTGCTTGACCAACTTCAAGCATTTCAACAAGTGTTACATTATTGATCTTGTTATACACAAAGAAGGATATTTTTAATTGTACATTATGATTTAGGAATAAAAACAGGTATTTGATCCGAAGAAAAATTATATTATATCTATCTATATGATTTGATAATTCCCCTATAGTTTAATGAGGATCTGATTCTAATTATGACGTCAGCACATCCATGTTCCTGTTCTATTTTGATTACTTTCCAGTCTTATAAATCCAAACTTAATAAAACAATGAAAAATGATATAATACCGAAAATGATCATATATTTTTTGCGCTCAACACACATGCCTTCATTCATATATACAATAGTGACAATTTTAATTTTTCCCCTATGTTTTTATGGACGCAGCAGCAGTTCAGCCGCAACATACGCCTCGTAAAAACCTGAAATTCGCCCAAAATTAATGCATCATACTGTGCATACGTGTCCATGATGCATATAAATATTCCCTGGGTGTGCTGGAACGTTCCAACGCATAAGGGGCGCTAATTTTTGTAAAACCACCCCCCGTGATTGAAATGCTTCAAATCAATCAAACGAAAAAGTATAATTTCAATTATTTGAAAAAATATTTTTTTTTGCATATTTCATCAGAGTTTGGGGGGATTTTTATGATGCCACCAAGCCGTGGACAGCAAAATCAACACTTATGATATATGGTCATATTCTCGTATTACACAGGGTGAATGCAAATCGTCATATGATTGCAGAGGACCATTAAAACCAACAAACGATCCCCTTGGGATTATATCTATCATTGTACGTTGACATTCATCAACATTACGAAGCATGGCATTTAGCATTTTTGTCATTATTTTTGACGAACATTTGTCATTGTTTTCCATCAATCTAATAACCATCTATACAAATGTCAATGAGCAATCTGCTTAAAATCCTACTCTTTTATGCTAAATAACATGAATATAGAGCGACCTAAATCATGACCTAAGCAGCTACTTATATTCTCATGACAATGATTATGACTGCTTTATTTATAGATAGAATATTGCGATTGATAAACAATATAATAAGTTACCATTTGACAAAAATTGAACGCGTTGTTATAAGTGGTTTGACAGCTATGTTTTAGTGATGTTGGTAGCCATTAGTCTGGCAGACCCTATATGTAAATCATATAAATTTTCTCCCTTATAATATATTTTTTATCGAACATCTTTTCACGACATTGATGGGCTCTCCCCAATCTGTCGCCGAGACGATGAAGAAATTTCTGCCCTCCCCTACAAAGATATATCACTTATCTTCATTGACCACAAAAAAGTTGCTGACCGAATCCAATATAAGTCAATTTATAAAACGTGGCAAATATCCACCGCGATTTGCTTTCATTTTTCCAACAATATAATAGTTACGACGCTCTTTAGTAATCAATGCAAATCAAAACAATAAAAAACGGCCAATATAACACAGATGCATTGAAATGTTCCACTTGTTTGTATGTAAATCTGATTAAGTGTATGGGGTATTTGAGTAACGGCCACCATTGGTCATTCGGCTGTTATCGATGGGCCACAATCAAATTATTCACTGCGATGGGGGGGAGCACTGGTATTACAAATTTTATGTGCACGGTAATAACAGGAATGTGTTGATCGGTTTTTACTGCCCTCGATAAACGCGAATGCCCATCATGTCCTGATGTACGATTCGACGTTTAATTTGCAAATGTTGCGTATCACTATCGTAAATTTTGCAACCAATGGTGTGGGGATAAATTAGGTTTAAATTCTAAATTGATAAAAATATAGCTTTATTTAGCTCCGAATATCACCATCAAGTCTTAGGATACGACCAATCGTCTTGGCCGCGAGAAGGTCTGTTCTTATAACGGTGGTCTTTATTTTGGTGTAATAATAAAGATCTGGAGCCAACAACTGTATTTTCTTCGCTCCGTCTCTTTATGTGAACCTCTTCTACGATCCGATAGTATACAGACTCAGTGAGGCCGTCTGCTTGGAAACGTAAGCACTGGGCTGGGATGCAATTATTTCCACCTTGTCTATAATCAATAATGGATATGGTACCTTAACAGAAAGAGCATAAGCCCTGCCTTCAAATAAATAACAATTTATAATATCTAAAACAAATGTGATTTGGATCATATATACATCGATTCTTACAATCAATTTTTAAAATAGATGCATTTTGTCAATATTTTGTGGTCTTCTATTGACTTCCTACACAATATTAATTACTCACAGCTCATATGATACGTTAGCGACGCTACTTAGATGCATACCCCATAACAAAGTCCAAGGGTCCATGCATCACATAAATCCATAGTAGTGGACAGCGGAAATAATTCTTCTATCATTTATTTACGTTTATTGCTCTTCGGCGGCAAGGCGCAACCCATCGTCAAAGAGCAATCCGATGCAATAACGACCTCACGAGCCTCCATTATTTTTACGACCCCGACAAATTAATTATTTGCCGACGAATATTTCAGATCCAATTATTCGTCTTAGAGTCCATCCCTACGCCATAATGGCATCCCGCGGTACAAATTAACAACGCAAAAGTTGTTTTTCGCTTCTTATAAAATCCGATTACGTGTAAGAATCGCTTTTTTTGGGCGCTAATTGCCGAGAAGTCGCCGGGCGGGGCGCAGTCAACATTTGCATATTCTTCGAATGAAAGTATACGTAGCGTGGCGGATTGTACGTAATCGCTAAATGGCTCTTGAAATGTTCCATCTTACTGAATCACTTACGACGTCTTCCCGGCTCGAGGAATGTATTTAAATTAATAATTATTCTCGCGTTAATGTCGTAACCGAATTAATTATTCTTCAGTTAAAAAATGAAATCGCAACATTAGGGTGGTTTTAAATAATGCCGTGCCAACTGAAGAATGTATGCAAATCTGAGGGGAAAAAAGTCATTCCCTATTTAGATTGTTTTTTATCATAATCATAATCTAGATGTCCGATTATAAATGACTTTGATGCCGATAATCAAAAATCTCAAGAAACTAATGAAATCTGCAAAAGGCCATGTTTTGCAAAATTTACTATTAGGGGGACCGAAAAGTAATCGTTTTTTTTTGCTGGTGAAAATCATTTATTCATTAAAGAAATCTTAAATACTAACCAACAAAATAATTTCCATAATTTTCTATCACCTTTTGTCGGCGTAAAGGTAATTTTTCAATTCCCTTTTTGAAAAAGTATTTTTCAATGAAAAACTTAACTAAGTGCGTTTTTACTTTTCTAACTTTGTTACGTCTTAACCTTTTGAGGAGTGAGCAAATTTAAAATCGATGAAGTAATTGATGCCATAATCGTTTTATTCAGCTCCTATCAGCGTAAGACAATCTTCAATTCGAGGTCAATTGTAAATAAACACAGTTGATAACATACAAGACCACGTCATTTCTTTACATAAACAATACACAAAAAATCGATTCATTTGCTTCTGTTTTAGAAGGAAATGATAATTGAATATAAAATTCATCAAGCAGTGACGAACAGGAAGCAATTAAATAAATAAACACTGTCGATAGCAAAAAATATTCGGTATTTTCTTTGCGTAAACAAATAAAAAACCTGAAATCGAAATCATTATTAGTCGATAAATTTGGTCTAACGATCTATACAATCGTGCGTTGTATGCGGGGAATCTCTCCGTCTCTGTCTCCCGTACTGTGCTACTCTGAGCTCAATGTATAAGAGTGCCCTTTTGAATAAGTGGAGGAGGGATCCCAGGCCCTGGGATAGTACTCCTTTAGGAGTTAATGTATGCTCAAACGAACTAAAAATGTAGTGATTCGACAGCACGAGATGAGGTGAATAGGCTGATGAAATAGAATTTCCAATCTAAGCTCTCCTATTTCTTCCTGATCTATTTTTACAACATTGTTAGTGTTGATAGAGGGGTTGTATCAGGTACTTTTCCGGAAGAAAGCCATTATTTTTTCGTACAAGATTATTATATAGCATCTAGTACTTTTCTTCAGTTTCAATTTGTCACAAAAACGGATCTTCTTCATATCGAAATTCACAGTGATTTCGTGGTAGATCGAATGTCGTCTGCAACAATTCATGGTGAGCCCAAATTTCTTGTTTGTGCAACTTTCCTATGCGACGAAAATGATCTCTAACTGTAGATCATAGACAGCCAAATTTCAAAGATAATTTATCGATTGTTTGACGAGGACCTGATTCAATTATCGATTTCAAGATATCAGTATTTAATTTTTGGGGTCATCCTCTTTGAGCGATGTTTTTCAGATCTGTATTTCTGTATTGTAAATTTACGCTATGAGAAAATGCAATTAAGAAAACTTTTAGAAAGAACTTCTTTTTCTAAAGTATAAAAACTAATTAATTCGAAAAATTGAAGCAAATAGGTTAATAGAGCACAAAAAGGATTTGCAAATGCATATATACACTTTGCTCAAAAAGCGAAAAGCTCCTCGGAAAGCTCAATGCAACTGCTTTCTGACATATCAATTTTTGCTGCTAGAAATCATGCTACAGATGACTATTTTAACGTGAGTAAAAAGACATAAAAGGACAAAAGTCATGTGGTCAGTCAATGTATAATTTGAAGGGCTCTTGAAAGAATTATTATATTTCATAGTGTATAAAAGCATCATATCTCAAGTCCGGCTCGATCATAGATTAGGACAGTTTTAAAATTACCTAATAATATTTTTCATATCCCAAATTCCTCAGCAGTCAAATGCCCATATTTGGTAAATACGACGATGGAATAAAATATTTACTTAACACGCAGCAAAGACATTAATAAAATATCACTATGGTTGAAATGCGAAATCCGGAAAAGCATCGAGCTGATAAAATTTTCCAATTTCACAACAAAACGTGCGTCACCACCGGTGGAGTAGGCTTTATGATGACGGAGGGTGCTGACATCAATTCTCACCGACAAATGTGACGTCGGCTCATATTTATGGTCGTTTTGAGCCGTGTCCCAGCCTAGGGGATGAATCTGTTATTGCTAAGGGGTGAACTTTTCGCACAGGAACACTTCACCGACTTCCGCTTCTATATCTTATAGCCGCAATTCGCACACTAGAGCGATCTTCTTAATGCACAGACAAAATATTAACATTTTGATAATCCCAACGAAATCATACCGATATTTTAGAAGAAAATTTCGTTCAAATATATTACAGATTTACGATTCACTTCATGGCCCTATTTCATATCGCTCTGAAGATATATTACCAATTCGAGATGAAATAACGACGTCAAACATAAAGATGTCATGATCGACCCATAAAAATTGACTATATGTGCCCTATCTCCAGAATGGACCTCCTCGGAAAATTGCTCGGGAAAACGCACCTATTAACTATGATTGATATCAACGGGTGGTCCCACAATGGAAAGCTAAGCACTGTTTGATGGCAAACATATATCTATCAAAAGAATGGGAGAGAACACTCCCGATGGGTTCATTTGTGCCATGACACAAGAAAATATTGTTTTTTAAAAAGCTTCAAATGAGCCGGTGACATTTTGGGCTCGGTCATTTAACACGCAACCACACTCGGGCTTAACTCATCATCCCCCGTGTCATTTGATGAATATTCAGAGACCATTGTCGTTTCGTTTTGTCCCATTTGCTTTTTTAAAATGGTCCAATGCTCTTAAAAAAAGACCCAATGGGGGTGCATGATGTGCTTGAATATCCGCAATTTAAAAACATGTTATATCTCGACCGCAAAAAGCAGGGATTTAATATCTTGAAAGGCTGCATCAAAATCATTATTGATGTACTCTTTTTATAAAAATATGTTTTTCTTGCAAATACCCGGATACAAATACGACCAAAATCTATTCATCCGGAGGCATAATGGAGTCCATTGTTATATTCACCTTTTAGATTATTCTGAAAATTATTTCCGCGAATTTATTACGAGATCGTCGACGATCCATTTCATTTCATGATGTGGATAAGACATCCGCAATGAATATCCCATTTTGCATATTCTTCTGGAGTTATCAACCAACCACCGAAGGCACTTCTACATCTTTCCACTCACTTAGTGCTCTGTTGAATGCTACACTCGAGGGATATAATGATAACGTTTCCTGTGAAAGACTTTCCAGAAACTCTAAAGTACAACCAATTCAATTGTAAGCAGATTCAATTTATAACATTTTAGGATTTATAATGGCTTGTCTGTCAATAGAGTTAGATTATATTATCATAGCATTGTGGTGTACATCAATGATGTTGCCTCCAATGATGTTTAATATAGATACATTCGAAATTAGTAGTCAATAAAGCGATTAATGACTGACTAATAGAAAGGAATGCACATTGCAGAAGATCTCATAAATAATATACGATCGTGCCATCGGAAAGTGATGAGGACCTGATATCTCATAGTTGACGCCAGTCAAAATTGGGAACTAATTATATACTTATGTAAATAAGTCTTTTGATGTTAAATCTAACTATACAAAGACGCTGGATTGAATAAGAAAACACATCAAATACCTGGATAAAATCATCACTTCTAACATGAGTTCAGAAGATAAAATTGGGACTAGAATTGAAGTGGCGAGAAATTATTTCATTCATTTGAAAAAGATCGTCGTCAATTCTCACTGAAAATCATTTTGCGAAGGCTGCGATGCTATGTATAGTTGTTACTTCTGTATACATGCAAAATATAGACTCTGCTAATCAAAAACATGCACAAATTATAGGCATCTGGGATATGATATTACCATAGGTGGTTAAAGATTTCATGGAAAGTGTGTATGGAATACGACAAAGTCCTACTGCTGCTGCATACGAATTAAGCACTTCTAAATACCATGATGCAATGAAATAATATATATTTGAAACATACAATCCGTGATCAGAAGTACTTCTTTCTACGCCTGATTGTAAAAGATAAAATAGAAGAAGAGTGGATAAAGAGCAGAAGAATTTTTTCATCTTGCCAAATGTAGGGAGCAGTTCATCCTAAAGACCAAGACTAAGAATACGTATGTATTAGAAATAAATAGGATATCCTCAATAATATCTGTTTTTATTTAGAAACATAACATTTTTACTTAAGAATACATCATAATGTACACTCGAATGTTAGTTCAAATGCTACAAAAAAGAAGATTTCCATAAAGGGATTGCATTAAGCCATTAGAAGACACCAGAAGACATGGACTTTTAAGGACAAGAAAAAACCGGGCCACTCAAAATCTACTACGGATGCCGAGCATCCCTTCATTTTATTATCATCCAAAAGAAGTCGTAATTGACTTTCAGCTTCTCAGTTAACCGCAAAATTGAATAAGACAGATCATCTAATGCAATTGTAGTTAATTTGGTCCCTACCGTCCACTAGTGGGCATTCAAACTTACATGACAGGCGGTAGGAATTTTGTCTTTTTACCGCAATATTGAGAAGACTGACACAACTTTCCAAGAAGAACTGTTTGAAATTATATTTTACCCCTTATACTATATATACTAATGCAGAAATAATGGTCTGGTATTTTGAAAAAAATGAATTGCCCCCCCCCCCCCAAATTCCCAAAATCGTTTTCCTACTCGTGCCAATATTTAATACTCTACAAGAATTTTTTTTAAACAATTTGAGCTACTATTAAAATTTTAATATTATGTGATTATTTTAAGGAGGATATGTTTAACAATGTGTATTTTTTTAATATTTAAACCTTTTAATGTACGGTAGATGCGTTCCATCGAAAATCGCACAAAAAAGCTATGACATACACAGAAAAAGTGAAGATGCGGTCCATGGATTTTGAAAACCGCATAAAATTGAAACAGCTATATAAAATATATCCAAAATCGCATTAAAAAAAAGTTGATAAAAAAAACAGGAAAACAACTTCAATACGTTTTCTCTTTATGAAAAAAAATACTTTAAAAAAACCGCATAACTTCGAAATCGCACAAAAAAAGTCGCAACAAAAGATGTTTGAGTATATTAGGAGCGGCGAGTTGGCATAAAAAAATTATGGACTTGGTCAGGTCACACTTTATGGATATGTACCAATTAAACTCGATTCATGTTCAAATGCAAAATATATTAACAGAGTATTCCAATATTCCTTCTTCTTATCTGCTCTCTGTTCCCGTGGCCTTTTATTTTTTAAAAGAATGATGTTCGCCCATTCGGTCAAAGCAAGAAGATGCTCTCCCAGAATCATTTTCTAGTCGACAAACACTCAAAGTAAATGGGGATGACGGTGAATTATCGTTATTACAAATGCGGATGAATAACAATAGGGCGCCGGTACACAGTCAAGAGTTCTGTTTGGGATGAGGGGGCACAGCCGAAAATATGCTAAAAGGGCGTTTATTTTGCTTTTTTTTACCCACCCCCAAATTTTATTTTGATTGCTATTATTTCGCATCCGTACATCGTAGAGTTCTTTCATCGTACAGTTGAACATTTTATTATAAAGTTGAACATTACCCTTTTATTTTATACAACCGAAGGTTAAAGAACACAAGCCCTTAAAATAATATTTTTTTACTATACTTGAATGTCGTTTTTTGAAAATTTTAAATTTAGAATTTGTATTTGTATACTGCAGAGCTTTATAACTTCTTCTATAAATTTTAGAGTCCATGTCTCTGTATACTGATAAATAATAAAATTTGAGGAAAAATTACTTTTTGTGTATTTTATTGTATTTTTTTTGTTTTTTATTGTTTATTTATCTTATTAAAATTAAATAATTAAAAAAAAAATTGGCGAAAAGTTTTTTCATTGATAAATACTATATGCTTTTAAAAGTTTTATAAGAACTTTAAAGGATATTATAAAAATATTATTTTTAATTAATGTGAGTATCTAAAGTATACATGATAGGGTAACGATATCTAAATACATAGGGTTGAATAATGAGCGAGACAAAAATGTATGCTCAAGTCTAGTCAATGCACAAAAAAGAGATAACAATAGTTAGCAGCGCCAGCACGCTAAACGGCAATAGAGCACACTACAAATAATTCAAATAAAAAAAAGTCGCAAAACTATAAATTTATATGCCAATTTGGAAGTTATTAAAGCTATTTTTAGGTCATTTAGCTATTTTTAAACAATGCATAATTTTGCTATTGTTTGATTTTACGTTTCCGAAAATAAGCTGATCCTTTCTAACAAACATCAACACAATAAAAAGTAATGCAACTTTTAATTTACTTTTGTTTTAACTCAAATTTCTTAGAAGGGTTGTTTTAATCCAAAAATAAGTTTTATTTATATTAGTATAATTGATTATTTAGTGGATGTCTATTAATTATTTAAAATTTGTCTCAAAATGATGGTTGTTTGCTGCTGGCTTATGACTACTGTCATTACTTTTAAGAATCAAATTTACGCGCGTCGCTGTCACGCGAGGCCGGTGTTCGTTTTGCTCTCAAATAGTTCCCAAACATGTCCTCGGAAGATGATGACTACATGTCGGAAAAGTTCTCAACAAAAGGGTATGAATTTGATGCATTTTAACCCTTTGAATGTTCAATACGAATTTCATTGTATTAAATTATTGTATCGTAAAATGTAGGTACGTGCCGCTAGGGTCTTTAACCTAACCTATTGAGGTTGGTATCCGCAAGCTTCGTCCCTTGTATATTTAAATGTGCTGTTCGTAAAATATTTATTGTAAATTAAATTGTTATATTTTAGAGAGTCTAGTAAATGTGACATTAAACCCGGATTGATTAGAAGCATCTATGCCAAGCGACAACATGAAAAGTCCAAAAAGACAGTGGAATCGCGGGAAAGTAGTAAAAAACCCAAACCGTACAAAATCACAGAAGAGGAACGACGTCAAAAAGGCTTGGAAAAACCGATAAGCAGCGACAACAAAGGGTTCTCGATGCTTCAAAAGATGGGATATAAACCAGGCGAAGCTATCGGAAAATCAGGTAATTCTATTTATATACAATTAAGATATATTTTTATTAATAGATTCTTAGAACCCAGTAATTGAAATGATACAATGGAGATATGATTATTATTGTGGAAGTTTTGATTCTAGTTTGAAGCTAATAAAAATATTTTATGAATGGGTATAGAACTGCCAGAAAGTGAAAATATGAAATGAATAACTTTTCACAATAAAACCTGTTTAAAAAAATAGAACAAACACAAATTATAAGTAAATCTACTAAAATAAATATATTATTACTATTTTTTTTTGAATCAATTGGATCAATGATTGATTATTGTTACAATTTTACTTACCTCTGAAGAATAGTTATTAAAACGATATTTCTTTTAAGAAAGAAAAATAACAAGGCTTTTATTGAACTTCATTTGTATATCAAAGGAATTTGCTATTTTAATTCATATGGCTGGCAAACTAAACCTTTTATCTCATTTAAAGCTCTTTATTACTATAGATGTAGGTGTAAACTTTTTTATAATATTAGTAAACATGTAATATCGCGCGTGGACGTAATAAGATAGGCAGTTTAAACATAAGTTGATGTATAAGGTAATGAAGTTTGTATTGTTCTTAATCAGTATTTTATTGAAAGAATAAATAATTAAACTAACGAAAGAGGAAAAATTATGAAAAAAAAAATATTCTGGCAAATCTAGCTCCTTTATTTCTTCCATAATAACATTATTTTTGACTTTTTATTTAGGTGACATTTATGCTTTGTTTTAAGTAATCGTATTATTCGCAGCATTGCTCACTCATATTATGGCAGTCTGCGCAGCTCTTTCCTGATACTCTATTGTTATTCATTATCTATATTTCATAATCATACATCATCATTAACAAAACATATTGTGGATATTTATAGATGGATCATCCACTATTTATTACAGATTCCAACTCTAGAGAAAAAATAAGCACCAAGAAGAATTGTCCGATGAACATATCACGAGCATGACACAAAAATATATTTAAAAAAAACTTGTGTAAATTTACGATTAAATTTCTGTTTATAAAAACTATTTTTTAAGCTACGGGACAGACAGAACCAATCAACGTCGTTTTAAAATCGGACAGATTTGGATTGGGGCGAGAAACCGTCCTCAGAGAAATATCCGAGCGAAAAGCTCAAATAAGAGCCGAGAAGTTGAAAAAACGCGACGAAATGTGCGATATTGAGACCTACCGAAAGCGAATCAGCGAACTTGCTCAAGAGAATCATACCAGAAATGATTTACGAAAAAGTCAAAGAATCTGTGAGACGCTAGACAAAGAAAAAGTAAATTTCAAACAATGAATAAAGTCATCAATTTTAAATTTAACGCCAAAATCACACATTTGATATTTTTAGGATATTGATTCTCCAGCTGAACCCTGGTTTTGGATTAAAGTTTCAACAGATTCAGAATCGGATGAAGAGGAAGAAGACTTGGAGGTAAACAGATTTGACTCTTTTAAGAAATTTTAATATTTAATTTCTAGCATTACACCAATTTCTTATTATTTTAGCCATTTGAAAAACTTCAGCTCATAACCAACTATTTAAGAAGTTGCCATTTGTATTGTGTATGGTGTTGTACAAGTTTCGATGATAAAGATGACATGGCAAGCAACTGTCCAGGACGTATCCGAGAAGACCACTAAAAACACATCCATGCATTTCAGCTATTTTGATATTGTATCTCAGTATTATAAAATAATCAATTTAACAATTAAATTTTTTCATACAACTCTTAACAAATTTTGATTCAATTCTTTCTTTTTTTACATATTTCTTTATGCATTTCATTGCAAAAATAGCATATGTTAATTACAACAGAGTTGTTGCAATTAACATATGCTCACGATTTTTAAGCCTTATGGTAAATTTGTTTTTTTGTTTCACCTGGATATAAGTGACGGGTATACTTCCATGGAGGCCATGTCACTGTATTTTCAGTGTTCTTATTCTTCGTTCATTTACATAAAATATAACATATTACATAGCATGGTATTCGTTAAAACAATTCATATCTTACATTTACCTCCTCATTCGCTCGATATTGAAGGTTCTCTCTCCGAGTTCTATTTAGAACGCTCACCCAGCTGGTCTCCTAAATGAACGTATCAACGGGCACTTTCTTGACCATCTCGATAAGGAGTGTGGGAGGTTTGTGAAGCAAGCAGTTTTCCTCGGAAGACAGTAAAAAACTACTCTAGTCAACCGTTTTGATTTTACTGGAAAGGACTTTCCGGAGTGCAGATTCCAGTCTCTCCTTTCCTCGCTGGGGCTTTATCAAGCTAGGGTTAAGTCATACATGATGCTTGAATGCATCTCAGATTTGCTCCTACGCCAACTGAGGGTGTCTCCCCATCCACGTGCAACTTACCCGAGCAAATTTAAGACTGAGTGGTTACCTATTTCAGATTGACCCTCTCAGTTCGGTGATTTTAAAGCGATATAGAAGGCAACGGAAGATAATGCTGTTATGGTTGCAAAGTTTTTCTTTAACGACTCTAAAAACTTAACATTACCAACATCTTTCATAGAAGACTTACATTATTTTTCAATTGCACTATGCTCTTACTCTCCGACTATCAGATTTGGGTCGTGCAAGAACTTAACCGATTCACATTGGGTGATGAACTTGTTAATACAGTGGAACCTCGATAAACCGTTCCCGCATAATACGTTTTCCCGGATGGACCGTTCATTTTTTATAGTCCCGTCAAACTCCCATAAGAACAACGTTAAATAATCCCGCATTGACCGTTCCCCGATTTACCGATTTCCTCGATAAACCGTTTAAATATTTTGGTCCCGTCACAAATATTATCTCGATTGACCGTTTTTATTGCATATTTCTCCGTATCTCGGCAAGCAAGTTTGACACAGCCGAGTGATCGGTCTATAGTTTTCGGGATGGATCATTTTTTTGGACTGATTTTGGAATCGGAATTACCTTTGCAAATTTCCATAATGTGGGATAGTAACCGATTTTCAGGCAAGCATTGAAAACTTTCGTGGGAAGTTTTTAATGATTGTATTATCAATTTCGCCGAACCTGTGTATTTTTTGTTTTTAATCTTTATTTTTTCTTAATAATAGTTTCTAATGGAGTGATTATTTTAGTATTTGTTAAGGATTTAGGATAATTTTTGAAGAATTATTTTAATGATTTCGAAATCGTCTGTTGTGTGCTATTGTTGCTTAAGTGCTGGGAATCCTGGTGATTAGTCCCAAAGTTTTGGATAACAGGTTTACCTTATCTACGCTATTGTCGATTATTCGGAGATCGTCACTTAAAGAGGGAAAACCTATCGTCTTTTGTTTGACTGATTTGACGAACATCGGTGTCCAACATTCCTTAGTATCGAGGTTGGGAATTTCCCAATCCGTTTTATCTTTACGTTACAATGCAAATGTTGAATTGTTTAAAATTCATGGTAATAATGATTCCTGTACATACAAACTTTTTAGTCGCGTAGCTGAATTTGTACAAGTCAGTTGCGTTCAATATTGCCTCACATCTCGTATCGAATTTTTTTCCAAATTGAAACTAAAATGCCGCCACCCATGAAGAAAACTAGAACTCTAGCTGAGAAGCTGAAAATAATTCAAGACGTCGAAAACAATCCAGGAGAAAAACGAATTGACATAACAAAACGTCTGGGATTTGCACCATCAACTCTAAACACGATTGTTGCTATGAAGAGTAACATTTGCAAAACAATTGAAAAGTGCGGCAAGACAGCGAATAAAAGAAAGTCTGCTAAGGAATCTACTTTTGGAGAGCTTGAAGATATTCTTTACACGTGGTACCAGCAGGCGCGAGCTGAAAACATACCCATTGATGGATCCATAGTCAAAGAAAAAGCTTTGCAAATAGCCAAAATAAAAGGGATCACAAAATTTTCTGTGGCGTTGAGACAATCAACTCATTATGTGATGCAACTAATGACAGCAGTGAAGAGGAAGATGGCGAAGAACATAATACCGAATCTATTCCGACATTTACAGAAGCATTATTGGCCTTCGAAAAATCATTTTTCCATTCCAAGGAAATAGATGAATCCGCTCTTAGAAAAGTACACGAGTTTGAGGCGTCTTTGTTCCAATTAAAGTGCCAAACAACAAAGAAGGAAACAAACATAAAGGAGTTTTTTAAAAAATAAATTTTATATACAATATATACAAGTAACTAATAAATAAATGTTTTTTTAAGATTTTAGTTGTTTTTTATTATTATTTGAAGCTTTCCCGCATTAACCGTTTCCCGCAATTACCGTTTTTTTTTCAGGGTCCCTTGGAAAACGTAAAATCGAGGTTTCACTGTACTTCTTTTTTATAAAATGATCTACAATTTGCTGGAAAAAATGCATATAGAAAATAAGTTCTTTAACAATGCGATTCTATAGTTAATCAGGAATTTTCAATAGGGTGAATGGAATTTATTGACAAGGATTTAATGTGTACTTATCTCTAACGCCACTCAATCGCCAGACTGTCATAATGATAATCCGGAAACACACCAGAACACAACTATTAAATTATTCAAATGTGTTAGAAGACCTTCAATTTATGTTGCCAGCTCTTGGTACATATATTAGAACGATACAAAAACAAACCGCTATAACATTCGAAAGTTCGTCCCCATCATTGATTGCGGGACAGGCAATATGCAAACTTTCAAGATGGCTAAACATTCAGAAGTAGAGGAAGCTTTGTATAAGTGGTTTCTTTAGGAAAAAAAACAGGCATACACTTATTTCTGGGCCCACATTGACCATGAAAGAAATCGTTTTACAAGGAAATAAAAAATAAAACTGTAGCTAGCAAGAGATAGTTAAAATGCTTCAAAAATCATCATGGAATATGTTTGATGAGGTTAACAGGTTTTTATAACTGCCATGATCATTGTGTTTATGACATTAATTCTATAATATGAAACTTTGTATTATCTGTGTATCTTATCATTTTCATAATTATTCAGACTACAAGTATTCCTTACCAAAAAGCTTTAGACTACAAGGGGTAAGTGGCAGTAGTCTAGTCCGACAAATTGGAGAAATCGACACTACCTTGCAAAACGTTTGTCAGATTACCATGGGTCAACTGTATTTCTTTTTTTAAAATTACATTGTTTCAACTAAAAAATATATATCATGCATTTTTAACTAATGCAGTTATTCAGTATTAAATGTAAGTAAATGCATCCAACGTTCACTTTATTTGGGCAATGAATTTAAACCATTAATATATTTATTGGAATTAAGGAAATTGTAATTGAATAATACCACTTACACAGAACATAATTGACAAAATGCTAAAATTAAATATTTCACTTTAATCTGAAAGTAGATGAAAACATAATAAGATATATATTCAACATGTTCCATGAAACATCAGAATCATAAGAATTATAAAACACCTCTACCAATTATTCATGGAAATGGGTACAAAATAATACCTAATTACAGACATCTTTGTATTAGGTTGTCCATTAAGTTTCTTTCGCAAGTGAATACAGATCTAATCATAGCCATGGTTGAAGAAAACCCGCAATAGACTGTTCTCGAAATAGCGAACAAGTTAGAAATTCCACGAGCATCCGTGGGACTGGAAGGGGGTAGTTTATTATGAGCTACTTCAGCAAGGTGAAACGATCAATTCAACAAAATATTGCTTCCAACTAGGAAAGTTGGCCAGAATTAGCAAACAGACGAGGCGTTGGTTTTTCATCACGATAACGACAGGCCTCATGTGTCTTTGCTCGTCAGAAATAAATTATCATTTGACTGGGATGTTTTACCTCATCTTCCATACTCTTCTGATATTGCCCCTTCAGATTATTATGTATTTCTTTCATTGAAAAATCCTTTACGTGATAAAAAAATTAATTCAAAAAATGATATAAAGATATACCTTGATCAATATTTTGCTAACAAACCTGGGAAATTTCGGCAAGAAGGCATTATGAGGCTTCCGGAGAGATGGAGAAAGGTAATAGAAAAGAATGCATCATATATTATTCAATAAATTTTGATACAATACAAATTGTTTATTTTTTCCTTATGAAAACGAAAGAAACTTATGGGACACCCTAATACATACCGTGCAAAAGTGAAACCATGCCACAGAAGCAATAATTCTACAAATATTGTTTGAAGTAGTTATCTTGTTGTAGGAATTGATATAATGAAATCTATTTTCTTTCTAATAATAAATACATTTATTGAAATTGAATGATATATAAGGGCTGGTTTTATTATAAATATGAACAAACATTGATTTTTATATATAAGATCTACTGTAAGTTAATTGTACTATACCTATATTATTTCAAAAAGTGCAAATAAGTTGGCAAAGTTTTATTGCAATTGAATGAACGGTATGGCAGCGCATAAAATACGAACAAACAAATATTAGAAAATAATGAATAGAATATATTTAATAGTTTAACCTTTTTAACCTGTTTATTAACAATTTTGTGAAAAATTTCAGTGTAATGTTGATAAAAGGTTAATTTGTTATACTTTTTTTGATCAAAGTTATTTCCTACTTCGGCATATATTCTAAAAAATCGGCGCTGATCCTTTTAACACATCATAGGTGCGTAAATATATCAGCATTCAGAGGCTAAGAGTTAAAATTTTGGCAAAATAATACTGATATACGAACGGAAGTTAACATACAAGTGAAAATGGTTTAAGAATTCGGAAACTCATCAAAATCATAAAATAACTTTATTTGAGAAAATATTCCTTGGTTTAACATTTAGACATGTTCTTGGAATAATGTAAATAACAACTTTTTCAAGATTTGATCTATCCCCATTAATCATTATTTGGATAAAACAAAAATTAATAAAACATTCATTTTGAAGAAAGCCTTTATTAAAATCAAGAATTCTTTTACAAACTATGGTATTATTATTAAACATTAACATCAGACAAGCGCAAATTTATTTACTAAATTTTGAGTTATTATACAGTTTCCAAGACATCACTCCCCAAAATTCATATTAAATTTGCAAGACAAATATGTACTTTGCAAAAATGTATGGAATTTCACTTGCACGGGGTTAACACATTTGGCTTTAGGTATCTGTGGGGCGGCTCCGGGGTAAAATGTTATGAGTCAATCTTTCAAGATCTTTTCGAATAAATGTTTAAATTCAAAAGTTAGCATATTTCTAATATTACTTATGAATCTTAAGATTAATT
This sequence comes from Stenopsyche tienmushanensis, assembly GCA_008973525.1. Lineage (NCBI taxonomy): Eukaryota > Metazoa > Arthropoda > Insecta > Trichoptera > Stenopsychidae > Stenopsyche > Stenopsyche tienmushanensis. The sequence continues at coordinate 326,053 of WACJ01000111.1, read as the reverse complement.
ACTCATAATTTCATCCAACATTATTAACATTTGTTAAAAAAATTCTCAATCATAGGTGATTTGCAGATAAAAATATATAACACCAATTTTGACATTTGCTTATCATTTCCCCCCCAAAAATTCACTTCATCAATAAGGAATGTTACAGTGATTAAATCGTTATGAATCACTTTACTGTAAAACAAACAAGTAATAATTAATAAATGTACTTTATTCTTAAACATTAGATACATTCTAATTAACATGTTAAGGTGAATCTTATACAATAAAATCAGTTGCTGTAAAGTTTGCAATGGAGTGAAATACAATCATGCATTCCATGTAATAAAATAAAAACTTTTTCCTCTCGATGAAGAAATGTCTCAGAAATTATTGTGCAGTCAAAATAAAAGATCCCCTAGCAAAATCAAATATTATATACTTATTTTACAAACTCGGAGCGTAAAGAAATCCATTAACACAACCAAAATTTCTTCTTACGCTTTGTGAACACTAAGCATACTAAAAAATATATTTAGCCACTTTTAGGTAGACACCGATTTAAATTTACAGTTTGATTTAATATTAATCATTTTGAAGTAAAAAGATAAGATTTATTAAAGAAATACTTAGATAAACAAATGAGTTCTTATATATATAAAAAAATACAAAAATTTAGGAAATTTAATCTTCAGTACTTTCATTATGGTCAGAGCCTGCGCCGTTGTCTTTGTGGTCATTTGGTGAGGGAGATCTGGATTTAGATTTGCTCTTTTCTTTGCTGGCAGAGCGCGATCTCTCCCTGTAAGGATTTTAACAATTTTAGAATATGCAATCGAATACAAAAAGATAAATCAATATGAATATTAAAACGATCGTATTAAATAAATCCGGTTTCTATCTATACCTGGAATTTCTTGGCGATGTACGGCTATTTGCAGACTTGGAACGAGAACGAGATCTGGAACGTGAGGCAGGGGATGCGGAGCGCTGCCTGCTCAACAATACATGCCACATGCATCAGTTTAAACTACTAACCACTCATTCACCATTCTCACTCGGTACATTTCCCGGCAAAATTCTAACATGGTTCTTGTAGCTTTTATCATACTTTTCACTTGACATTCCCTTTGTTGATAAAGGCCAAATATTATACGTTTAATATTTAGAATCGCCAGATATTCAATATCGACAATTGATTAAATTCAGTGGACGAACATAAATTCCATTCATTTTGCAAAAAAACAAGCTAGGAATTCCGATTTATAAAATGATTCAATTTTAAAATGTCTATTGTATCGATAAATATATACACATGCTTCTAATTGACATAATGTACACATTAAAAGGAAGCAAAAATTATCAAAAGCTACAAGTATTAAGCTGTTTGGGAATTAAAAAAAATAATAACTGTCGAGTACCTTGTGAAAATGGTCAGAACTTAAAAAATATATATCTAAACGTTAAAATATTTTTTTTATAATCTATTGCATAAAATAAATTGCTATTAGCGAATTTCTTGTGGCTAAAATTGCCTCATAACAAAAAAGTATAGTGTAAGGAACTAATTTGCATGATGAGGATCTCGGAGGCATTAAAGATACATTTTGTTTGTTTATATATAGAAAAAAAAACATTTTGATAAAATTATTAATCTAAGTTTTCATTTTCGCATATCTCGCACTGTGAGAGATGTGCGCTGTATGCGTTCGACGCATCCAACGAGTTAAGAGTGCATTAAGGGGGGGAAACCACATTAGACAGTTTAAAAAATCGATTATTTATTATTTCATAAATTCTGTTTTGTTCAGATGTTATGAACCCTAAACTGAACGTCCGTCAGTCCAGTTTCTCGAAATCCACGCCAGTTAGTACGAAGTAACAGTTCAATTAACCCTCATTCACTTACTTGGCTCTCTTGGCTTCTATATAAAACTTGGTTTATATTTACGAAAAACGTTAAAAAATCGGCCTCCTAATATAGTTTCCCCCCCTAACATTATTGATATTTTACAAATGCATAAATAAAAATATAAGCAAATGATTCTAAAATAAATTCATATGATCAATACGAGACAAATATTGAATAAAAAAGAATTTTATCATTATTCTAAACACTTAATAAAAAAATACTGAAAGCATTGTGATGAAGCTCGAAGAGGTGAAAGACATTCACCCAACTTTACACATATCTAACTGAATATTTAATATTTCATGCTATATGAATAATAATTAAAAAAAAATAAGGCTCACTTAGATCTAGATCTTGATTTTGGAGCAGGAGATTTGCTCTTAGGTCTCGTTTTGGAGTTTGAACGAGAGCGGGACCGACTGGAGCGTCGACTGCGAGACCTGCGTTAAATACACCGTTAAAAATGACAAAAACAATCATACTCCATTATAGATTCACGCAGCAAATTAAATACCTTGAACGAGATCGGGAACGACGACGAGATCTTGAACGAGAACGGCTGCTGGTAGAGCGCGAATGACGACCACCTCTGCGTCTATCTTCGACTAATCGAATGCGACGACCATTCAACTCGGTACCATCCAATTTATCCAAAGCGTTTCGCAAATCAGAATGAGTTGCAAATTCCACCACACTACAATGAAAAAAAATCTATTATATTTTACGCATTTTAAAAAGTCTACGAGATATTGGATATATTAAATTCTCAGTATTAAGTCGGCATCAATGTTTTTCAGACCCGAAAGATGAAAAAAGAAGTCATCATTAAATTTCTAAACATGGTAGAACGTAAATGTATATAGATATACATACCCTTCATTCTTCCTCTGTTTATGAGCATCAGCGTACGTCACCTCTCCGGCTTGTCGCATAAAATCTTTCAGGTCCTGGAATACAATTCAATAATTGTCAAATTGAGTAACATAAGGTTTGCACTAAAGGATCTTCATTGATACAATCTCAACACACTCCAAATAAGAGAGCAATAATATTTATGTAATGTTCAATGAAAAAAAATCTTAGATCATACGTACACGACTTTAATTGATATCATCAAACATTTGGTAGCACCCTTTTATCACAACGTAAACGGATATTAACGGGAATTCGTAAGGAAAGGACGAACGTCTAAAATCTTTTAAGGAACGATTGAAAATCAATAAAGCATTTAAAATTGGTATTGTTAAACAACAAAAGGATACACGTGGATATGTGATAAAGACGCTCCCAAAGATGGAAACAAAAAAAACTTTCCTAAAATTCAATATTAGTATATTATAAAAATAAAATACCAACGAAAAGTAAAGTATGAGATTGCAACATGAATAATCCTCATACATCTAATATTCTGACATATTAGACGGATTTATTACTGAATACTTTGTTAATCAACACATCCTTACTCTATTATTTACCGAAATGTTTACTGAGATGATTATTTACATTGACTAAATAGTGATGCCCAAAAATAGATGCCTATCCATAAACAACTTTGTACAGGTAATTTAAATGTAATGATCATGCAACAAATTAATGAATCTTCATGATGATCATTGATTAGGGCGCTCCTCCTCCAATTCCTTCCGTGTTTTGTAATCCCCGATCCGCAATAATCGCCAAATGTCTTCATTCTCCATCTCTGATTCTCTTTCTTCGTTTATTCTTTTATATTCAAGCTCCTGTATGCACTCAAGTCAGCCATTGCGCTCCGATCATCATTTTTGAGATTTGCAAAATAAATCAGTCTGCTTCTGTTCATTTAAAACATGGGCCATTGAGAAAACAAGCACTATAATCCCATTTGCCTTCCTTCATAGAAATGGCTTGATAGACTTCACATATCCTTTTCGAATTGTTCTTCATATCCCGGCGTTTCATCTTCTTTATAATCGTTGCTCCGAGTGGTCCAATTAGTGTTAATTTTAACTATAATGTTAATCTGTGTATTTAAAAAATTAAAAAAATAAAGAAAAGGATGAAATCAAAAGGAACGAACCAATTTCTAAGAAATTTAGTGAGAAAAAAATTAGATCAAACAAAAATGAAATATGATCATACACAGATTAACATATCATACATTTAATTTACGGTACAAAGCTGAATTAATTTACTCTCGAATAGGAATCAACCTTTAGGCCCACTTATCGAGTGAAAGCAATATGAAAGTAGTGATACAATAAATAAAATGATTACTCGTGATTGTCAGCTGGGTCCCCATTGTGTGGTTACCTTCCCTCTGAGAGTGACTGGGGCTCAAGAGCGAGCATTAGTCGGGGGGGTGGCCTCACCGGGACCAATGGCTGAACCTCTACCTGGGGAACCTGGGAACGTCCATAACTGACACCTTCCTCAGAGATCTTACACGGGTACCTCTAGTAGTGGTAGTGGGCTCTTTGAAAATAACATTTCGTTCTTTTTTTTCAATTCGATCAGATATACAATTTACTTAAAGACTTACATACATAAATATAAGATACATTACACAACTTATTAAGCATGCATTGATATATTCATTATAACACTACGATTTTTCCACTATAAATAACGCAGATTTCCAAATTCACTGACGATGCCCACAACCAAAGGTGTAAAAGTATCGAGTAAGCTCTTCTCCCGTTGTGTTAAAATTCTTTCCATCGCAGATGTGTATGAAGTCACAATGTGTCAGGCGGTTTCTAAACGTTCCTTGGCAACATCTTCGTTTTCGCTTTTCGGCAGCAGATTGTCCCGGAAAAGAGGTTCGCTCATGATTTAGCATTCCATCAACGGCAGAGGTAAGCAGTTCCAGGTATCTGTCCACGAGTATTTCTCAGAGATCAAAAAGACCGGAGCTCCATATTACGAGAGATTTGGGGTAAAGGTAATCCACGCATCGCTATTCTGATATTTCTCACAATACCTAAAATCATTGAATCTAAAAATGTTAAAATCTACTTTCAGAAAATACTATCCTATCCCAATTGTCACTAGATGTAGGCGTTAGTGAATTTACTGAATAATAAAAAGCACTATTCCATCGTTGCTCCAAGAACCTTTACTAAATAAAGGCTTAATCAGTCCAATATTTGTTTTGTAATATCGACCAAAATTTTGTGTAAGATATACGAGGGACATTCAAATATAACCTGGAATTTTGCTTCTTTTTTTTTAATTACAGATCAACATGAGCAGTGCAGTGCGTGAAAGAGTCCCTACACATACAGCCCTAATATATACGTTTGCCACTTCAGTACGCCCATGAGCGAGTGAGACGTAGCATCCAACGCATAATTATTAGGTTTTCTCGTAAACCAAGGTTTGATATCAAGTGAAATTTTAAACAGACTCCAAATTTCGTGAAAGTCGAAATAGGACAAAATTCGAGCCGTGAATAAGCTTGTGAAGGGCGATAGCCGCATTAAGATTGTATCAGTTGTGAATACTAATGTTGAAAATGTTCATACTGTTGAACAATACATGCATAACTGGTTTTCGGAGCGGCCGCCTTCTTTCTTCAGTGACGGGATCATCAAGAAGCTTCCTATCCAATGGAATAAATATATTTCTAATGAAGGGAACTATGCAAAAAAATAAGATACTCCATTCGTATAGCAAAATTTTGGGTTATGTTTGAATCGCCCTCATATAAATGTATGGAGTACACACACCGACATTATTATATAGACAACTGTATATAGGAAAACTCATTGACACTGTCACAATATTAAGCAACCCCACAAATAAAAATAATTATGTCTCTACATAAAATTTGTAGTTAGTTTACCTGCCAGCTAATCCGACTGGAAAGGTTCTCCACAATAAGCCGGAACTCAGTACGTGTTGGTGGACCATACCTGAATAACATAAATCAGCAGTTATTTTAAATTCGTTATTTTAATAATTTACTATCTATAAAATAAAGATTTTAATATTAATTTTAAAGTAAAAGTATCAATATATTTTTTATGAAAGAAATTACAACTATGACTATGATTTTTTTTTTTTGAGTAGGATTCGAACCTGTAAACTCAATAGTATATATTGAACAAACTTAAATTCAATAACTATTATAAAATTAACATATAATAAAAAAATATTTAAAATGAAATAATAAATTTAAAAAAAATACTTGTTTTTCACTAATATAATAGTAAAATAAGTCTTGCATCATGATTTTAATTCAGAGATTTTAGAGAACTATCAACTATTTTAGGTTATATAAGGCATTTTGGTCACATGGGAGCGCGCGAGTCGTATTTATCCCGGCTACGGGGTCTGCGCGGTGGAGGTGCCCCATAGCGCCCGTAGTCGCGCCACATGTCCGCCCCTCGTGGTGTGCCTCGGGCTCTCTCCACAGATACCCTGTAACACAACACCACTGCCTCAGCCACGTCCCCCATACCCGTCTTTTAACCGGTCAGGCCACGGTACTAATGTAGAAAGCCACAACGTGGCTTAGCACATGTCAAGGGGTTCCTAGAAACAGCAATCATTATCCTCCCAACTGCAATGGAGTGGAAAACTGGGGACGAAAAATTATTTTTGACGGGGAAAGAACGGGAGTTTGGTGGATGTACATCGATAAAATGCTGAGGAAAGGATATTAAGCAAAGGGCACATGAATCCAAAGCTGCCAATGCAGGTAGCCAGAATAATAAGATTCAGAGTGCAGATATCTCACTTGTCTCCGTGGCGTGGTGGGCGACGCCAGTCATCACGACCATAATCACGCCGCCTGTCGATGCCACGAGCTGCTTCCACCACCACCCTGCCAACACACATACAAAGCCGCTCTCAGCCCTGGACCCACTGGCAGCATCTGCCCCTTCTCCTATGATCTATTAACTTTCATTCTTGTTGTTCGCATACATTCCAACATTTGAAATCCGAAATATCGAATCAAGCTTCTCACCTTTTGAGTTATTGTTAAAAAAGCTTATAAAAACATAATTTTGACTTTAAAATACCAATGCTAAGGCGGCACTCAAGTACAAAGGGTTAATGCTTGATATAAAATAAAATTTCAAACTTCATATGTAAAATCCACATATTTCCATCCTCCTTCAGAATAAAATCTCACATTTTTTCTAATTGCTATCTTAGAAATATTTTCATCTATTAAAATAAAACATCTGGCAAATGAAATTTAAAAAAAGGATTAACTAATAAAACTACTATAAAAGCAAGTGAAAATACACACAATTGATTAAATAGCAGAATCATTCAAGAAAAAAACATATTACGAGATATTTCTCACTTGGTTTTATAATTAAAAAAAAAAAAATAACAAACCATTCTGATCTAAATTCTCACAAAATTCATTAAAGAATAATTTTTTAAAATCAATAGAAAGAACATCTAAATAACAATGGATTCATATTCCAATGGCAGCATATATGCATACATGAACTCTGTTGAAAATCTGCCATAGTTAACCAAGATAAATATGATTCCATTGATATCTGATTAAATATTGTTTTGGGGGGGTAAAAATGTAAAGATATTTAATTTGTACTACAAATATTAATGTAAAAATAGTGAATTTGTTAAAGCAGAAAAAGTATAAATTTTCAAATGGATTTATAATATAATTTTGTAGTGATATAAAAAAATAATAATGAATATTTAGAATCCATGTAAAATCATAAAATATGTTATATCAAAAAAAACATGATAATTCTTCAAATGAAATGTAACTTCAAAAAATTAAAATTTACCTCTCGCCCAGGAGTTCTTTCCCATTCAGCTCATAAACAGCATCATCTGCATCTCTGTAGTCATCAAATTCCTGTTGGGCAAATTAAAAAAATATTTAAATACACACGCATTTACGGAAAAGTTGTAAAAATAAACATTTTAATTTATCAGTAGATAAGCTGGCATCAAGATATTCAGCCCCGAAAGATGAAAAAGCATCATGTAAAAATATTAACACGTTTCACGCCAAATATAAATTACAAAACCAGTACGAATATGACGTGTAACGCGTTAATAAAAATAAATTGTAATGTAATTGAAAAAGAAACTTACTACAAAACCATATCCATTTTTAATTAATATGTCTCGGGTTTTTCCAAACCCTTTGAAGAACTTTTCGATGTCACGCTGTCGGACACCGAAGGGAAGTCCCCCCACATATACTCTAGAACCCACCATTTTTCCTGAAAAAAAAAAAATTAAAATTAAAAATCGATGAATCCTTACAAAACATTTTTTAACGATTGCAAAATCCATATAATCTATAGACATTGCTGCGACCTAAAAATTATAATATATTTTGAATCTTGAGCGAGTGCCAAATTATTTGAATTATCGAATGTTTCAAATGAAGTCTCAATTTCATTGTTACAATATTAGAACAGGCATACAGCATAAATATGATCACACTTGTGTATACTGTGCACAGCAGAGAATAGACTATTTATAATACGGACTAAAAAAATAAATTTGCAGACGTTTAATACATTCGATCATATTTACAAATGCGCGGAACGCACGGGGGAAGATATTTTTTGATTGCATAAAATTACATTTGCAAAAACGAAGACGTTGAATATGTATATAAATTAGTCAGTATTTCTGTTTGCAAAAGTGCAAAAACATCTGTGTGGAGTTGAACGATGTGAACAATTTGCTCCATCCAATAGCAGACAAGACAGAAAAATAATAAAGAAGCAAGTATTAAGGTCATATCTATTGGTCTTGTTGCCTAATACTTGCATACGAAATATTTTCCAGATGTCTTTATATTTTAAAATACATTAATATTCAAATTAATATAAAAGCAATCAATTCTTGTTGAAATGTTATTAAAGAAGTCATTTAAGTATTATTTCAGTATATTCCTAACAGTTAGAATCATCCTGATGACCAACAATCATCAGCGCCGATAATATATTAGAGGCTGCGAGACACAGAATTCGTCGAAGATAATGAATCCGGTAAAATCAGGGACGAGCCGTCTCCACACTATGATTCAATATTTATTTCCGGCCCCAATATGATCATTATCGTTTTCTACATCAAGTACTTGACCCCAATTTTTTTTTACGATTTATGAAGATTTAAGAAAGATCAAAACAAAATGACCACATTGTTATCTGTATTGCTGTTCAGCAGTTAAAAATATCACAGTAACCCTAATCTGCGTCAATGACTTGACTGTAATCAGCACTTGATTTTATTTGTCATTAAATATTTTTTTAGATAATTCATATCTAACACGGCTGATACAATTGGGAGAGGCCCAATTTTCCACGATAGCTAGCAAATATTTTTTAAAAATATTAATATCAATACAAGGAAAATTGAAAAGAATTCTTTATACCGTGACCTCGTTGCCATTTCTGGCATGTTTGGAAACATAATTTATTACTTCTGACCGGATTCATCTTCATAAAAAAGCTTTTAAAATGTAAACACACATTATGGCCACCGATTCTCTTTTGAAACAACTGTCTTCTTGCTTTATTTTTTTGGACAAACGATTATTTAAAAAAACATGATTGCATCAATTTATGCAAAAAAATAAATTTAGTATTTAACCGCCTAACTGCCTTAACATAAGCCATCTCCCCTATGCTAACATATTGCATATATACAGTAAAGCTTCGTCAATGTAAAACGTGCGATTCTGGACCACCTAAACCGTAATGCTTCAAAAATCATCATGGAATATGTTTGATGACACTAACAGGTTTTTATCTTTTATAACTGCTATGGCCATTGTGATTATGGCATCGATTCTATAATATGAGTGTTTCTGGTTACAAGCCAAGACAGACAAGACTACAACCGGTTCTGTTGGACCAAGTTATCAGGTTATAAACCGATGAAAGACCGTCTGACACTCTTTTGTGCAAATGCGACAAGATAAAGCCTCTTCTTTTTTACTCTTCGGAGAAACCGTAAGCATTCAAGAGGTGGAAAGTGCAAAAGGACAGGCTGTCTGTTAACTGGAGGTCAAACAGCAAGGCATGGATGACCAACAGAGCTGTTTACCGAATGGGTGGATTGCTGCTGATCCTAAGATAATAAAAAATACCTGCTGGATAATAATCTTCCTCTGAAAGCTATGCTAATTATGGATAATGCTCTTGCCCACAACCGAGAGAATTCAGGATTCAAGATATTTTGGAGGAGTTCAGTTTAACAAAAATTTTCTTTCTTCCACTCGGCACAACTCCTATCCTGCAACCCATGGATCAGAAAGTTAACTCCAACTTCAAGAAGTTTTTTTAAACTCTACTTCGATGTCCTACGAAAATTTTGGAAAAATCATTTCGATATCGTAGGGTGCTTGAAACTCATCGATGCAGCATAACAGGGAGTCTCAAGAAGAACACTGAACCCTGCGTACAGAAAGTTGTGGCCTGAGGTGGTTTTAGAACGAGACTTCGAGAGGTTTGTGCATGAAAAGGAGCCTGTCGAAGAAATTGTGTCCTTGGGCAAATCTCTAGGCGTCGTGGAATTCATAACAGAACATAGCGAGGACATCGACGAGTTGAAGTTGCGTGAACAACATCGTCAACTAAGAGACTGCCAGCAGTGAAAGAAGACGAGTGGGAGAAAAAGAAACTGCTAAAGGAAGAGATTAGAGCTCATATTTTAATGTGGTTAAAATTACAAAACATTTGTGGAAGAAAATCATCCGATATTGCTATGGTTCATTTCAGCAGTGTTGAAAAATTGCCAAAAACAAGTGTCGATTGAAAAAAATTTTAAGAGAAAAGTTAAAGATGGTGAAGAAAGTGAGCCAAAATCATCTAAAAATTAAGTGTAATTGCGAGAGTGAATCTGTTGACAGTTCTTCCGAGATATAGCTGATCGAAGAAGACAGCAATAGTTACTGAATTCTCCCACAACCTCCCCTATGCTACCACGATGCCTTCTTCTATTTGAGGGTGCTGCCGACTTTGCAATCCCCCAGTTTGTTGCCTTCTTCTACCAATGAATGGCAGACGCGGCCCCTTCCCCAACAGAAAGGCGAGTTCTTCGATGATGATCCGTCGTTACCGGGCGACACCAAAAGGAGTCCGATGGAGATGTGTTAACATTATTATTAAAAAAAATTTTATAGTAATATTTTTGGGGGTCCGGAACTAATTAATTGCATTTCCATTATATATGGAAAAACTCTATTTGGGTTACGAGCTATCTTCCGGAACAAATTAAACTCATAACATGAGGTTTCTAATGTACTCTTTTGCAAAAAGTTACGAACTATAAAGGGTCAAGGGCATTATTTTATAGTCTGACAAATTGGACAATCCGACACCATCTTGCGTTTACTGTATTACTCACAACTGATATCAAATTAGCTATGATTGCTACTTTTATATTTAGCAAGCGCAAAATAAAAAAAATATGTAAGCATAAATTGCCGACATAAAAGGTCTGCAAGATAATTAATTTGATAGATATTTCAAAAGGCAAATGAGCCGTGCGTGGAGAGTTTTGAGTGAGTCCCGATGCTCTTCAAAAATTTAAGAATGAAACAGCCAGAATTAAAATATGTTTGGGTAAATCATAGACGCATATGGCACATGGATACAAGCTCTCGGCCACGTCTATAGACGCATATGGCAGTTAACAGAACAATTAAAAATGTGGAAAATGCTCACGTCATAAATAACGCAAGGTTAATTTTAATTCAATATTATACATAAACTATGCGTTTAGCCATGATCTTTTGGACGCAAGTATTGAAGGACCTATTTAGATACAATGTTAATTTTCATAGGTTAAATGTCACATGTCTTACAGGAATATATAGAACTAGATAAATTGGCAATTGTGGCGAGATCGTATTATTCTCAGAGCGAGTGTAGTATAATAACGACACTCTATAAACGCATTTTCAGGTTTCGCCTTTCACTGCAATTTATTGAGAGCACGCGACACGTTTTCGCCGGATGCAATTAATATTCGGCGCTTACATAAGAGCATTAATCTTGCGAGATCAGCAAGATATGCAATCTGAGACTGCGAATCTAATCGCAAAGGACGACGTGGCAACAAATCAGGACGCGCCATAGCGTCGCAATAACGACGCCTACGTGACGCGCTTCCTATATTTGTTTACCCGCCACCGCCGAAGATAATCGAATACCGAAATCGAACCCGGACGCAAATAAACCGACACATTAGCCTCCTAAACGACCGCAACAGACATATTTATTACCGCAAGTGCGAGCATATTTATAGAGGCCGAAAATAATTGATCGTATAGCCGGTCGTTTCCATATTGCGTACCTGACATCGTCTCAATACGAAGCTCTGCGAATATCAAACACTCGGGAATGCGGCAAAAACAGAAGTCGCATCCACAACGGAACCGAGCGGCGTCCCTCGCGTTCGATCAATACGGACCACGAGGCGGTTCTGTACAAAATGGCGGCCCTCAAGCGGCGTAATTGCGAACCGGCGAAACCTTACATTTCGATCAATACGCGACAAAATACGCAAAAACACCGCTACAAACAAGGAAGACATAAAAGAGAAGCAAACTTACCGGGAGCCTCCGGTGTGGACTCAGCTACGGCTCGTGAAGTGCGTGAGACAGCCAGTACCAATCACGGCAAGAGGCCGAATGGCGCACAGGAAGTGAGACCAACGCGCGCAGGAAACTCCCCACCACTCCGACTTATAACTTTCTCTATGAACCGATTGCAACAACCGAACATCGTTTAAAATTCAAAAATAATCATTATTAATTATATTAAATTTCATTTGAATAAAATAATTTACTTTAAATAACACATTTAAATCGAAGGTGCTGATTTGACTCCGTCAGTAATGCAAATATGATACAAACGCGCAGCCGCGACATTTACGAATATCCGCAATCGAATGCCAGCGATTTTTTTGTCCATTACTTTCATCCAAATTCTAACATTAAAAAACTATAATGATATTTAAAATTACATCTATTTGAATTATTTCAAGCAATCCGAAATCATTTTAAATCAACACTATGTGACCGGGCATAAAATTGGGTAAAGTGGTCTGCTTATTTAAAATATTTAAGCTTTTTAAAATATACCATGCATTTTATTAACATAAAAATAATATTTTAACGCCAATAAACATTCAATCATACAATAAATACATTAATACATATTTATATCATTAAATGTATTGGAGCAATTTTAAACTAAATATACATATAAAGTGCGGAATATTTTTAAAACTGTCTTTAGATGATTCAAAAAAAATCCCAAGCTGTCTTTGATGTAGTCATCCAATTAAATATATTCATGAAGTATTTCAATAAAATTAAAAGTTATACACTCAATATAATAATATATATTTAACTTCATCAAGCATGGATAAAATAAAAACACCAAAAATAATAAATTATTATTTTATTCGTATAAAAACGATACAAAATATCCAAGCTAATGTTATTATACATAATGTTAAAATTCGAATACTGTTTTATCGATTTTATAAAATATTTAATTTACACGGCTCATTTCAAAAAGGGGATTACAAAATTTTTCATTATGCGAATGATGCATTAAGCACTTGTGCAAAAAGGCGGCACTTATTATTATTATTATTATACATAAAAATATACATTTTCTTTCCATTAAAAATAGGATTTTAGATTTACTCGATTATGCGTATCGATGAGCCGATTAAAAAAATTATATTACAGTTATTACACGATTAAGATTGTTAAAAAGGCGAATTTGAGCAGAATATATCATTAACTATCCATAAGAGCTAAAATATCAGCATCGAGTGATTTGGCATCCAACAAAATAATTATTGTGATTTTATATAATTTTTAAAATACAAATATTTAACAATTTCTCTTGAGAGAATGCCAAGGATATGAAATGTATGCATATGATTATAAATATAGCATACTATTAAATTTCACTCTTTTCTTATCTATTGGGAAAGTTCATTCGATATTAAATTCACCATTGAAGTTTGCTCATATTGAAAGCTCAAATTTCTATTAGTTTACAACTTTCACATTATTCTAATGATAAATTAATACATATTTCATTACAAATTTATAATCTTTGGAATAATAATTCGGTCCTGCCGAGATTACTATTTTACAAGGAAAACATATTTGAATACAGTGGAACCTTGATTAACGAGCAATTCAATTAATATATTGATTATCATAAGCTTTTAAAATTATTTTGTCAAAATAGCTTTTCCTTAAACCAGTGTCATAAGAGGAATCAGTTTTTTTCCTAAACGGGGACAGAAGATTTACCCGTTAAAGGCATAATATATTCTAAAGTTTCCTTTATCGTTATGAAATATGTTCAAAGAAAATATCATAAAATTGAGCCTAGCATTGGAATCTAGCGTTCCATTGATTTGAACACATGAATATATTTCCATAACGAGAAACTTCGCTGAAACAATTTATTTTGCTAGGTGAGGTTCCACTGCATAACTTATATAAAGCTTAACTAAAATAAAATTATTCACACAAACTTAAAGCAAATATGTTAATAGGTTTCACTAAATTTCATATAATATTACTTTATTAACAAGAAAAGCGCTATTTTAATAAAATTAATTGTTCAGAATGTTATCATAAATTGTTTTTAACAATGAAAATAACCTTCCTCCTTTATCAATACAAAGATAAGGACTTAAGGATCCAAAAACAAAAAGTAAGAAACTAGCTTATTCAATGTATAACTCTTCGTGCATCAAAAATATATGCAGAGTCGTCACAGGATTTGATCCATTTGTGATTCATTTACATCCTTTTAAAGGAAAGTTTATAGTTTTGGAAACATTGGATTATCATTTTAGATTATATTATAAAACTTATGGATAAATTCAATGTTTAAAGACACTTAGATCCAAGCATTGGAGGATTAATATGGTTGATGAGAGTACTTTTATCTGAGCAACAGCGCTTTTTGAGTATCAATTTAAACGTCAACAGTAAAGAGTTTACATTCTTTTCGATCACACTCTCCACATAACTATGTTAACAAAGCGCAATAATATCACACAAATTTAGTTTATTATCACAGAACAAATCACATGTTGACACAGCGTAGTTTTTTCTTCGGTAACCTATCAGCGAATTGGAAGGAAGTACTTTGGGCTGGAGGCGGCGAAGGCGTCCTTTCTGGGTCTCCACCCAATTTTATTAGACACAATTTCAGATCTGCAGCACGCCTTCTTATCATCCTCTCCAGCGAGAAGAGATGGTCGTCTCTCGCTCCGGGTACATGTTCTCTCATAAATCTGGCTAACCGAAGGACATATTCAATGTTGTGACCGGCCACCCCGCTGCTGGTGACCACCTCGTTCGCTATGGATTCCAGTGGGGCTTCTCCAAGCCAATCTTTATTGCCAGGAATGGCCACGTATACTAACGTTGATATTGGCGGTTCGGTACCAACGGGATGAAATGATGCATCCTGGATGATATAGCCACCCAATCTGCATTCTCGATTCTGCAAGTAGGATAATGCTGCATCACCGACGAATTCGAAGGCTCGTCCCCATGTCACACCCTGAAAAAATTAAAAATAAATATTAATAATTATGAATTACAAATGTATTATATAATATACCAAGAACTGGCAGCATAAATTGAAGTTGATCTAACACATTTAAATAATTTTATAGTTGTATTCTGACGTGTTTCCAGATTATTATTATGACAGTCTGGCGACTGAATGCCGTTGGGTTTGGGAAGGGAGGGGTTGAAATCTAGTGAAAATTCAACATAATTAATACTATATAAGTATTTTTTTGTTGTATATATAATTGCTATAAATGAATAAAATAAACAATCATTTATAAGTGTTATTAAGACAACGCGTTAATAACATCTATTTAGTCTGGCGTTTTTATAAACGTAAAATATATATTATATGTTATTAAAAATAATTTATTCCAACTTTTTAAAATTGACTATCATTTTATGGTTAGCTTCAGCAAGTTTGAACCAGTCTGGTACTATCTTAACAAGCTGGTAATAGTCTGGCAACACCCTCCCCTCCGAAACCCCACGGCACTCAGTCGCCAGACTGTCATAATGATTGTCCAGGAACATGCCAGAATACAACTGTTAAATTATTCACATGTATTAGTTGATCTTCAACTTACGCTGCCAGTTCTCAGTCTATAACAATATAAATCATTCTATGTATAAGTATTAAAAAAATATTATAGTATTGTGGATTATAAATTTAAATTACATTTAACCCTTTGCGGTCTTTGAGAATTTAAGAATAAATTTGAATAATTTTTTTTTATTAATTCTTCGACAAAAAAATTTTAAAACATTGTAATATTCATGGTACATGTTCAAAGGATTTGAGGTTCTACTCATTTTTGGCTAATAAAAAAATGTATATAATGATTATTGGTAACATTTTTCCATATTGGACTACTATATTCGAAAATCTGATTCATTGCATTTACAGGAACCCAAGTTTATATCGGTGTTTTTTTCATAATTTTTAATAGTCGTAATTTTTGCACAAAAATACTATGAATATAAAATTACGATAAAAGTATCAGAAGTGAATGAAGTCGTTCTCAAGTGCAAAAGTCAATTTTAATCTTTCAAAGTGCCAATTTGGTCAATAACCTCCTCTCCTTTGTTATTTATAGAAGACAGACTGAGCATTGTGAAGGATCGTATAAATATCTGATTTAACTATTTGAGTGCAAAGCTACGTTGCGAGAAATTTTCACCAAATGTGCGGCGTGGCGATATATAGACGTTGGCATTTAAACTATCGTCAGATATTATGTACTTGAGGTAATGCCACGTTTTTCGTCATCAATTTTTTGCGTTGCATTTTTGGTAAGAATTTGCGAAATTTGGCGTAGTATTCAAATATGATCTATGCTGAATATAAACAATATCTATTCGCACTCACATAGAAGCCATCGATAACAAAATCGATGCCTCAATAGCTGATACAGAGAACCGGAACGAGTTAAAGATCCATAAATCTTCTAATTTGTATGAAAAAATGCATTCCCTCTTTTAATCTGTCTATTGAATAAATGCACGCAAAAATATATCTTTGAATGTATCCATTTTTTTCCTTCCTTTTATTAAGCTACATAGTTACAATGTAACAAACCGCCATTAACAAGGACATTGAATTGTCATTCAGAGTACACAAATGGAAAAATTGAAGTGTCCATGAACAGGAAGTACTCCATTATTATCTGTAGATTCAATATAAATCTAATCCTTTGTTTGTTGACTCGTTGCGAAATATAGCAGTATGAATGATCCCATAAAGAACGGATGTGCCTTTATATGATAGGATAGCATAATGAAGATACGCACATATGAAATGGCTTTCATGTCAATCATTTTGTATGATCGAAATTCATAACGATTTCAGATAATAAAGAATGGCAGTGTTAAATCGATTAGTTCATGCGATTTTTAGCTAACGATGGGAAGGCATAGTCCTTTGTATATTCCCCTTAAAAAGGTAAGACACAGAGTTGTGTCCAAATTTCAGTGTTTCAGAAAGAGCATTTTTACACGTTAAGCTCTTGAGAGTGTCTTGAACAGTGGATTGTTTATGTTTACGCAAAAAATTACCGAATATTGTGTGCTATCGACAGTGTTTATTTATTTATATACAAGCTTCATACACGCTGCGACGGTCCAGACAGATAGGTGGATTCGTACGGATAATAAGTGGCGGGCATACAAATATAGCATCTAAGTTTATGATGATTATAAATTAGCTCAATACTCAAAGAGTTAATCGTATGTAGGTGAATGAACGCAAACACTGCTGCTGCAATTCGAATTGCATGTCTTGTAAAATGGAGCGGATGTCTTCTCCTATTAAGAAAAGTGCATTCGAATGCATTCAAAATGTAAACAATGGGATGCGACCCAAATGCATGCATTGCAGAGAAATTGGCATTGACCCAGATATAATGTAGTCATGTTTTTCGACTATAAATAGTGACCCATATGTAAAATGTGCATTTGTGCAGAGGATCACCTGATGACCTATCTCAATTATTTGAATGGTTGCCAAGCTTGATCTTCCAGTATAATTATAATGATTATTTTGCTGTATTTTTTGTTTGTTCAGATTTGCATTAACTGATCAGCCCAATAAAGTTTTGCTTCTTCCTGTAACCAAAACAAGGACTCGAAGACTGCCAAATATTAAAAATACCTTGAATGGCCAATTTAAATTAATGACGTTCTTGCTATGAAGGCAACGAATCAACATTTTGGCAATAGATATTTGGCAATAAAAAATATAAATATGATAACGAACAAGAGAATAAAAAATTAGAAAAATCTGAAAGTTGGACTTTCTATTATTATAAGAATGTGAGTTGTTTCATTCGCATGATAGAAACTACAAGACTACATTCCAAAGTAATTTCAAAGACAGTTTAATAACATTTTATAACTCAAAGAATCTAAATTGGATACAACGAGTTTCGAGCAAGATGACTATGTTGCTGATTGCTAGCTAAAACGTGCACACACTAGTTGGACAAGCATATAAAAAATTGGAAAAATAATATGATGCATTTTGATTGCACTCAGATTTATATCGGTTGAACTGAAAATATCAGACCAGTCCAAAAGTTCGTGCGCATTTTTGGGAAATTTTTAAATAGTGTATATCAAACACAATTTAGCATTTTAATCAATGATATATTTTCCTCCACTATCTATAATTTCTCGCCATCTCACAGATAGCTTTTAATTCCATTACCCAAGAAAGACACTGGTTTTGAGTCAAAAAAGCTTGAAAGTCCATTTTGTACATCCTGTTTAGAATTTAACTCTTTCCATATTAAAAACAATTGTAAGGCATGAAATAAGCGAAAATCACTTGGGGTAATATCCGGGGAGTAAGTAGGATGCATCAAAAGCTCCCAATTACTTTTCTCCAACTTTACATTTTTTAAACCGTTTCTGGACAGTCCTTATATGCCATCTCGTGCACTTGTATGGACACTGATAGCATGTTTGTATTGATGATGTTTACGAAAATTGGTGAAAGACTGACTAATACATTAGTCAAGCGACGACAAATTTCAACAGGTTCGAAATCTAATGTTGAATTATTATTTTTTTACATTGTTTAAAAAAATCTCAAAGATGCGCACGAACTTTTGGACTGACCTCATACGTAGAAAAATTAACGCCAAACCAAGTGTTACTATTCTAAAATGCTCACAGACTCAATAAACATGCATTTTTTGACAGCATATTTGTGCATTTGATCATAAGCGACTCCTATTTATGACCTGAATAGATCTTTGCTCCATAATGGACACTCGCCGCTCTTAGCACGCGCGAGTGAATTTTCTCATCAATCAAATACGATCGTTTTGTTTGTCGATAAGCTGCTGAATCATGGATATCTTATCATTCGACAGCACAATGTCTGCTTGCGTATGAGCATTTAAGTGCATTTGGTTTTTTAAGCAGAACTTTCTTTCGCGTGCCCGCGAATACCGAGAAAAATGCGTCTTCTGAGTGATATCACGTGCGATATAAATGATAAGCATTGTTATAGATCTATTCGTTCCACGCAAAGGCGGATTATTTTAACGATGGTTCACCTTTTTTTTCTATATGTGGGTATTTTTATGGATTGGACCCCAGTCTGATGGTCGTTTTTAGATCCGGATTGCCAACAATGTTCAGCTGTTAAATTTAAAATGTGCACTGACAATGATGATGAGCCTCTTTCTCAAGCAATTCAGCTCGAGGACAATGGATAAAAAACGTCTTCTTTCGGCCAAGGCTTGCCAATTTATTTAAACGCCCCTTTTCCTCCTCGCGTAGGGTAATTTCTTGCATAGGATTAATGTATCATGCTTGCAATGGTTAATGGATCATGCTATTTGTTATCATTATGGCTTCATCTTGCTTCTGTTCAAGTTCAATTGCATCTCTTTGCAATCTAATAGATCATTTTGATATGGTTTTCTAGACATAAGATTTTAAAAATGTGATCATCTATCAGTTTTTCTGCAGCCTTGAACTCAGGATGATTACATTTTCATGATATCGACACGGGGCACAGGTCTCTATCATTGGTGATAATTAATTATAGGTTTCAATACATCCATTTGTAAAGAGACAACGAGAAATCGCAAACTGTTAACATATTGACAAAGAACGATAAAAATATTTATATATTATGGAAACGGTCAAAGTATAATTACTTTGACATGCGTCAATTCTTATTTAAAAAAAAAATACCAGTATAAAATTGCAATGAAAACTGGATCGAACCGATATATCGGCGTATTCGTTCGAAACTACTAAAATAGACGTTGATAGCCCAAACCAAACAAATACAAAAAATATATATATATTCGTATATTATGGTATGTATCGCATGAGGTGACCTTATTATGGTAGGTGATAGTAAGTCAATGACATGGAACTCCAGACGATGATTAGACCACAGGATATGCATTTCATTGGCTATTTTATAAATTGATAAATTGACGAAGATGACGAGCAAATTTCGCAGACAGAGCACTGATAAGCAACAGCTATTCTTCTCCGTTGGGGAGAAATTTCTCAATCGGAGATTGCATCGTATCGCAAGAACAAAGATATCAGATTATATATCGAACTCATCTAGGATTTGTATCGGCATATAGACGTTATATAACCATTGCTTCTGATAATGTGGTAAATAAACACATGTCAAAAAAATACATCGAATTAATATGTTAATATGTCAACGATAGTTGGAAAACTTATCTATTTAGGAAGCGTCTTTATGTTTGTATATCGAATACGTTATGGTCAATTTGATAACACTGCTCAATAAAAAAAAACAATTCAGATTCAAACATCACGTTTTTACATGTAATTGAGGACAATTTAGAGGTAATTCTTCGAATGGATATCGAAATGTAGGAGCGATAGCCACGGGGCAGTCTGTTGGTTGTGGTTGTCGAATCCACTATTCAATCAACTTTATAATTCGTTTATATGCTATTGTAAAGTATTATTTTAACAAGCCGGAAATAAGATCTAAATAATCTACTTTCTATGGAGTCTATGCGTAATAAATGATATTTTTTGAAAATATGAGGCCAACTGCTGGGCGAACAATAACGGATCAATGCACTGATTATCGACGTTTATTGTGTTTATATATGTTCACAATCAATTCAAAATAATATACAAATAAAATGATCGATCATAAATTCTCAGAAAATTAAAGCACCTAACCACTCTATAATCAATAATCATGAGAAACAGTCATCAAAAAAGGTTATCATACATCGAATCAAAATCAATCAATATTCAATAAATCCATGATATATGTGGGATACTTACGTTGCGATCTTCTATTAATGTGGCTACTCTTCCTGGCTGAAAATATAAAAAATAAAATAAATTAATTCAACGGTTTAAATTTATGGTTTATGATTAAGCGTGACCTTATGGTAACGGCAAATCGCCGTTGAAATTGATTGTATTTCTATCTGAAAATAGGAAACTTCATGCGTATTTACATATTTTATGATATGATATAAAGAGTATATGTTTCAAGCAGATCAGTGTGACCACACGGTCATCAAACGATCACACGACATCTGAATGATTACACAGTGTCGCATTTGAAAGGTCAACTAAAATGTTTCATAAATTCTGCTTTGAAAATGGACGCATTGAAATTTTATAGCGTTAGGACAAGAATGTCGAAATATCGAACAATTGATTGATCTAACAGAGAGCCACAGCCAATTGTTACAAGGCAAAACAGACTTGATCAAATATATTCTTATATAGCTTGTGACAATATTTCATAGTGCAGAGTTAGTTCCAACCAACTGTTGAAGGAGGTATTATTAAGTTTGCACCGTTATACACTTGAATCTTTTTTTTGTGCGGTAGATGCGTTCCGTGGAAAATCGCACAAAAAAGCTATGACTTACATAGAAAAAATGTAGATGCGTTCCATGGATTGTAAAAACCGCATAATTTTGAAACAGCCATATAAAATATATCCAAAATCGCATATGAAATTAAAAAAAACCGCATAACTCCGAAATCGCACAAAAAAAGTCGCACAAAAAGAAGTTTGAGCATATGCCGTTTTTATTATCAAATGATTGTCGCTGTTCAAGCATATTTCTTGTCCAGATATGAATTTAACCAAAATTTATAACGAATTGTGATTTGTCACGGAAAATGAATGTTGTTCAATCTTATTATACAATTAAAAAAAACAATAATTTTCTTTGGGTCAAGTACCTGTTTGATAAACCAACATTAACAATGAAAATGTTCTGTGTGTACTGCAATTTCACCGTATAAATTAATTATGAATTGAACCTGATTAGACAATCACAACTGCTGTCAATGTCAAGTATGTTGTTAATTTCTATTATAACTCATACAAAATTATGTATATTGTTATAAAATTATGATAAACAAAGTTACCACAAAGAAAAAGTAATAGCGCTTGGTTTAGAATTTTAAATTTATCCATTATTAAATTGTAATGTTAGGGGGACCGAAAAGTAATCAATTTTTTTTTGCTGATGAAAAAAAGAAGGACCTTCTTTATTGTTAGTGTTGATTGAGGTGTCGGAACAGGTACTTGTTCGGAAGAAAGCCATATTTTTTTGGTACAAGATTATTGTATAGCATCCACTTCTCGTCTCCAGCTACAATTCGCCACAAAAACGGTTTTTCTTCATACCGAGACAGAAGAGATGCAGATGAGAAAAGAGGCAGATGAATTTCTGGATTGTTTGATGAAGATCTGAATTGATTACTTTTCGGTCCTCCTAATAATGTCGGAGAGAAAGTCTTTTATAAATATGACATACAAGCTTATGGATATCGTTTTATTGATTTGATTTGGGTTTTTATTGACAAGTATATGTTTTTTTGATGACTTTCCGGTCCCTTCAATATTTATTATTTTAATCTTCTGATCTTAGTTGTTGGTACGAAGCAATTTAGTCTGGATATAGAAAATATATAAATCGAAATAGCAACAAATTCATCTTGTGCTTATCTTCTCTTCAAATAAAATCCTTAACATCCTGGCGAGGATCCAATTTTCCAAAATATAGTTCATGCGATCACTGCATGTCAATGTATAAAAGCGGAGAAGATTTGTCGCAAAACTGATATTCCAACACAGTTGACATTTAATTGTTATCGCACATGTTGGTTAATATTTAAAGTAAACTTGACAAGTAGATTTAACAATAATATATCGTTTCTTATGGTATTTTGACCCCACAGCTGAAATTGTGCGTTGGAGCTATTTTTTATTGAACCAAGCCCACATACGCATGTTGTTGCATGTTTTTGATTTATTTTTATTGTTTTGTTTGTAAACACATGCTAATGTGAAATGTCAATTGAATGTATGGCGGAATTTCACGAAAACACATTAATAAACAGCTAGACATTCAGTAGTTCAACAAAAACAACCCGGTTTCTGCACTTGAAACCATGTTGTTGTTTACGGATGACGTAATCCAGGACGCATTTTATCAAATATTTATACGTGAAAAATGTAATACTTATATTACAATAAATAAGGCACGTCATTATCTGAGTTGTCGCCATGTTGCAATCGATAAGTCACGTGTCATGAAAAATAAATAAAACAATAATAAAAACTGTTTATGAACGCTTTTATAATATTTTCGCATTTTTTAAGACTACAATATATTTTCAAAATTAATTAAAAAATACTTTGTCTAGCATTTTCATAAGTTGTGCGACTGTAGACGATGCGGTAGACACCCAGACGTGAATCGAGACAAAATCAATACAGATTGTAACTTCGGCGACGTTATCAGATGTCTTTAAAAATATTATTTCACAACAAAACAGCTCATTTAATCTATGAAAAGCTCAATGAGTCTTCAAATATATACTTCTGATAAATATTATCAACGAAATAAATTCCATGATTATTCGTAGAAGATAATAGAACAATTAGCCATTCACAAGGATTAAATGCCACGTGGAGGTACAAAAATATGCTAAAAATACCCAATTAATTCTCAAATTTAAATTTGAGGTACATTTATGCAAAATACAATATATCAAACGTGTGTGGGGAATTCATTTTGGCAACGTTTGAGTGTTTAACACGCTCACTCCGTGGCTCGCAGGGTGTGCCTAAATTCGAATGCAAGAAGTGATGCATGCTTGAATGGGACGCAACATATGGCGCACATGTCGTATCATCCGCCATTAAAGTATTAAATACACAATGAACTATTCTTGATATCGCCGCGAAATACTTGTGGCATGCTGATGACCCCAAAAAGAGTCATCTAGTCTTGGGATATATTTAAGCAATGTATGTATACCTTGAAGTCATATGCTGATCACATGACGTAAAGAAACTTATGCGTGTCTTGTGATTATTTTGCATTTAATTTTAGTTTCAAACAATCATGGCACGCGTTCAAGTCATATTTTTTGTTGGGACGATGGAACAAGCTGCATGGAATTCTTCATCAGAAGTCTATTTTGTAAGCGTTCTTAATATAAATACAGCGCATTTGCACGTGAAAGACGCTGTAAACATCAACAAATAGGTTCGTTGGACTTGAGTAATGGTCCAAACTCGAAAAAACGCTAAGCGCTTAACGACACGTTCAACTCGGTGGCCAGCAATATTGATTAACACATTGTATGCGGGTTCAGTTTGATGATTAATGACGTCTGGCGCGGATATATCTATGTATGATCTATGAGTGAGTGGCGAAATTATCATTATTTTGTTCCCATGGAATTACAACCGATGCTCAATATAGCATCTGGATATAATCTAAATGATTAAAATTAATTTTAAGTAACTTCACGTGTAAAATTATATAACAGAGCTATTAGGTAATTGAGAAATGGCTTAAAAACCCGGATGTATTAAAATTCGTCGATTCTATGAATATTCATGAATTGGCCGAGTTTCAAAGGGCTTGTCCATGACAGACATTTATCTAAATAAATTAGTTTTTTATATAAAGATTTATCTTTGGAATGCATCAAATGTATTTTTATTCATTGGGAAAACATTCTTATCGATCGAATCTCCTTCTTGTGATTTTAAAAGTTATGATACACTGTCTGTGGGTTACATAAACAAATACATGAACATATAGATATTTGATCTCAAAAATAAAAGCAAAATTTGTATCGTTAGGTCGAGTTAACTGCGAGATAATCGATTAATATCGATTTTTCATTGTTTATCAACAATCTTGACCTGAAACTCTGATGGGAGATGTCTGGCATCTTTCAAGTGCCGAATGTTGAATATTTCAGCATATGTTCGTGCGAGAATGTAAATAGAGGCGTTCCATGGGTGGACACGTGGAGATACACGTGCATATCGGCTAAAAGCGAGACACGCTGGCATTTGTCCAATGTTTTCGAAGGGCAAAGTGCAAATATTCTATATTTAAAGATCTCGAAGAAAACCGATATGATATAACATCCTTATGTCGACCTCAACCGTGACTTTGTTTCACACGGATGAATGCTTGGAAATGTGTATTCAAGTACAGGCAATCTCCACTATAGTACGGCATTCCTACATCAATACTTCAATTGTTGCATTAGATGCAAACAATGAGGGTTGTTAAGCATTTTACCAGAAAATCTGAATAATTGCTCGAACAATTGGAGTTATATTGTGTACAAGCATATCTAACCACTGAAAGAAGCACACAATTCAAAGAAGAACTTCACAAATCAAGTGATGAAATTTATACAGATAATTTAGCAAATAAACCAAAAATGACATGTTTGCAAAAAAAAGTAAAGAATACAAAGCTAATTTGTTGTTTCAGTGAATGTTTACATCAATGTAAATTAGGAATATTATAGTCTACTAAACAGTATATACCAGCAAAAAATTAAAATCTACAAAGCAATTTTTTCGTCTACAAATAGTTTATATTAATTGTTGTTAAATGCATGTCATCTAATTTCGATACAAGGTGGCTAGGACTACGATAGACGTGGCTAAATTTGTGGCGCGGGTACTTGATTAAAGTATCGCAGCTTTCAAAGAATTGTAATATTAAATACATATAATATTTCTTATAAGCAGTTACAACATAGTTTTAGTCTTGTAAGTACATATAAGATAAATGTCCACAACAACGAAATGAGAAAGAATCAGCTTTTTAGGAATAATTACACAAATAATGATATATGTTCTATGCATGACCGAGCCAAACAACCCCGCATACAAAGTGTTAATATGTATTTTGATCAAACGGCACAAAATTTAATATACACAATAAATACCATCTTTCAATCAAAAGCAGCAAAAAAATATGCATAGAATAAAATACAGTATAGAACTCAAGATGTTGCTGAAGAATTTTTCTGAAGAATAAGATGTTTTTTAGACTGATGGCAATTAGTAGTGATGATGAATAGGGCTTGTCGTTTTCCAAAAACCAGTTTTGTAAATCCGGTTTTTAAGGCAAAAATTGTGACTTTCGAAAACCGGTTATTTAATCCTGAAAACCCGGGTTTGAATATAAAAATTAAATTTTAATTTTAATTTTGGACGAAAAATATTGAATCGTGCACTCGAATTGACGACACGTTGGCTTAGGTAAGGAAGGGTTCTTCTCGGAAGATAATTTTGAATCTTTCTCGGAATTAATCTTTACAATAGGCTGCAAAATCCAAGAAATATATCGAAAAAATAGTGTGTTTGCATTTGCTTAAAAAATAGAATTATTAAAACGAGTGAAAGCATATTAACCCCTTAAACAGTATTGTGTCCAAATTCCAATGATTCAGAAAGAGCATTCTTACACGTTAAGCTCGGAGGCAGAAAGAGACGGAGAGTGTCTTGCACGTTGAGTTTGGAGAGAAACAGAGACGAGAGAGGGTTAACCCAAATTTATCGACTGATAATGATATGATGAATCGATTTCAAGTGTATTATTTTTGTTTACTTGAAGAAATTACTGAATACTGTGTGCTATTGACAGTGTTTATTTATTTATGTACAAGCTTCATACACGCTGCGATGGTTCTGACAGATAAGTGAATTTGTACGGATGATAAGTGGCGGACATACAAATATAGCATCTAAGCGTATGATCATTTAAAATTCGAATAATTTTAATATATCCGTTGTGATAGTTTTTGTATAAGCCCTAATGACGAAGAACCTTATGTATGTTACAATAAACACGTTATACTCTGATATCCCTATCATAAATGGATGTTAAAGTGGATTACATTTGATTTTGATCGAATTTAGACCATATGTAGCAATTACCTCATCGCAAAAGCGGATCTATTAGATGTCTATATCTAAATTCTTTCACGGAACATCCAATATTTATATGCGGACGCGTTCTACGCACTTTGTGAATTCGGTTTTTATCTACACACGTGTGTAAATAAATATTTCTTCAAAATAATTCCAATGACGCCGTGTTGTGCGAAAGTATTGAAATATATTTTCCGCCGGAGATAAAAACGGTCCTTGACATTCATATAAACAAGAAGATGTTGAACTTGGATCTTTGAATAATTTCCTTCTGTGAACGATAAGCCGACAATGGGAGACAAAGGACAGCCACGAGCCTCCACGTGATACGTTTTTAAAAAATGGTGTTAATGTCAATAATAAAAACACATAAATTAACGCTCGTGCACTTGCAAATTGCAGTAATTTCTATGCACTCATGCTTATTAAATGATGATATGAGCAGTGCACTTTCAACAGCAATATTGCATATTGCTATGCTTTCAAGTATGGGATATGGATTTATGAAAACAATCTAAAGATTATCCATTATTTGTAGATTAGAATCGATGCATTATTAGTAATGGGGATTTTCCTTAATTTATTATGTTGTGGTTCATATATAACAGGAAAAACATTTAAAGTACAGGATATTAACTCTTTAATTATAAGCGTAAACATATATTGGTAATCCGAACATTTTTGTATGTTTGCATTGATTTTATGACACAAAAATGTCAATATAACAATCAAATTGATTGAGGGTTTTAATGAACATCCATCCAAAATAGTCAGGGATCATTTTTGAAGACTTTTATAAAGATTTTCATTCAACAAATCGCAAAATGATCTATAAAAACAATTCAAATATGATATTTTCGAATGGATTAAAGCATCAATAAAAGCATAATCTTATTGTGAATAATTGATTACTATTTCAACGACAATTTGATGATAATTTGGTGTAATCAATACGCAAAAAAATTGCATCATAAATTAAAGTTCTAGCGCATCTGATCTAAAACTGTATGAACAATATCGATATGAATCATTCGATTCCATGATTTCGATACACTTGAACCTACCTACAGACGTATGGTGTAGTTTTTAGAAATTGACACCCGAATTTCAATAACCAGATTGACTGTTGTCAAAATCGATCGATTACCCAATGAAATCGAGTTGATTGCATGTTGATTTTGAAGGTCTTCCAGAAAGTTGTCGCTCTATTTGACCGTCGAAATTCTGAGTACTACGATGCAAATGATCTAATAGCGAAATGCATTTGTAAATTATTAAAATAGACGATCAAACAATGTGGTTTTCCTGACTTGCCATGAACTTAAACCATGAAAGTTCCCCAATGGTCATCGAATATAATGATTTTTTTCCTCTGTGATGTTTAAGAAGAAAACCTTGCACAGTGTTGATTTTATTTTAGGGGATTTCCAAGCGAAATGAGTGAGATAAAACATAGTAATTGAATACTGAGAAATTAACGATGATCTATTGTTAATGTCATCGAGCGTGCCAATCAAGTCGTGGCATTCACGAGAAATCTTCTCTTTTATAGTTCAAGGCGGCTTAGAAAGGAATTCATCATTTTCCAAGAAGCATGTATGGGATCTACTCAATTTTAATTGTCCCAAAAGCCGTGTTTAAATGCTACCAATTTGTCTCGTATGTGATCACGCAAGACCAAATTAATGGCCGCGAACACCGATCCCAAATGATTTATGTTCGAAAAATTATATGAATCATTCATGGGCAGGTCCAATTTTACTCCAGATAGAGCATTTCGTTATGAGGCCACTTCCGATGAACTGTTTGAATGACTTTTATCATTCAGGTAGCTTTAAATGATGACTGTTGTCGGTCGAGAAACACAAGATTGATCGTAATCTGACTGAACGGCAAGGTTTGTGGTATTAACGGCACAATAATGATATAGGAATTGATATTGAATCGAAGCATTGTATATATGAAATAAAAATGGACATTGATTCCGTGGTCGTTGGATCTATCGAGGGTCGATCAGATGCTATCGGACAATCGTTCATGAAAGTCTCAAAATTTAAAAGATAAAAGCATATTCACCTTGTCTTCGGTCCCTCGATGGACAGTGTTCCCCTGCCAAAATCTCCTGGTGAAACCTTTGATGTGTCCTGTCAATGCGCGTTTATAATCGAATCCCGGATGCCAGCAAAGCGATCCGTATCCGAAAACCCATAGTGTTGGATTTTCAGCCTTGTTCTCGTCCTTAGTCGACACCTCCTCCGAATTCTTCGGCATCACATTCGTCATGGTCACTTGTTGGCTTGGTGATCTTTGGTGCAATCTACTCTTTAATAATAATGTCACCACTATATACAGCAGTGGATGCTATAAGAACACTTGCAAGGGTTTTGTTTTCCGACGTGAGAGTATAAAGTTCCTACTTAATAATGGTTCACTTTTTGTGGTCATTGGAGAAGTGTTGAACCACTGGGCATCTACAAAATAAAGACCATACAATGTATTTTTATAGCAAGGTAACATAAGCAATAATAATGATACGGATGGATCAGAATTTGAATGAATAAGAATTTATCGCATATTATAACCATCGCAAACAGCGAGTGGCCATTACAGCGCCAACATTAATTCAGGTCGTAGTTCAGCGTACAAATATAAGAATATCCGAATCGTCTGAATGCAGAATCGCATCAAAATTGCATTGAACTCTTTTGCGAGATGTGTCAATTAAAAGGCATGGCAGGTTGCCATATGTTTGAGTCATTGTCAAAGAGGCGTACATCTGCAGTAGACCGTAGCTAGATGGATTCTTTGTTTTAAGTTATGTTGATTACACCACTTTTCCATTAAAAATAAGACATTCAGACTTGAATATAAAGTCGGGCAAGATCGATCACTTTCACTTTTGGGGGGCTTTCTTTAAAAAATATATATTTTGAAGGTGTCGGTTCAATGTCATGCGATGATAGTATTTTTTGGCAAATTTATGGTGCAAATTAAATTAATATCCACAATTAACGTGATAGGAAATGAGCATTTGTCTAAATGGTTATTTACCGATTTAAATCTGTGCTGCGTTTATAGATGTTAAAAAAAAAAGATATTTTTGGGATAAATCCGTATGAATCCACATATCAAAACGTCAATGTACACGCGGTGTTCTAAGCGAGAATTATCCGGATTTCTGAATGAAAATCATAGGGTGGTTGAATGAATGTAAAAGAGGCGTACCTTAATTTGAAGTTCAATTGAAACAGGATGAATATTGATTGAAGACAGTGGGCGAAAATCTGGTCCAAAATCCTGTCGAGTCTGTTGAAGCTACCGTCCACTGTCAAGTC
Organism: Stenopsyche tienmushanensis; assembly: GCA_008973525.1. Taxonomy (NCBI): domain Eukaryota; kingdom Metazoa; phylum Arthropoda; class Insecta; order Trichoptera; family Stenopsychidae; genus Stenopsyche; species Stenopsyche tienmushanensis. The sequence goes on along the minus strand of WACJ01000111.1, from coordinate 295,514 downwards.
TGGTGCGAACTGTCAACGAGGAGTTGAGCAGTGGCTTGTAACGGAGCGCAAGGGCAGCGGGTGGCGGGGCCGGGTGCGAAAGAGACGAGCAGTACAATCAGATGCAATAGCTCGCGCATGCGAAAGAGATGCACAATCGATCGATGCTCGTCTGCGGCTGACGCAACACAAAGGCGAATTTCTTCCGAAGGCCCTAAAGAGAACTTTCGCAGTCGAACGGTGCATTCTGGGGTCCAATTTGGGCACTTTTTTGGTAATCGACAGTCTGTTGATCGAATAAACTTCACTGCAACCCGATCATCTTTTGTTCTGTGCAGGTAAATGACCCAACAATCTCAACAAACATTCTTATATTTAGATGAAAATATAAATACAGTGAGTCAAGACCACATGAAACTGCATCAATCCTGAAACTGTGCTACTTAGCAAGAAAGGTAATGGGCGACAATACAAACCACAGCCTCATTATCTTTCGCTCTTTTTACATTATTTGCACGAATTTATGTTAAATTTTTAGCAACGAGCAAAATGGAAGTGCGTTCAATATTATCGGTTAAATACAGGTAGTCAACCAAATAACGGAGAAAGTTAATTGATGTAAATCTAGGTTATTCTGCTTCATTTCAATATTTCCCTTAACCCTTTTAGTACCAGACAAGGGTATATCTCCGTTGACAATACTTGTGCAAAGTGCCAACGACGATATATCGCTGAGTATGCCAGAGCTGTCAAACTTAAAGGATTTTCGATAATTTAAGAAATTACATTGATAAATTTGATCAAAAATTAATCAAATCAAAAATAATACTTTGATGTGATTCGTATTTATATTACGGAGGAATACAAAAATTATTAACCCCATATCTATTATATTTCGTATTGATATTCCCATTATTAGAGTCGAGGTGTAGTAAATACATCACCGGTAGGGAAAGATTAATATAACAATTAGAAAAACATATATGTACTGTATATATGCATACATAGATTAGACAGTTACTGCCCATAGACATACCCGTTTACCAATCCCGGGATTCATGAGCACCTAAAACTGTCCGGTATCCTGGGATCTGGGATCCCGGGATTGGATTCTTCACGATTTCTGGGGTGGTCACCTCATTTGATCGACCACTGCGATGATCGTCTTGGCAGCTCGTTCGGTCCCGTTTAAACTTTGCCACCGAATATTTTACTAATTTAAACGAAGGAACATATCCCCCAAGAGTAGAATCTAGCTCGATTTTGATATTGGTTAGACTAGGACGAATAAAATAAAAGTATTGTATTACATGACGATGAACAAATTTTTTTAACATATTTACAAATTAATTGAAAACGTTCACCATTGATGGCTGCCAAATAAATTGAAACATCAGCTTCAAAAGGTAGCTACTTTTTAGCATAATAATTTCACCGCAATAACCACAGAAATATCCTAGTAATACCACATTTTTTTAAGTTCTGTGTTCGTTTTGTTGACGGGGTCACAAAAATACTTCTTGTGGGCCACATACGGCCCGCGGGCCGCGAGTTTGACAGCTGACAGAAGATTCACATGACAAGAGGACTGTTTCAAAATGAGTTTATAGAAAGTTACATGAAATCCTTGTTCGATAAATAGATCTATTTTGAAGGAAGATGATTAAATGCACAATTGCAAATTCATGGGATTATCATTTAGCTTTGTCAAATTATTTAATTTCAGCGTTAATTTTGTTACAAATTCTTCAAACTAAACTGTATTTTAAAAGAGATAACTGGACTTTTCATTGTGCAAAAAAAAATTGTGAGATCGTTAGTATTGATATTTGGATTGCCGATTCAGATTTAGTCTGATTTCCTGAACTTTAAAAAATAGATACTTTGCCAATTATTTAGTTCTAACAGGGTCGCCTGTGCGTCACTGGATTGCAACAATAATTAAAAATAACTAATGATAATTTTGTTACTCTCTCATAGATCCTCTTCTGCCAAAAATCTCATATAAATAATCTTATTTTAACTTAATATCATGAGAAATCCGATGAAAATTTTCCCCTTTTTTAGATTTTTTCTTCAGATTTTATCGAATCGAAGTCGATAGAAGTATACTTTGTTCTTAGTGAGATTGATTTACTTTACTTTAATTGGCAACATCTGGTTAAGCTTAGAAATATAACTCACTTGAGTCATCAAGGCATGTTTCTATAAGATATATATATTTATTTATTGCCATAAAATATGTATTTTCCTCCTCTTTAACACCTATAATTTTTACGAAAATCACTATAGTCTTAAAGATCACACCATTCTCAATCTCCATGCATGTGGGAGGAATGAAATTCAAAGATCAAACCTTTACAATATTAAGTATAAGACAAGTAGATTTTGCAGCCATATTAAAGCTTTGGCACATTCCATCATCCATCGTTCACCATTGTCCTGAGCCAATGGATGATACTTCCAATTGGGTCGAGTTCTTTCGATGGAACTGCATTCTGTGATGTCTGTGGTATTTGAAACTATGGGGAAATCACAACAAATTAAAAAAAATAACACCAGGAACAGGATATCTCATTAAATAAATATTTTTTCTTATCGATATACATATTTATTTGTTTGATTTCCAAAACGTTTTTGCCTTTTGACCTGTCCACTGAAATCATCCAGATTCATCCGGTTTGTCGACGGCATACATTGCGATATGATCATAATTTACTAAATGCGATTTTTCATACGTGGAATAAAATTTTAATTACTGTGATTCTTGCGAATGAGTAAATACAATCCATATGCAAATCTATACACATTAAGTCGTAGTAAGCTTATATTTGTACTATGAAAACGAGGCAAGATATTAAAATGGATGGCTATGAAAAGCCATACTTCTTGGTACTGCTGATAAATTTAATCATCTTCAAATATTTGTTTTTAATCTGATAAATTAGTTCCTGATTAGCTATTCAGGAAGAATATTTATAGGAATTCAGTTTGCATAGTGAGGTAGTTGTTTTTTGTTATCCAGGTACAAAGCGATAATATGAAGAACAATCAAATGCTTTATACCGGTAAAATCAACGTATATTTGTATAAGGATTGTAATATTGTTGAGTCGGTAAAATGTTAGTGATATTAGTGGGCAGGTCGTGTTACAAGACAAATTGATAAAGAGTAGACAAAATCCAACTCATGTCAGTTCATAGCGACTATAAAAGATTGGCACATAAGCGAATGGCTCTAAATAGAAATAAGTTATGAAGAACTTTATGCTACATTTGGACTTTAATAGTATTTGAAAACCACATTTTTGGGACATTTTTAGTGTCATAAATATTGTCATTTAGATTTTCTCGTTTTACGCAAACAGTTACAGTTATATATTAACCCTTTGAGTGGTGAGCTAATTTACAATCCGCCACCGTATGTTCGCCATTTATCATCCGTACAAATCTACTTATCTGTCAGGACCATCGCAGCGTGTATGAAGCGTGTACATAAATAAATAAACACTGTCAATAGGACACAATATTCGGTATTTTTTTACGTAAACATAAACAATACGCTTTAAATCGATTCATTATATCATTCACATAGTATTATTAGTCGATAAATTTGGGTTAACGATCTATACAATCGTATGATGTACACAAGATATTTTGAATGCGATCCAAGGGTGCAATTTTTCTGTGATATAATCCCCATTGTATTCTAGCATTAGTTATGTATTATATATTGAAATAGTTTATTTTCCATAAGTGCTAGGAAGAATTCATCAGCAATAATATAATTAAATTTATCTTAACGATATAGGATATGACGCTTTATTTGTGAATTTCATGACGTATAATAAAAGTGTTTGCTATAAACTCTATCGAATTTCCATGAAATCCATACATTGCTAATGCTTAAATCTTTTAAATAGAAATGTGTAAGTATAATTCATTGTAAAACCGATATCAGTCTGATTGCTTCCACCCATATAACCGAAGTTGCAATTTAATGCATATTTTGATTGTATGTCAGTGTATGTCATTTGGGGTTCCGTGGCATTTGGAAGTCGAGTGCGATGCTTCATAAACGAGCATCTTGACTCCTAAATTATCATAATTATTCAATTAACGTATTTGTTGTATTGTCATATGTGATGAATTTTTCAAACCTAAAAAAATCATAAACAATGCGTCATGTAATGTAAAGTTATCACTTATTGAGTATTTTGCCATACGAATATAATTGACTATAATCCCGAATTCTCCCGATTTCCGGGTCTGGGGATCGCCTGCCCAGTTTGCAACTCCGCTTCGGTAGCATACGCCTCCAGAGAAGCATGTGCCCGCGAGCCGACACGCCGCATTTAGGGCGCATCGATCGTTACGGTCAGAACCTCAACCAGCATATAGCATGGAGCCCGCATAGCTATGTTGAGGGATGTGCCCGCGGGCACGCAAACAAACAACACGCGTCCCGGGACTTAAGCATCTGGGCGACATCTGAACAAAGTGCCGCTCGCCTTTATTTGTGCCGAAGGGAGTCACGCATACTGGTTGTTGGTACGTGTGCTGGTAGCTACATTTTTATCCCCGAGGCACGAAATTGTTAACCCTATAGGTTAACTCAACCGGTTAAGTAGTAACTCCCCTTGCACGTTAAGAAGGGCGAGGGCACAGCAGCCCGGAACAGATCTCGACTATCCCAATGCACTCTGACTGTTGATCTACTCTCTTTCAATATATGAACTTAGGGTTTCAAAAACATTAGACATACTTGTAACATTTTCTTCAGACTTCCTTAAAGAAAGCAAAAATCCATAGAACGCTATTGTTAGCCGATGCGACTAACACGGCTTACATATTTATAGCGCTTATTAACCGTTTCATGGACACGTCTGCAATTGCAAACGGATGTGATAGGTGGTTATTGCACTGGATATGTTTGTGAATATAGGCAAGCGTTCCAATGTTTGCGTGTATTAACTTACACCAATAACGTCCCTATACACCACCAGTTGTATCCAAGTCTCGACGTTATTTATTTACATATAAGATTTACATTTTGGTTATAATATTACTGTAAATATATATTTTTTAAACACATGTCTTCTTCTGATGATGAATATGTTCTTCATCGAGAGCGATTGTGTTTACGGCAATATATGAAAGAAAAGAAAGCAATAAATATGGCATCAAATTTTATGAATTATGTTTCCCAAATGGATACATTCATAATCTAGAACCAAAGGGAATCAAAATTGACGCCTGTGTATTAAGATTAATGAATCAACTTCTTCAAAAAGGTCCATCATGTTTTTTTGGATAATTTTTTTCAAATAGAAGAAGAAATCCATATACCTAGATATGTAAATTGAATGCAATTTTAACGATAAAAATACATTCAAATATCTTTTTATGCGACTTTTTTTTAAGCGATTTCGAAGTTATGCGGTTTTTTTTAAAGCAATTTATTCTATTCTATATATTTGGAGAAAAGTTATAATTTGGGACCGTGTCCGCGAACGCGTTAACTAATTTTTTTGAGCAATTTAATTAAGGCAATACGGTCTTCAGGGGGATTATCAAGCTTGTCAGTGAGCTCTAAAATATTTTGCTTTGTAAAAATGCTAATATTTTTTGTATGAAAAATGTCTATAATATTTATCAATTTTATATGAAATATTGTATTTTTTTATTAAAAAATATTAACAAAACAAATAAAAAATAATATTTCAATTAATTTATATTTGTACACTCTATTAACTGTTATTATAATTATTAAAAATATTGTGTAAAAGAAAAATTAAATATTTTTATACTGCCATCTATTAATATTATCTCAAAACTTTGCTTACAACAAAAATATGTTGAGACATCTATGTATCATTTATAAAAATATTTTAATTGTAATAATGAACGCATTTAATATAAAAAGGTTTGTGCGTAAATATATAGGTGGCTAATATTTCAAATTATTATTTTTTTATTTTACAATATTGTATTTATTGTATCGAATGCTATAAAAATGTTGCGATTTGTAAATTGAATTTGCTTGCGAAAAAATTTCGAACGAAGTCGCTTTTATTTATTTTTTTGTCCCGGCATAATGCGCTGCCTCCGGAAGGCATCTTCGCTTGCTAAAACCAGATTTGCCTATAAACACGACTCGGGATTTGAACTGTGACCCTGTGTAACTGTAAGAGCTGCCTCGGGACGTGACCAATATATATGTGGCCCTAATAAAATTTTATTATACGTATAATTTATGAGTTTACCACTTAGCAATTCGTTAACTAAGTTTTTACACGAAAAGATAATTATCTAATTGTCACGATTTCCTCCAAAGATAAGGCGTTTTCTCGGTCTAAACGAGAGAAATTAGCATAAAAAAATGATAGCCGACGATTTTTTATTCCTGTCGGTCAGTCATAACAAATTGGTGGATGTTCGTGATGCGTTGTGGGGTTAGCAATGGCAAAAATTGTTGCTCCACGCAGAGGTTACAAAAGCGCTTTATTTGGCATTAAAGTGTGTAAATTTGTTATGAAATAACAGGAGATATGATTATTATCGTCGTTACCAGCATCCTGTGTTTTTTGATTGAACACTATTTTCCCCGTAAAGCGGATGAGATGGATACGTTTTTAAGTAATCAACTATGTTTCGTTTCAATGAAAAAAACTACATTTTTTAATCCTTTAAAAATATAGAATGCACTCACTGATATGCCTATTAATTGTTATCGATTTTTAAAAGGATATTATTAATAACGGTATCAATACACTTCATATCACTAATAATGCACCGTGTTTACAATGTGGCATTCATGTCGTGCATTTCTTGCATCAAAACGAACAGCGACCATCAACATTTGCATAAGCATCTGATAGAATTATCACCTGAGCTGCAAAAAAATAAACGCTGCGATAAAAATAAACACCACATAATAGAATTATAAACATTATTTTCGAATTAATTGACATTTATTGTATGTGTAAATGTGAATTAAATTCTGGGGTACGAAAAAATGACACGCATATGAGCTGCACGCACATGCTACGTGCAATCCATCGATATTTCCTTAAGATACGACTTAATACGTGTGTTCCAAACGAATAATTATCACGGAGCTTTTATTGAATTATTAGGTGTTTATATGATTGGAATCTTAAGGTCATCAAAATGTCAAAATTATAGCGTTTTTTAAGCTTTAGCGATATGACATCGTTAAATAACAAGAAGCAGCTCGAACATGCAATTGCTTCTTGTTTTTATTTTTTTGCAAAGGCGATCTGAAGACTCGATTATTTTCAGTTTTTTAATTGGACATGGAATTCTGACGAGTCGTTTGAATGAGACGAAATATTTAATTTAATTTATAAAATCATATTTTTGCTTTGCACTCGAGCAATTTATGATCTAATGCTGTCAAGCCAGCTTATGATATTTCTGAAATTTCATTACATTTCTAAAACTTTTGAATCATTCCACTTCTGACACCAGTGAAGCGCGGAAGCAGGGGTGCTGTTGGGGTATAGTCCCCGGGCCGTGCTCTGCTATCACGAGTGTTCCCACGCTCGCGGGTTCGTTCTGATTTCGGGTCGTTATATAGTCGGACGAAGTATCGAACAGAGACAGATCGACAGTCAGCGCCTAACCAGTTTGGGGGGGGGGGGGATCCATGCAAAACAAGTTGCGTTAGAGGAGGAAGAACAAAGGTTATTCTAAAGTTCAAGGGATGCTATCAAGCGGGGTCACTGGCACAACGAGTCCAATTTTAGTTTTAACCCCTAAAGGAGTACTATCCCAGGGTCTGGGACCCTCCTTCCAATATTCAGAAAGAGCACTCTTGTACACTGAGCTCGACAGAGACAGAAAGATAATGTAGCACAGTTCGGGAGACAGAGACGGAGAGCTTCCCTGCATACCCTGTATATATTATAGATATATATAGATGGTTAGCCCAAATTTATCGACTAATAATGATTTCGATTTCAAGTTTGTTATTTGTTTACGCAAAGAAACAACAGGATATCTTATCTGACGTTCACTGATGATGAGTCATATGAATCGATTTCTTGTGTATTGTTTATATAAAGAAAGGAAGTGCTCTTGTATGTATGTAGTGTTTATTTACAATTGACTCTGCCTCGAATTGAAGATTTTCTTACGCTGATAGGAGCTGACAGAAAGTAATCGGTGTAAAGCGATTATGACAACAACGACTCCACCGATTTTAAATTTGCTCACTACTCAAACTGGGTGAAACAGCTATTCTGCGGGGGTAATAATAATAAGAGTCTAACATCTGCTCGGATGAGTGTCGAACAGAAATACTCTCGTCTTGTATAACTTATTTATTACACACGAGAGAGAGAGATCTGGCTGCGGGAAGGACGTCCTCCCGCAATCAAAGCTATCGGATGACTTCTCACGACTCTCGCCTCCTGCTTGTTACCACCGAACCGGAAATGGTACACGCGTAAGAAGCGATTGGTGTCGGTATTACAAAAGCAATGTGTCCGCAGCGCCATAGAAGATGTCCCTGTTAAATTAACATATTGGGCCTAAAGAGAGACAGAAGATGTTTCTGTTAATCTGGCGAATTAAATCTGCTCAGATGAGGACTATAATTCTTCCATGCTTCCATAATTCTTCTATCAGATCTTCATCTAATACAGCTGGTTCTTAGACTGGGGATTCGCGGACCTCCGGAGGTCCGCGAAGCAAAACAAAAAAATATTCATGAGGGAGTCCGCGAAATAAAATTTGCTCAGGAGGGGGTCCGCGAAAGAAATTTTGCTCAAGAGGGGGTCCGCGGACTACATAAGTTTAAGAAGCGCTGATCTAATAGATTAATAAAAGAAACAGAAACCCACGGAAATATGTGACTAATATAAAAATACAATTGTCAAAATTGGGAAGCTGAAAACTTATGCATCACCCTAATGTGCCACTAAAAGGCGTCAATGAGCTCTCATACTAAAAACATACACCTTGGTGTGCCGTTGATATACGCCAGAACGCAAAACAGGATGCATTGTTGATAATAGACAACACAAATTGCCATATTTTTTGTGAAAGAAGACCATCTTATATTAAACTGTAATGTTGAGGGATATGTGTGCAATGGTAATTGGAAGCTACGACCCACTGACCCTTAGTTCTGAGAACTCTGCATAAAACATATAGATTCAATCAATAAATAGATTTATTTCATTGTGACACTTAGGCTTGTGTTCCATTTTTTCAAACTATCTAAATTAAAAATAAAACAACGTGCAACTGATTTTACGTGCAATTTTTATTTCAATCGGATCAATGTCGATGCTAAATTTTTCTAATGATTAGCTATCAAAATGAAAAATGCATGTACTCTTTGAAAAGCTGTGTTTGATGGTCATCATCTTCGATTGCATTCATGTTTAGCTCAAATCAATTTCTATTCATTTTCATATTTAAGTCTGAATCCAAAATTACTTTTCTTAATTATTATCTAAAATAGTTTATACCTGTGAAAAGCAAGCATTAACCAAAGCTCATGTTAAGTTTACTGAATTCTATGTTGATTCATTTTATTTGAGATTCCTATGATGAAGAACATAAATGCATTCATCTGACGAATGTCAAATAAACATTGATATTTCATATAAAAAAATAAACGTGGATGTAGTTCCTGGAAGTAATTAATGTCCAATACACACGGAACAAGATAAAATAGCGCTAAATTGGATATCCACACTATCAATTTGACAAACTCGTATACAATAGAGGAAGTCCAACATTTTTATCACCACATTATTAGCGTTTCGACGATACGCTAAATATTTAACATATTGCGAGTATTTAAAAAACGCATAAACATTTTTTTGGAGCCATCCAACATTTTGAACAGCCTTCGCGTAAACATCATCCCACGAGATCGCAAAGTATTTAAGTAATCCATTTTTTCTCATCCGAAGCCTTGAAACGCACCTCCGAGGATGCTTGATGGATGATATCCGGCTTCATAGATTATTTGCGAAAATTTGCATTCAAACTCATTCGGCATGACATACAAAATCATCGCGTTCTTCTTCTAATTAAGTGCATGTGCATGCATTGTTCTATGGTTTTTTTCAGAATGATTTTTTCAAGTATTGGTTCGCGTGTCTCACTGCCAGATCACTGTCCCGTGGCTTATATGATGATGCGATTAAAGTAATCTCTTGTGTATTTCTGCTGCAGAAATGCATGTTTAATGCAATTGGCAGGCTTATTCACTTCCTGGTGGTATTCATCTCTGACGTGATCACCTGTATGTGACTAAATAAATTCGTAATCAAGATCTCATAACTTCTAAGCTCCACATCAAGCACATAAGCTAGTATCATCATTTAATCCATAAGATAAAGTTAATTTAGTATAAAAATAAATTGATATGGAAGAAAAGCTGTATACTGTTGCAATGCTTGTAGAAAAAGTTTGACATACTGAATTGAAGATAAAGACATGTAATAAAACAAGACACTTTCTAATCTTAGATATCATTTATATTCTAAAAAGGACTTTGGATGATTTAGATATAGACGATATTGATAAATTATTTTCGGAACACAAGTTGAGCGAAGGAATTTAATTGATATAATCACTCTTTTCATACATTTAATAACGATTATACCAATGATTTAGGCAATAAATCTACAATTTAAATCGGAAAGATAACAGAATTTATTTTAATAATTCAATCAAAGTCAGATATCAATTCCAATCAATACATATTCAATAACTACTATCCTGCATTTGGTGCATTTCAGACGCATACTTATATGAGAAACAAGTTTGTTAAACTACGATATTACCCACATAAAGTGTGCAAACATAACAATGTTGTGCATGAAGAAGTCAAACTTAAATTGTTAAAATGTAAGCGTTAAGATATTTGCGTAATTTTATAAAATAATATAACCCTTATCTGTCAGAACCGTCGCAGCGTGTATGAAGCTTGTACATTAATAAATAAACACTGTCGATAGCACACAAAATAAAATATTTACCACGTAAAGAATTTTTCAATGAAAGAAATAAATAATCAACTGAAGGGGCAATTTCCGAAGAGTATGGAGGATGAGGTAAAAAATCCCGCTATAGTGATGAAAAACAACGCTTCGTCTGATCGCTAATTCTGGCCGTTTTCTGGCAATTGCATCATTTAGATTGTTTAGTTGGAAATAATATTTTGTTGAATTGATCGTTTCACCTTGTTAAAGTAGCTCATAATGAACTACCCCTTTCCAGTCCCACCAAATGCATAGCAAAACTTTTTTTGGATGTAAGCCAGGTTTAGCTACAGTTAAAGCTTCTGTATCCTTTGTCCAAGATCGTTTACATTGGATATTCTAATAGAATATCCAACTTTCATCTCCAGTGATAAGTCTCTTCAAAAAAGGTTGGCTATTATGTCGTTGGAGAAGTAGATCGCATGTTGAAATACGCTGAAGTTTATTTGAGTCAGTCAGTTCATGAGGAAGCCACACATCTGAACGATTGATGTAGCCCAATTTTGTCAGATGATTATGGACGGATGTTCGTGGAATTTCTAACTTGTTAGCTATTTCGCGAACAGTAGTGAGCAAATTTAAAATCGGTGTAGTCGTTGTTGCCATATTAGCCTTACACCGATTACTTTCTGTCAGCTCCTATCAGCGTAAGAAAATCTTCAATTCGAGGCAGAGTCAATTGTAAATAAACACTACATACATACAAGAGCACTTCCTTACTTTACATAAACAATACACAAGAAATCGATTCATATGACTCATCATCAGTGAACGTCAGATAAGACATTCTGCCGTTTCTTTGTGTAAACAAATAACAAACTTGAAATCGAAATCATTATTAGTCAATTTGGGCTAACGGTCTATACAATCGTGCGATGTATGCGGGGAATCTCACCGTCTCTGTCTCCCAAACTGCGCTACGTTATCCCTCTGTCTCTGTCTGTCTCCGAGCTCAATGCACAAGAGTGCTCTTTCTGAAAAGTGGAGGGGGGATCCCAGGCCCTGGCACAGTACTCCTTTAGAGATTAATATTACATAAGATTCTTCATTAACCATTTTAATCATTATATCAAATATTCCCACATTGGGAGCTTTATTTATTAATATCTTTTGTCCAAAAATGGATCTAAAAATTATGAAGTTCTTCCTTAAATTGTATGCTTTTTTCAGCATTCATTATACGAATAATTTTTAGGGTAAAATGTTTTGATCTGTACTATCTATCATCCTTTAAATTTTGGGTTTGGAGTACCAAATTTAAGACTTCCATTCCTATAAACTTGATAAATTCTAATATTACATCCACTCTTCATGTTTCAGTCGGATTCAGATACATTAAACTGACTCTATTCATAAAGTGTTTAGGTTTTCATAATTTCGATATATTCATCAGCGAACTTATGCAGATAAATAATGATTCTCTGATGGAATGAGCCTTTATTATAGCAATGATATCGTATCGCAATCAAGTTCTTGAATTTTATGCAAAATAAGAATTCTTCGATGAGATTCATTTCATTTGGAAATGATCTATATATCATATCTGAATGAATATTCTATGAAAATTAATGTATATTGTGTCAAATATATATTGTTATTATAGGCGCGTACTAAAATTTAGAGCGACCTGAATAATGTTGCATAAAAATGATTATGTAGGTATGTTGTTCTATATTTATATGGAATTTGGCGGCATTGTTCCAATTCCTGTCTGTTGTTATTTATAATTAATTTTTAATATCATAGGTAATAAAGTTTGACTAAAGCCCATGATTAGTGGATAATGCTTTGAGCTTTTGTGGAGAGCTTCGTTGCTGGGGGCGAATTAAGTCATCAATTAAGTTAGCCTTCGATCACGCAAGGAGCAAAGTTTGAGCAGCTAATTGAGCTTTCATCGTCGATGGTGAGCTGCGAGATGTTCATATTTTGTTCGCATTTTGATTGACTATTGGATTTATGGCGTTGAAAAGGAGATGAGATCCTCGTTTGACGTTATTCTACATTAAAACCGCATCCATAAATTGCGGCAGGTCACCGAGATTGACTTTGAGTGGATTTTCACCTCTCGAAGACATTATGAGTTTAGTATATCGCTGATTGCCGAGATGATGATGATAGACACCCACAGACCCTGGATCGGTTCCTTCGCCAGCATTTCGCATAACCTCTACCTTTAATTTGCCAGGTCCACAAAGTGCAAGGTGTCGTGGGGCAAAAATCATCCGTCGCTCAAGATATTGTATTAAATTCGAATTATTCATGTTTACAGTTATGCAGCCAGCACGAAGAGTCGGGCCAAGACTGGATCACGTGTGCTGACTCCGAGGGCAGATATGCCAGGAGAGAAGATTGAATTGTGGTGCATGAATGCATGTGATGTAAAAGCAAAAATCGTCAAGAATATTCCACATGACGTGCTGGGTCATCCCGGATTGTGTGGGATTCCTCCTCCGAAGATGTTAATGCTTTGATACAGTTCTTTCGAATTCGATTGAAGATGTGGACGCCAGAATTGACTATTGTGGAGTCGTTGAAATTGCTTTGGCTTTCGGATTCGCACCATTATTTTCCCATCAGCGAAGTGAGTCGTTAGGGATCGTTTATGTTAATCAAATAGCCAAATCATCTCTCCAGATTACGGTATTTTTTTTAGATGGAACCAAAATCATCATTATGCTTACTTTTAAGGACTAATCATGCTTAAATAAAATACGTCTTATTGACCAAATATCATTAAATTTGCATTTAAATTCCTTTTTATTTTTTAAGTACACATCATCCAGTAATTCACTTATTATTTACATATCGCATCTATGATCTGAGATCGAACTAAAAAAGTTGACAGGCAATTCAATCGTGCAAATACATCCTTTGACGGTATCATAGCATTGGCTCAAAATCAAAGGACGATCATAAATCATGCGCTTGAAAAGTTGTTGTTACACGTTTGACAGTGCTCATATAGTGACAACAATATTGCAAAATTAGATCCGATTTAGGTATTAAATGAAGTACGAATTATAGATGCACGGGCCATTCACCATTAAAGTGATTGAACAACATTATTATGCAAAGTGGTACAACGGAATGTACACGAGTCGATAAATAATCAGTGTGTAATAGATGTGTCAGTTCGATCCACTGAAAGGAAGATGCTTCAGTGAGCATCTCAAACTGTGGGATGAGACCACTCTTTGACTTTCTACAAAATTTTCTGAAGCAATCCTCATGAATGATTGTAGTTGTCATCATCTTTCATACTTTTTTTATTTACCACAACAAAGTTTGGTTATGTCGTTAATACAAGTACAAAAAAATAATACACTCATCCCTCGATTTACGCGCTACTTTATTTGCATGGTTTCACTTTAACGCGGTCAAAAAATATTATTTTTGTTTTGATGCGTTTTATAATGTAAGCATATCGTAGAATTATTTAACGATGATGTTAAAGCCGATTAGTTGGAAGAAATTTTCAAATTTAACATGAAATCAAAGACTTTTTATATGATGGAACCTATCCTATATTTCTATTAATTCTTTGCCTTTTTTACGTGGTTTCTATAAATAAATTATGTATAGAAAAATGCTATGGTCAAGGATCATGAAAGTTTTAAGTACTGTTAAATTAACCCCTAAATGAGTACTATCCCAGGGCCTGGGACCCCCCCTCCACCATTCAGAAGGACCACTCTTGAACGTTGAGCTCGGAAACAGACAGAGACATAGAGAGAACGTAGCGCAGTTTGGGAGACAGAGACGGAGAGCTTCCTCGCATACATCGCACGATTGTATAGAACGTTAGTCCAAATTTATCGACTAAAAATGATTTCGATTTCAAGTTTGTTATTTGTTTATGCAAAGAAATGACTGAATATTGTGTGCTATTGACAGTGTTTATTTATTTAATTGCTTCCTGTTCATCACTGCTTGTTAAATGAGTCTTTGTCTGATTATCATTTCCTTCTAAAGCAGGATCAAATGAATCGATTTCTTGTGTATTGTTTATGTAAAAAAATGACGTGGTCTTGTTTGCTATCAATAGTGATTATTTACAATTGACTCTGCCTCGAATTGAAGATTGTCTTACGCTGATAGGAGCTGACAGAAAGTAATCAGTGTAAAGCGATTATGGCATCAACGACTTCATCGATTTTAAATTTGCTCACTCCTAAAAAGGTTAAAAATGTATGAGTTAGTGGCGAAAATATCATTGTTTTGTATTCAAATGCATTTTTATAATCCTTGATAAAGATATACTCGTTAAAGACCAATTTGAGATTTGAATTTAGGCAAATCTTATAAAGCAATCAATCACAGAACAAGTGGCAATGGCTTGATGATTTTCGCTTAAGGCGCTGATTTTCGCTTAATATTATATAAACTTGTTGATTTGATTGAACTTTACCATAGTCTGCCTCTTCACTTTTTAGCACAGCTCTTTAATTATTTTATTGTGTGTGTTACATATAGAGTGTATCACTTCCTCGAGCCACATATTTAGAATCGTCAATTCGTAGTAAAAACCGGTCGACGCAAGAAAGTTCACGATTGATCACCATCTTTCACTGATGATCAGTCTAAAAAAATAAAAAACAATCACCCAATGTAATAAATCTACATGTGAGAAAAGTAAATGTTTATAGTTAGGTCGTCGAACCGTGTTTTTCCATTTTTTCGAAATAAAAAAAATCATCATCACGCCATTTCGACCATATTGGCAGTTTAATTAGTTCCCGAGTGGAGTTCGCCGACGGACAGGTCATCCATATTATTTTTAATTAATTTGCAAATTTTCGCAATAAATAATGGGAAGCATTTTTCATAAATAAAAATATAAATAATACTCAAAATGATGCGATTTTACGTGTCGGTTTCTTTCGGTCACGGATACAAATCAGCAATATAATATTTTACCAAAATTCATGCCTTATTTGTATAGAGAATCAATGGATAACGGTTGATTTTCTTAAGATTTTTCCAAATTCAATGCATCTTTTGTGAGATTTATCTAAATCGATAATGACTTCCTAAGTTACTACTTAGATTGGATTCACGTCAAAACAATTCAAGAAATGTCTCATTGTGTGATATTTTTAGGTGCATTTGTACGACAATACTTTGAAGGGAGTCAAATTATTAGGATGGTATTGTATTTGGACTTCTTGCTAACTGTCGGCAAACAGCAATGATGATTTGTCATCCTTACATACACTCAACTACAAATAACAAAGAAAAATATTTATTTTTTGCATGTCAAAAATGCAAAAAAATGTCTTTGACAGATACTGTCATTTCGTTAAAATTTTTGACAGCTTTGAAAATCGAATTTTGCCGAAAATGCTTGTTAAATTTACAACCAGCGTGGGTTATCTATACTCAAGATACGAATTTATTTAGGATACTTTACATTGATCAGAGGAAATTCAGGACAAGTGTAAATTAATTTATAAAGAGGACAAAGAAGCTCCAGCACTAACAACACTTGATGGATACTTCAATAAATCTGATAAAATTGACAAAGTGACAGCATCAAAGTATGCAAAATTTGTAAGCGCAATTAACAAGTTTATCTAAGATCTGTTTGTATAATTTCAAGCGAATAAATGTCGTATTTTTACGCTTTCGAACGAATTTAGCGCGTAAATCTGATACTTGTGTGAAAAATGTAAATCATTCAAATTCAATATTTCAGCAGGCATAAAAATATATTTGAAAAAATACATATAAACCGTTTTATCAATTTTATATTATGGCAATTTTATTCTGTGTATAGATTTTTTACTTTGGTTTCTGAAAAATGATAAGCTGTTATCCTATATATATAAAAATGAATGTGTGTCTAGTCGTCGTGCAGTCGTTTTGCCGCCATTTTCATATAACATCATCAATTTGACTGATAAAATTCCTTTCTGCTGAGACACGGCCTAAAACTTGCAAAATTCCCGATTTCTCGACAAATTATTTATTTTTGTCGCCGCAGATGAATACTTATATACTATGATACTTTGATGTGATTCGTAATTATATTACGGAGGAATACAAAAATTTGAGCCCCGTATCTATTATATTTCATATCGATATTCCCATTATTAGAGTCGAGGTGTAGTAAATACATCACCGGTGAGGAAAGGTTAATATAACAATTTGAAAAATATATATGTACTGTATATATGTATACATAGATTATACAGTTACTTGGCGATGTGATGATAATCTCCAGACTAAGTGTTAACAAATTTAAGCCATCAACCTTGTCATGTTCTCAATATTTTAATTTATCCATATATTTTCGTTGATGATTTGCTTGTAATTAATTTATATTTAAGTGTTTTTAGCAGAGAAATGTTTTGATAAATATGTAGGTCATTTTAATTTTCATGGTCTTAGTGGTATTTCTGGCATATTTGTGCATTAATTTTCATAATGGAACGCTACTTTCGGCAGTCATTTTTGTTTAAATCATGACCATATAAGATCCTCGTTTTCACACAATTACTCGCTGCTCCAAATATGGAGATGAAGAATGAATTGGAAGATTTTCTTTCAATCAAAGATTCAAACTCATTTTGTTTGTTAGGATAAGCTGCTAGTTTTCTGGATTTCGCTTAATCTGAATAAACTCTTTTAAACCCCCCCCCCCTTTTTTTTTAAAGGGAAGTTGTTATTGATTTTGGGTCGATATTATTGTACTTTGAGAAGCTGTTAATATCTTTGATTTGTAATATTTTTGAGCTTTTACAAATAAAGACAATATAAAAAACATATGATTAAGGTAGTATTTTATTGCAAAATCATATTAAAATCATCCCTGAACATTCATGAGACTTATTAAGGTTTTGGCATGAAAATATAGTACATATCATTGCCTTTCAGTAGCCCTCATCTGAAATCAATATTTATCGATCGTTGATTCAAATATTCAATTCGTTCAATCGAGAAAATTTTGAACGTATTGAGTATATTTTTGTGTTTTTCGTGGTAAATACGAAATATAGTAAAAAATCTACCTGAATAATCAAGAAAGCTTTTATACTTCATACATAAATACATGGCATGCCGTATTGAATTATTATGCAAAAACGCCTTAAATTCATGTTTAAATTACATAATGGTATAAATGGTATGCCATAGTCTGTTTCTGTTATTTCGTCCATATATCTTTGAGTCTGTGCTAATAATACATCAATTATATATTTTATACGTATTTCCGCAAAGCAATAAATAACTCAATCATATATCAAACGCTCTTTTAAGTGGCTGTTATCCACGGCTATTGATCTTGACCGAGATATAATTAATCATAGATCTTCATCCGTGAAATCTCGACGGTGTTATCGGAAGACAAAAAACGCCAAGACCCTCAGGTGGGAATTCCGAGAAAAGACGTATTGTTGTGAATCAATGAGTCTGACGGTTAACGAGACGATATGGTGAATTGGTGATCTATTGTTGTGCCACGGCTAGGTAGCATTTCTAACACAGTGAAAAACAAATACCCATAATTACATCCTCAATTTGGATAAATGGATTCTACCTGTCGGAACGTTCATGGTGAATAATATTTTTTAATAAGAAATCATTCAAAATGTCTATTATTATAGCAAAGAGCAAATTGGGCAACAATAGTATAAGACACGGTTCAATATTAGGGGACATTTTTATGCTCTCAGACAATGTAATACAATTGTATGCTAAGAATAGAAGACCTTGAACAAATTAGTCTAAAAGTGTCAAAAATACAAAAATAAGTTCAAAGAATACAGATCAAGCGAAGACTATAACTGAAGTGTTTGGGAAATATTTATCATCGATATTGTGCAATAAGCAGATCATTTGACAATGTGAATGAATGATAGCCAAACGAAGAGCGCCAATGACCAGTATCAAGAAGATTATAAAGGATAACATAGAAATAAAAATCATCTTGCAGAGAATCATAACAGACTGATTTATCATCACAAATGTCCTTCATAACACTGCTCGTTGTATTTGAAATCAGATTAAAACGCTTCATCGCATTTGGGTTTAATATTTTTCCAAAGAAAGTTCTCATGGAAACATAAACGATAAACAGCTTAGCAATTTTATAATTTTAACTTTTATATTTGAGCATTTTGAGTAGTGAGTAAATTTTAAAATGTCTTAATCGGAGATGCCAAATTTTTATGTCCGCACTTATCTGTTAGGACCGCGCAGCGTGTATAAAGCTTGTATATTGATAAATAAACAATGTCGATAGTATTGAATATTCGTTCATTTTTTCACGTAAACATAAACAATACACTTGAAATATTATTAGTTTAGGTTATTCATACAATCTTACGATGTACGCAAGACACTCTCTCCGTACCTGTCTCCCATTTACAATTTCCCAACTCAACGTGAAAGAATGTTCTTTCTGAATCGCTGGAATTCGATCGCCAATACTTTACACGCTGCTAATATTTATTATTTATTAATTGATATTCTGACAGGAGCTGGTCTGGATCTCGCTGTCCAAAAAACGGAGGCCCTCTTTTTCACAAGATGCAGGAAGCTTGTGCCCCCACCCCTGAGGATCGGGGGTTGCGAGATTAAATACTCAAGATCCATTTGGTATTTGGGGGTGGAGATTGATGACAAGCTCCGATTCATCACCCACATGGAGAAGGCGGCAGTGAAGGCGGCCAGCATCGCGGAGAATCTGGCCAGGTTGATGCTCAGCATTGGAGGCCCAAAAACAAACAGGAGGCAACTCTACAACGATGTAGTGCACTTGGTACTGTTATGCGGCGTGCCGATATGGGTCGAGGTACTACAAATTGAAAGGGTCAGGCTCAATATGGCCAGAGTCCAGAGAAGGAGCGCAATCAGAGTGGCTGCTGAATATCGCACAGTGTTGGAAGACGCCATCCTGGCACTGACTGCCATACCGCCAATCGACCTGCTCGCTTACAAGAGACAGGCAATACAGAAAGGTGAAGACAGGAAAAACGCTAAGCAAAACACCATGGCAGTCCCGATGGGACAACTTCGTAAAAGGTCGGTGGACGCACGAGCTAATATCGAACCTGAGAACCTGGGTAGCCAGAAAGCACGGTCAACTGTGCTACTACTTGATCCAGGTCCTCACCGGGCACGGCTGTTTTGGTAGCTACCTACACAAAATAGACAAAGAGACCGGCTCGGAGTGCCACCACTGCGGAGCGGAGTACGATGATTTGTTTGCCCAGCATGGAGCACCAAAAGGGAACATCCTACGAGAGGAGCTGGGAATCAGCTCGCTCTTTCCTAGCAATATGGTACCTTCAATGTTAACGGATGCTAGGGTATGGAATGCGTGGTGCAAATATATGACGTACGCTATGCGGCAGAAGGAGGATGCTGAACGTACAAGACGACGAACAATAGCAGTAGAATGACATCCAGAAAGAGACAAACGGACAACCCGTGAGGGACACATCCCTGCTACTCTTGTGCAATACTTATTTAGTAGCCGGATGGCAGCCGAAGAGAGGGGGGTTTAGTGGGTAAAAATCTCACTTTACCACGGGTGGTGAAATGGTGGTGTCTTTTGAGTATTCCCCCCTTCGCAAAAAATGATATTAATTTTGGATTGAATTCAATATTTTGACATATTGTCCAAAATATTATATCCCATCCCTACGTCTATTTTGAAGACTTTACCATTGCAATTGTACTTTTATATAACACAAGCTTAAATCTTCAAGCGCTTTCATTGACGATACTTCAGACATGCTAGAATGGAATCAATATAGTTGAGCAGAATTGCGCAGCAATTGAGATTTTATTTATGCACACATTAAAGTAAGAAATAGCCCAATGCACTTCCAATCAATCCATCTTTCATCGTCGGAAGCGTATTTTACAAAGTCGTTACAGAATCTAAGGTCGGCCGAATGCATCAGAAAAAGCTCCCATAAACAAAGTTTATTGACGCATGAGCATAATAATGATGCTAATGCAATCCGTATGATGATTGATGTATCATTTATGCCCGGGCGTTATATGAAAATCTGGATTTGATCATTCGGAACGTCTTCGAATAATAAATATTATTTGATGTGCACTTTGTTGTGCGATGTACAATCGGGCAGTTCTTCTGTGAGAATCGTATCATCATTCAGCGCAGACGTAAACTATATTATTAGAATAAATATTTTAATTGAACGAAAGCGGGTTATAAACACTCCGATGTCAAACTTACCATCTGGAACGGGAATAAATGTGTATTTCTGGAATACAAATGAAGCAAAATTAAATTCGTTCAGGCAAGCAGCATCTTCGGCAGAATGATGCTTATGGCGCGAACGTAATATTCCAAAGAGAGATCAGCCCGTCGAGTGCAATTGGACAATCGAGTTCCAAAATAGACACTTCGAGTGGTTTTAATATCAATTTGATTTTGAAATTGTTTGTTTCGGATGGGATTTTCTGAAGACCTGAACAAATTATAATCTGAAATCATAAATCTTCCCAAATCAATTCCCAATATGTGCATTGTGAATATAACAAAGTGTCATACGTTTACATGTCTATTTATCTTACTAAGAAATTTGACTGTTCAAATTTCATATCGATCGTTTTGGTCCAGATTTAGCTCGATTTCCATGATCTAAAAAATACTGAGACTATTTACTATAATAATAAGCAGATTTATCTTGTTATCCCAAATTTTGAAATATCTGGAAAAATTTTATAACCATTTCTTGAAGTCTTTTATTGTCTACGTCTTTTTCGTTTACGAATAATCTTCTTTCACTCTAAGAAGAACATAATTTTTGTATGTCTTCTAATTGAATTCATGGATTTAGGGGTTGAAATGGATGTATCTTCCTAATACAGCCACTGTTTTTAATGCTTAAAATCATTAAAATCAATTATTATCTATAATTATAACCCTATGAAAAAATCTACGCACATTTATACTATCAATTTTAAATGGTTTTCTACAGTGATCCACGAGTTCAAAGAGTCTGCAATAATTCTGAGATTGATTGACTTGGATCAGCTTAAATTAGTGTTGCGAGTTAGTTATTATCGTTTGAGATTCCTCTCAATCTTGGTGCTTCCTTCATGTTTCTATTTACTATTTTCAGTTTTCTGAAACTTCATAAATGCTTGAATTTTAAGCTTATTGATAGTTTTTGCGTTCAATAATCGCATTAAATATTAAGTATTTAATTAACTTATTAGCCAAATCAAATATTTTAGCTTTCTTTTACAAACTATCCGAAATATCAAAACTTTAACATCATATTTCTTTAGAAACGAGTTAAAAATGGAATGCAAATTTTATAACAGCATTGGAGTTATAACCGTTTAAGTATGTCACTTTCATCGTTGCATATTGAAAACTTATGAATTAAATGAAGATTTTTATGAGTTTATATTACGATGCTCTCAATTTTGCATTCCAAATGTCGATTGACAACAAACTTATTAGTTTTTTTTTTCTAGAATAACATTAGGTAAACGGAGTCAAGATGATCAAGATCAGATGGATGGCAATGATCTTATATTAGCAAGTATGAGTATAACACTGCTCTAGGACTTATTACATTGGATAGAAGCAGGAATTTAATGGAAATATCCATCTAAACTTTGTTGCCTTGGATGTTATCTCATATCTTGATCAAATTGTTTGCAATAATATAAACACTCTATTAAGATTTTAATATTTTATATATAAAATATAATAAAGTGTACGCATGATATACGTATTCTACTATGATCCTCGGTCATTTATTTTTCAAACAGTTGTAGGGTAATACAAGTAGTACTCTTCGAAGATTTGTTCAAAAATAATAAACGTTTTGGAGCAATAACTCAAAAAATTATAATGCTAATGATTAGCTTAATTTTTTGATCAACCCCTAAGACAGACAATGAACACAGCACTCAATAAGCTTGTAGAATGGCAAAATAGTTTTGATCGATCGTAAATGGAAGTAGTATGAGATATCAAAAGGCAATGTATTCATCATATTGTATCAACATTTGTTCATGAGAAAGCTCTGTTCGAAGTGGGAACCGCGTTTGCTCACAGTCACATGTACTCAAATGAGTAGAGATGAAAACACAATTAATAGAGTTGTCTTCGGACACCACTTTGATATCCAGAAACAAACTTATTAACATAGCTTCAGTTTTGGATATCAGTGGAAGATGAATATCCATTTTTAAGCTGTAAAGCTATAAATTTATTAATGTCATTTTCAACAACCTATTCATGCGAAAAAGCATTTTCGACCATGTCCTCAATAACATCTAAACAATCGCGCTGCAGCCAAGAATATCCAATAAATTAGCAAAGATGCAACAGCAGGTTTTGTATTAATTTATTTATCAGACTGTCATGTGAATATTTATTAGTTCTAGTTATGTTCATCTGTCACAATATAAGATTAAAAAATATTATATAATGTTACATTTGTTTTACCGGTTCGCGGGTGTAAAAAGGTTGGGGAACACTAATATCCATGTATTCTTATTTGCCGTATAGAATGCAGGATTCATTTCTGGTATCCCTAATATATTTAAAGATTGATCATCTGTTAAGGAGGGCTTTGAAAATTTTCATCGCCTTTTTATTTGTTCACAAATTATCAATCCATATTTTATGACATTTTTAACGTTACCATTTCCAGGTTTGGTCGTAAAAAGATCGCTTATTTACAACTTGGATGGATCGTAAAGTCGATACTGTGATGGCCCTCGAGTATGGACGTATCTGTTTACTCAGTCCAACGATATGATCCTCGTTAAAAAATATGAATTTAGGCATCGGGGAGCAAAGGCTAAGATGTTGGACGATGCGTGGTCCAAATGGTGAAATGTCATCGTTGACAATTTGTCTTCGGGCTTAGTGTTTGCTAGCGGTGTGGGCGGCGGCTGATGTAACAGCTCCTCCTAGTCTGGTCGGCTTCTCCTGCGACACCACCTGTGACAGCTGAATTAATTAACTCTCGTTCCTTGTAAACGTCAGGTGATTTGTTAACAGGCGAACCACGGATATGTCACACGCATATTAACCGTGAGAGGCTGACTGAAGAAGCCAATTCAATGAGCTGATTAATTCTCTGTCATCTCGTGCACACATACAGCCTCCTTTGATGAATCTACAATGCATTTAAATACATCCGATCGAGGTGATAATAAACCCATATTATACAATAAAAAATAGCGAAACGACCCGTTGAAACATTGGAGAATTTACACAACGGCATTCACACGGTGATTATGCCGAAAATATGGGTAGTTATTTGAGGATCCATGACGATAATGCAGCCTTTCGTCACGGACCGATTGTGATGGCATCGACTGCGACGTCTTCTTCGCTCCCTGTTCTTTCATCCGCTCTGAGCCTATTTATTGTTGATGGAATTCAAACAAAACGTCTTCACACCTTCAATGGATCATCATAAATTAATAACATACTTCCGTTTATGGACGCATAGGCCCGTGGGCAGCTTTTCGGTAATTTGCTGGAATCCCGACCCACGCAGCGGGCGTACTACTCAAAGAATCTAATGTAATTTACTTGTATGGGATTTGTGAACAAAACGGGCCATAAAACTATCATCGACCACTCTCAAACAGTGCCCATCCGAGGTATACCTGTAGGATATAAAGAACAACTCACCAGTGAAATTCTTTGAGTGCTTGGAGAATTTTTATTGCCGCAGTAAGCTCTCGAAAAAAATACATCAAAGCAAATTATCCCCTTGAATAATAAATAATAGCGATTTTACATGCGCTTAAATCTATTATGCTGGTCGTTTTGCTGTAAAGTCTAGACTTCCAGTGTATCGTAAATAATTAAATCGTTTGCAAAGTTATAAATAATGACCGCAATTCGAGGAATCTTGACAATCAGCTAGCCGAAGAGCTTTAGAGACCCAATGGAGAATTAATTAACCAAGTAATATGGGACGATGATATTTAATATAATGAATAAATATTGAAATGGACTAAAATTTGAAGTTCAAATAAGAAAAAGCCACAGATATAGAAGCAGCAGTTCACGTGCGATCAACTTGATTTCATTATAAACATAATTTTATTGCATAATTTAAATAAAAATATAAACATTTCAAGCTGAACAAAATATTTATGTATCATTCCATTAATTGTCTTGAGATGGCACAGAATCAACATCAAGTCACGTTAGTTAACATTGAAAATAATTATGTTTGGATAAAAGTGACATTTACCTGGAATTTTTAAACTAATTGCTATCAAAAATTAAGGATCAGGTTAGGTCATGTTTCGCATTACAACAAATCACGAAGGCTGCAACCAGTTGATGCTTTTTAGTATGAAAATTGATGCAAAAACATTGTGATCTAAATATCAAAAAACATGTAAATAGTTTATTATGTTGGAAGTAGTTTCCGCTAGTATAAATTTTATCCAGAGTATACCGGATTTATTCCACATTCTTCCTGCTTGATTCCGGGAATCAAATTAAAAATATATATAATATATACCAGTGGAGTGCAGTGACTTTTCAATCGAGGGATTCTGTCCAAAAAAATAACCAATTCTGTAAATTTCTGGAGTTGGCAAAATATTATTGATACTACAGATACCAAGGATTATTTTATTATATTATCGTCCAAAATAAATTGTCACCTTACTGTTTTTATAGTTGCTCAGTTGATCGCAAAAACGTATGGATAGGGAACAATTTTTAACAATTTTTTTCGCAGTAAATACACCGTATAATTAAATTAATATTTTTAGGATTTATTAGAGCACTCTTATATAATACTAAAAAGATAAATTAGTAATTAAAAAAATACATATTATATCGTTTTTAAAACATCAAAATTGCATGTCAAAAAAGATGCAAGTTCGCAGCGTTCATCAGTTTTTTCATTCAGGCTTACCTGAAACAAAAAGTCAAAAAGATCCTTAATCTGTATGAGTGTCTATTATATCTATTATAAAACACAAAATTAATATTTTTTTGTTCAAAAGTAATAAAATGGCGCTGGTTTGAAAAAATGTTTGGAAAAGAAACACCTTTTTTGGGAATATTTTTTAATGTTAACCGGTTGACGCACACGTCTGGAATAACGATTTTCGCAATTTATGAACGTAAAATTGGAGTTAAACCATCGCTAAAACACACAATTATTATTGTTTTGAATCAATGACATTGATTGTTCACAGTAGCGTTATATGCCTCATTTCAATTCTCAGAGAAGTTTAGGAATTTTTGAGCCGCTTAAATTTGTTTTTGTTTTGATAAGTTTCGTCGATGTGAGATATTATTTGAAGTTTCCACAAAGACGGTATGCATAGACTTATCTGGCGCAAAAACCAAATATTATCTGTTGACGCATGACGGGACTTGACGGTTGTGTACGTCAAAGTGTTAAACGTAAACGTTTAAAGTGTTAAAAAATTATTCAAAGAGAAATATACTACTTTTCAGCGATTATAGACCCATAAAGTAATCTTTCAGCAATTTCAGCTTTGTCTTTTTTGGCTGATTTGGCATCTCTGCGAACTGTTCGCTTCAAAAGAAGATTCGGAGCTTCGGCGTTTGGCAAGGCGTATACGTTTTTCGTTGGGCGTCTCCACGAACCGTGATCCCTATTATGTACATTATTTTTAAAATAGGTTTAAATCCTTCATTAAAAATGCAGGTTGTAGTATGTGTTGCGATTCTTAATATTTTTTGGTTGGTGGTAGGAGCAAGCCTGAGACTACAGCGGTCTCAGAGCCGTTGGGGCTCAATTTGGATTGAGTGATTGCTTCGAGCGCATTTCGCGAATTAGCTGTATAGCACTGAAATAATCCGAATTTCAGCATTTAATATATTTGTAGAAAGAATGATCCGATATTTAAAAAAATGAGTTGTCTCTAATTACGCTATAGTGTAATCGAGGTCTTCCGACGAGTCTGCTGCCACTCGGTTCCATATCTAATACGGCTCGGGGAAGTCTGTTGCCACACGGAGACGTTCCGACAAAGCTTGTTATTGATGCTCCGCCGTGCATGTCCATGACCTCTCGATTGGACCTCATGACTGACCAACAACAACAGATACCACGACACAAAAAATACTAAACGAGGCTTTTATTAATTTAATAATATATATATTTGTCTCATGATATCTTTGGGAAATCCTTATCGGCGTTAGAAATCACAGTGGAAAATAGCTTTCTGCACATATTTGTTGCCACTTTAATAATAACATTAGCATGAAATGTATGTAGCGAATAAACATCTCGACTGTGTAGAGCCCATGCATAAATTCATTGGGAATCCGCTTTAACTTATTAGATAGGAAAGTGATCATGACTTATATTAACCAACCTACCGTGGTCATCACGACTGCACTTTTTGTACCTTCTTCGTCACGTTTAATATATACGATCGTTACAGTTGTCAATCATGACAAACTTTTTACATCCCGATGCAGAAGATCGTGGTAGTTCAATGATCAGCACCACGACTTTTGGAGTAATGTGCCATTTTTTATTTACGGCTTGTCAATTTTAACTTCACCCATCGGAGAGTATCATAAGAGCTCTCCGCATTAATGCAGCCTCGTTTTAGCCATTATTTCTAACTTTCTTGTTCGCGGCATTTAATGGGTTCCCGTATGAGCTCTCAGAGATCTGGTTTGATTTTGAGTTCAACTGTCAAATTTTCGGATCAATCGTGTCGGGGTTCTATTTTTATTATTTTAACCATTATTACACTACTTTCTATGGCTTCTAGTTAGCGGATATTTTTGCACGGCCACCAATCCAATGAAACGTACAAGAATCCGTACGATTTTCATTGGGCGCAATACGAGAAGAGTTGCCAAAAAAAACGCTCGAAATTGGCATATAACATCTCCAATATTACGAATGTAATTAATTTTTTTTCATATCGGAAATTTTAAGTGGTTTTAAATTTTTGTCTTGTGTAACCGGTTGCCTAAAATGATACAACGTTAATATGAAGCGTGAGGGAAAAATTCGATACAAAAGTGCAAATAAATTAGTCTGAAGAGCATCATGATATAATAAATAATATCATTTGAAGATACTCATCCCATAAAAAAATCATGGCAGCTTGTGATTTTATTTATCCGATACAAAATAAAATTAATTTGAATAATATCGATTGCTATCAAAAGAAAGATAAAGATGAAAATGTTAATTCATTTTTAATATTTACGATTTAATTTAAAAAATAAAATGAGTCCCAAGATATTCGCAAGGCTTATAACTATCAGACGATAATTCAGCACTGCACCGTGTATGAACCTATTGCCAAGATCATCTTCTTGACCTTATGTCTTAAGGTTGCTGAACTCAGTATCATTAATTTATTTACAAAGCTTGATATTTATAGAAAATTTGATTATTAATATGCTTGAATTGAGAATGATTGGGTTTAATTATATTAGACTGAAAGCATATCTATTTTAAAGTCAGAATTAATCAAATAAACATCAAATATTAATTATAAGTTATGGACAACCTTGATTTAAAATATTTTGAGCAGAGCTTCGAACCGGAACTGAACCAAAAACTGATAATAGGTAAAACCGTTATTTTAGCTGGAACGAAAATCGTAACTGAACAGATCCAAAAATATTTAATAAAAAATATTAATATATATGCTTCTAGTTCTAATTACTATATCTTAAATTACTTATTAATATTATATTTGTCACCTAAGTGATAGCTCTCAAATTATAGACATTTTTAAGAAAGATTTTTTTTGTCCTACATTATACTCTCGATTATCCGGGTGCGGATTATCCGATTTGCGGATTATCTGTACCTGAAAAATATTAATTAATTCTTGATTTTTTTTCTCTTATGGCTTGAGATGTAAACAACAAAACGAACATGATACTGAAAAATAATGTGATATTCGGATAATGAGACAACTCGAGACAGCCGGACAATGCAGTTTAAGAGAGCTTGTTACACGAGGCAATTATCACAACGAGGGTAAGATTGTGAAAAAGGATCCGGGGAGATAAGAGACTGGAAACTCATAAAATGAAACTTTTGGAGATTGGTAAAGCGAACAAACCTCGATCTTTTAAGGAAACTCCAATGAAAAATCTTCCTGTCGATTATTATAGTCAGAAAGGGATACGGATGGACAAGGAGATTTTTGAAGATTGATTAAAAAATAAATGGTTTTCAGAGGCGAAAGATTAAAAAAAAACAAAGGGTTGCCACAGAAAGCAGTATTTTATGCCCATTCTTATCCGAACAAAAGCATATTGAAAACAAGCGATGGACATATGGTTACAAAATTTTTGCCTTCTTATGTGACATCTTTAACCTTTATAGTGGTACGGTCGCCTATTTGCGAGCGAATTCCCGCAATCCAAAAAAAGCATTCTTACACGTTGAATTTGGCAGAGCCGTAACTAGAGTATGAAGCGCCCGTGGCAAATATCTAATTTAACGCCCCCCCCCCCAATCCCCCACCACGAAATCCAATTTATTTTTTAAAGTTAACTCATACTATTATAATGTATGTTTTAAAAGAATATACAAAGACAGTCCAAAAAAACCCAACCTAACGTATAGATGGCGGTTACTGTTGTAAAAAATACTGTGATAGAAAGTGTCTAGAAGCATGTAGAAGAATGTTGCTTCCGTGATCGTACAGATCATAGAAAATGCCGCAAAAGGCCCTAAAAGAGGATGGAGTGGCCATAAGGTTTGTATGCTCAATCGGTCCGCTTTTCGGGCCGCTGATATAACAAGTGAGCGGCTCGTGATCGGATGCCATACATGAACATAGTGATAATGAAGAAAATAAGATTAGACAACTTAGCATATATTATAAAAACGGACAGAGTCAATCAGTGTTGATTCATGTAAAGTAGAAAGGTTGAGTAAAATAAAAACCATGCACAACTCTCGACCGGGTCGGTAGTCTGCGTTTTGCGCCCCAAGCCCAGTTGCGCCCGCGGCGGGCGCCTGCTTTGCCACGCCCTAGTTACGACCCTGGAGTTTGGAGAGAAGCAAATACGAAGAGATTATCTTACAAGTTGGATATTCTAAATGAGAGACAGAGATAATATTTTGCGTATATTGTACGATTGTTAACCCAAATTTATCGACTAATAATGACGCGTGAATGATATAATGAATCGATTTCATGTGTATTGTTTATGTTTACTTGAAGAAATTATCGAATATTGTGTGCTATCGACAGTGTTTGTTTATTTATTTACAAGCTTCATATATGCTGCGACGGTCCTGATAGATAAATAGATTTGTACGGATGATAAGTGGCGGACAAGCAAATATAGCATCTAAAATTTTGATGATTTTAAATTAGCTCACTACTCCAAGGGTTAATCCAGCCCATGGATTAAGGCGTAATAGCATCAATGAAACGTCTTTATCGTCACAGTCTTCTTAAAACTCTTGTCGAGGAAGATGACAACTTGATCATAGAATAATACAATCTTGGTCGAAAAAAACCAGAAACACTCGTTCGATCACGAAGAAAGATTCTTGGAGACCAATCAATTCGCGAAAATTTAAAATGTTTTGAAAACGTGGACAGGGAAAAAATCAAGGAGTGGTTCGATCATGATTTAAATGATTCAGGTTTTGAATACATATATGATGATGATATCCTTTCTTTTGTTTCTCAATAGGAAGAAAATGAGAGTGATATTATAAGCGAAGAAGATACCAGAGATTACATTAGTCATAAAATGGCGTTGAATTATGCTGAAACATTGCTAAATTACACTGAACAGAGAGGGTTAATATAATGAGGATTTGAAGATTTGTTTAAATATAAATTTCTGAAAAAAGAGACCTTCGATTCTTCCTTCACTTTTGAAACCAGTGGGTGGTTAGAAAATTTTACTACTTAATAAAGTGGGCGGTGAAATAAAAAGGTTGACTACCCTTGACTCAAAATTTCCATCAAGTCTCCATTAGAGATCGCCTAATATTTTATGAAAAATTGTATGTACTTTTTTTTTTAGATATGTCTAAATATCATTTCTGAAATGACTCAAAGATTTATGCATCGCCGTAATACAAATTTTCCGAAGTGTGTGAACAAAACGCAAGAGCGTTGTACAATAATTTTGACTACCTCTTGGTTTACTCAATATATTGATCGAATACAGATTTTTGATAGGATTTTTTTATGTTGACGAATAAAGCAATAAATACATAGCGTCGGTCGTCTCGTATTGTATATGAATGCATTAAAAAGACATAAAAACTAATCTGCAGGCTATAAATTTCATTCCCACAGGTCTAGTGCAAATTGAAAGTTTTTAGATCAGCGTAAACGTTTATCGATAAAATTTATGGCGGACTATGAGAGCTGGCACCGTCGAGATTAAAAAATGGCAGAACCGAACTGGTGCATCGGCTGGTAAAAAATAGAAGAGCTATTGACTGATGTAAATAGTCGAGTTGATGAGTTCGTGTCCGCAAGAAATTTCACCATCCGGACGCTGCACGAGGAGCGTGAAAGCTCGTCAAGTCGAAAGCTCCCCTGTCGTCTTCCCATTTTTGCCCAAATTCTTCTCACAGCGAGAGTTCACGACCCACGCCGTGACTTTGCTGTGCCCATTTCTATTAGCGCCATTTACATCTGAGAAATAATTAATGTGGCAGCCTCGAACATTTGTTTCTAACTATTTTTATGTTAATTGACACGAGCCTTTTGCCATTTTTCAATGTACCGTATGGATGCCATTTTTTTATATACGGAATAATTTCTATGGTAACAGAAAGCACTGTCGCTTTTGAATGAAACTTGCAAATTTTATAGCAAGAAATATTTACAGGAGAACATCTGAAAACACAAATATATTAATTACACACATGAAAAGAAAAAAAAGCTTAAGATCAGGGTAGTCCATAAGTTCGTGCGCATTAATAGAATGCATGGGATTCGTCATCGCTTGAGTAATACATTAGTCAGTCTGTCACCGATATTCGTAATCATCGGATGCATATTAGTGCCCATATTATTTATAATTAATACAAACTTGCTATGTTATATTTTCGTATGGCGAATCTGCAAGATTTGCAGCGATATTAAATAATAGTTTAGTATGGTGAACATACTATCAGTGTAAGGAATGCCCAGAAATGGTTTAAAACATTTAAAGTCGAAGAAAGCAGCATTTATGATGAATCCCGTTCAGGACGTCCTGTAAATTTTGATAACGACGTTTTTAAAGATATTGTGGAGTCAGAGCCACAATTAACATTGAATCAGATCGCAGAAAGGATGAATTCATCTCATGGAACAGTCTTTCATCATTTAAAGGAGATCGGGAAAGTATCCAAGCTTGGAAAGTGGGTACCGCATGAGCTATCCGAATCCAATCGCCAGCAACTAATAAATATCTGCACTTCCATTTAATCGCGCTTCAAAGAAAGCCATTTTTAGACTGTTTGGTAACAGATGACGAAAAATGTATTATTTATCAAAATGACACAAGAAAAAGACAGGGGACAGATAAAAATAAGTAGCTAATTCCAATAGCAAACGTGTTTTTGCATCCAAAAAAGAACATTTTAAGTGTTCGGTGGGATATGTATAGGTGTGATTTATTATGAACTTTTAGAACCAAATCAAACTATTAATACAGATGTTTATAGTGTCGTTAAAACTTAGAATTGATTAAATAACCCCCGCGATTGGTGAATATCAAGAAGGCCGCATACGGCTCGAACAAAGCTGCAAAAAGCTAGTGAATTTATTTGGGAGCTTTTGCCACATCCTGATTACTCTCCAGATATTGCCCTAAGTGATTTTCACTTATTTCATACATTATATTTTTGTTTACTATGGAATAAGTTAAATTCTAAACAGGATGTACAAAATGAGCTTTCAAGTTATTTTGCATCAAAACCAGTGTCTTTCTATAGTAATGGAATTAAAAAGCTATCTGTAAGATAGCAAGAAATTGTAGATAGTGGAAAAAAATATATCATTGATTAAAATGTTAAATTGTATTAGATTTATACTATTTAAAAAAAATGCGCATGAACTTTTGGACTGACACCATATAATTATGTTTTACTAGATTATTAAATATTTTGCCAATATATTAAATGCAAAATAGCAGAAAATTATATTGATGATTATTGTCACCCAAATTATGATCTGAGCAAGTACGCGTTTTCTTTTGGATACTCGCTGCTCCAAATAATTGTTTAAACTCTACTTCGATTAATCATGTCATTATATTAGTTTTTTTGTTGATAAAATGAACACTTTGCATATTTTTATTAACAAATTTAAATTATTATCCTCGCACTATTGTATCATTGATGATCGAGCTGTATTTTATAGTCGCATGAAATACACAATTTAACTATACTGTGGTTAAATCATGTTGACCCATTCACTTGACCGTATACATCTTTCAGCGGTTTTATAGTGCATTAAATTGTTTTCATCGTAAAATATAGCATTCATGTTTCAGATTATATTGAACAACAAATTTTTAGCGTTTTTGTTGGCTTCGGATTGTTTTTATCACGCATGGGTTTTGTAAATCTCTGGGTTTTATTGCTGCGTTCTCAACAATGCCATAAATACGTCTTTGCTTACATTCTGTGCAAAATTGTGTTAAACTAAAAGGCTTTATTGCAACAGCTCACATTTTTTTATATTAAAACAATCGTAATTCAATAATGTGGTATTAAAAAAAAACATATTGAAATTTAATGATTTTTGTTAGATTCAGTTAACACTTAAGCGTTCAAATTTAAATACGCATTGAAAAATAATTTAAAAATGGGATTGATAAGACTGTAAGATATTTATATTGATATTTTTTTATAAACGGGAATTTTGAGCGATAGTTGATGCGGGCGGTGGCATATATTAGAATGATGTGCGGACGACTTTTGAGATTTCATACCATTTTATGTATTACACTATAACAACAATAATTATTTCTACATATACCAGATTTTCCAAAGATTCCAAAGATTTTCCACACCTTTTATGTTCATATTTCATCATTAACAAGATATATGTGCCTTTATTTAAAGGATAGGGCTTAATTTATAATTTTGTAAAAATAGTTATGACTATGGTATATTATATTTGAGCGTTACCACAGATACACATACAAGACACAATTATTGTATTGGTTCTATTATAGGTCCTCTTTTATACGTAGGAAACACTTGATTAGATTTAAATAACATTATCTATGGTTCATATTTGATTATAATTTTTTGATATAGATATTTAATTACTGTGTTGAAATAAGAAAATACAGCGATAAAGCTGATTGGAAGCTATTGTTGCGATTGAAATTTGCTGATTTTGAATGGTATTTACATTCTAGAAATTTGAGATAACAAAATGTTACATCGTGACCAAATGTACAGGACCGTAGGCAAATGAGAATGTACTGAAGATATGACTCCGTACATTAAATATTATATGAAATTTCTAGTATAAATATATAATATAAATTGTACATTTACTGCTATTGCGTGGTGCGTTTGTGAAATTTTCTCAGCCTTCTTCCTTCGGCCATATTTGTCATGAAGAATTTAATCAAAGGTATCTGTTTCTTATAGCACGCTGATGAGAATATTGTTAATTAAGTTTCAAACTTCATTAACCGTTATTGCTACTGTGTTGTCACGATTAGCGAACATTCTACGAAGGAAGACATATTGATTGGAAATTGTTGTGAGATTCCATTACGAATTCAGCTGATCGATGAACTGAATAAGTTGAATGTCAGCTTCAAAAATATCATATTGATCGGCATAAGTTGGAGCTGGGTTAGGTTAAGACTAAATTGCTTATTTATAAATTAGTGGTCTATTTCCAATATGGGCCAAAAGCATAATATTTCCTTTGGGTTTTTAGTGCCATGATGATTGGATATGTTTGTAAAACATTGGATCAAAGGATCTATTTTGATTTGTTGGTACATCGGTTGCTGTATAATAAAAGTGATATATTGCCTAGTATGAGTCAATTTGTACAATACACTAATGCTGAATATTGAATAAGTTATATAGATTATTCATATAAATGTGGCGTTGAATAAATCCATTTTTTTTGCTTGGATGATACAAGTTTATTCCTAATTCGATCAGTTAATCATCATGTCAGCTCAATGGACTTAAAAAATGTCTATGAAAATTATCATAAATTGCAGTCAGAGAATATTTATTGATTACACATAGAAAGTGAAAATGGACTTTATTCGACCCGGCGCTTTCGAATAAAGTGGTGTCTGCAATATGAAAGCTCTTCCGATTGACACTCAAAAGCAACCGAGATGCCAAATCCACGAGTCGAGCGCAAGGATGGAATCTTCTTGCAATCTAGCACATCTGAGATTTAGTATGCAGGCAATGACGATTTTCTCTTGTAAGACAAGGAGGAGATGTTAATTTATGAACTTTCTTATCGACCGTCGAATCATAAAGCTTAATGATGACAGATGCCAATACAAGACGCCGCCTCATGAGCTTTATAAATTTCTGATTGCCGACGTGCGAAACGATGGTGGTCGCAGCTCCATGTCATGTTTATCGACATCGGCACCTTTTCTCACACTCGAACTTTAATTGTCGGCTGTTAATAATTAATGTGGCCATCAGGCCGACTGTCATCTTCGGACTTCTTCTGGCAGGTGAGGCAGACTTAGTAAATCATATGGCACAGGTGAAAGTGGAGTTGCCCACGCGTCTTCGCGATATTGAACGGTTCCGCATATGCAAGCGAATGCCTAAATCATTCCCATGCTATATGAAGCGAACTACAATATTGATTGAAGATCGATGTGAACTACATTGAATCATACGTAGAATGTCCAACTCGGCTAGTGAATGTTTATAAATATTTATTGTTGTGAAGCGTGAATCGGCTCATCTCTTATAGACGACATTAAAAAAGGGGCTCAAAAAAGGTGGGTAAATTAAAATAATGAATTTTCTAAGAATATCAATGATTTACCTATTAACCTTTTCGTTAGTGAGAAAATTTAAAATCGATGAAGTCGTTGTTGTCATAATCGCTTTACACCGATTACATTCTGTCAGCTCCTAATCAGCGTAAGACAATCTTCAATTCGAGGCAGAGTCAATTGTAAATGAACACTTGATAGTGAATACAAGACCACGTCATTTCTTTACATAAACAATGCACAAAAAATCGATTCATTTGCTCCTCCTTTAGAAGGAAATGATAATTGAACAAAGACTCATTCAACACGCAGCGAAGAACGGCAAGCAGTTAAATAAACAAACACTCTCGATAACACACAATATTCGGTCATTTCTTTGCGTAAACAAATAACACACTTGAAATCGAAATCATTATAAGTCGATAAATTTGGGCTTAACGATCTATACAATCATGCGATGCATATGAAGAAGCTCTCCGTCTCAGTCTCCCGAACTGCGCTAAGTTCTCTCTGTCTCTGCCCGCCTTGGAGCTTCAATGCACAAGAGTGCTCTTTCTGAATAGTGAAAGTCTTTTTAAAAAAACTTACGGAAACGGATATTTCCGTAAGTACTCCCATACAGGTTAAGCAATACTAGGCGATGATTTATTTTACATGACCATTCTACTTTACATGAATCAACACTGATTGACTGTCCGTTTTTATAATATGCACTAAGTTGTTTAATCCCTCTTTTATTTGTTATCACTTAAACATTGTAAAATTTAAACAATCCACCTGATCAGTCTTCTTCGGACAACTTCCTTTTGTAATGACAGATCGTAATCAGTTCAGGTATAGAATCCGATAGCGAGGCATTTATTCGTCATGTCAGCGGTTCGAAAAGCGGACCAGTTGGACCCACAGACCTTATGGCCACTCCGTCCACTTTAAGGGCTTTAATTGCGGCATTTTCGGGCGATAGATGCGTACCCGAGGACTTCTATGATCTGTACAATCACGAAGGTCTCCTCAGTCTAGGCTGGTTTATATCCAATGCACAGAGCGTAAGTGGTCACTCGAAGCTGAGAATGAGCGTGATATTAAATTCAGGTTTTATACTTTGTTGTGCACTTTTTGGATTGGCATTATCTCGAATAGCGGGACCAAAATACACATCGAGTTAGCGGAGGGTCTCCATGTTCCTTTGCCTCAGATTTGAAGTGATGGACACATATTTCATCCTGAATTGATGCAAAAACTCAGCCTCATTGCTGTGAAACATCGCCAAACACTTGATCGAAACATTATCATTACGCCGTTTTTGTTCCATTGTGAGCAAACGCGGCACCCCCCATCTTGCGCACAGCTTTCTCATGTCCAAATTTTCATTCAATATGGATGTAAAGCATTTTTTGAAAGGTCTACCATAGTCTGCTAACAGCCATCTATGCTTTTGGGACTATCTTCGTATATTATTTTGAAATATCCATTATAATAAATTTTAATATATTGGGTTTATAATAGTATTATTTAATTTTATTCCCGGCGGGGAGGGGGGGGGGGGGAGCAATTTAGATATTTGCCACGGGCGCTTCATACCTTCGTTACGGCTCTGTCCAGAAACTAGTTCGTTGTGTTAATTCTCGGAAATAATATGTTCGCAGTACAGGGATTTATCACATAAAAGCTCCATGAAAATGGTGTCATTTACAATAAATTTATCACGCTTGACATTGAACTTTACGACTGTTGTATTGATGGAGGCCATATATTCTATTGATTGTTATAAAATAGCATTCTATTCTGAGACACGACAACGATTCTTGCACGAAGCTATGTTTAATGCGTCGCATGATCATCTGATGAGCAATGGGATTGAGCGTTCATAAATAGAAAATTGGAAGCTAAAAGTCGTCAATATCGGGCGCATGGCGCGGTGATTAAATGTATGTTTATTGTGATCCATATGATTTCTCATATCATCGATATTTGTACTACAAGAACTGCATTGTATTAACTTATGAAAAGTTATTATAAAAGTGTCAAAGATATCCGAATTTAAAGCTCAAATTCGAACTAGGTGTGACTTTCACAAGTAAAATATTGTTTCGATATGTGCTTAATGACTTTTTTCATCAATAAATCTGATGAAGATGTGTTTCCTGCAACATTTCGTGGAATCGATGTCTCTCGATGGGAGATCAGATAATGGTTTGAGTTGCATCACTGGTTAGGCATATTACATTGTATGCGATGTTTTATTGATATTAATTAAGGCTGAGGAACATTAATGTTCTTTCATATGTGTGAAACGAACACGATCACGGCATGGATAACCATATTTGCATATTGCCAGTTGGCTGACCACTCTTCACCGTCGGCAATTTCCGCATTCTGTTAGAAAACCTATTAATTTTCGTGCTCGATTCGAAACAAATTCACACAAATTTCGTCATGTCGCATAATGCATCACTGCTTCTTTATATCATACACTCTCAAGGATGTTTATGAATCATGGATGTTGAAAAAAGAGTTGCTTGCCGGATCACGAAGCATTGGTCTGAATGGAGGATGTGGCGTTCGACAAACTCAGACGCTAAATAAATGACTTATATGAAGTCATTAGAGTAATTGCGCTTGAAGAAGTCCTTGTCATTGTTATTCTTTTGATGTTAAAAATTGATTTTATTTAATCCTGCAATGGGTAATTTTGAAATAAGCCCAAAATGGGCGCATGATTGTTCAATGTCGGACCAAATAATCTTCGATAATAACAACATTTCACATGATTTATAATCAGCAGCAAATTTATCACGGTTCATGGTCTATTCGCGAGATCCAAATATCGTCTGAGAAGAAGCAATAATGGCAGTGCGTTCATCATCGTCATGATACAAACGTTGGTCCATTCGGCAGCATCAAATCCTATGAATTAAATTGCATTTATTTATATAATATTTCGTGCTTTATTGCATGATTGAAAGCAACAAACGTGGGTTGGCATTTTTTTCGATGTGCAACAGAGCGCTCTTTCAATGAACACTCACCAATAAATGGATTCAAAGCGAGTGGTAATATTTTTTGACAATTGTTATGATAATACCAAATTCACGATCTGCACGTCACAATTGCCGGTGCCGCAATCTGTTAAGACATTTTCAATTGTTGACTAATAAAGAGTAAAGGATAACTTTAAAGTGAAACAAATTGCACGCCAATTGATTGCCAAATTGCTGCTGATCTCAAAAATTCTAATATATATTATTATGCACCGTAGTGGAGTTAATAATTCAATGATTGTTTGATGTGATTCTTCATTTAAATTGCATCTGCGAGAAATCTCAAATAACTGTATGAGTGTTTTCCAATCCATGAATTTAATTAAATATATTTCTAGTTGTGTACTTGTCTCATGTTAGATTTAACAAACGCACTCCATTCAAATTTATTTTTTAGCGATGTAATAAGTAACATAAACGCAAAAATTTCCAAGTGTAATGGACTTCCCTATCAACTAACACACTGTTTAATTTTTATTTAAAAGCAGTTGGTTCCTAAATATGTTTGGAAGTGTAAGATATAAGTATAATATAATAGAATATGGAAAATCGCATAAAAAAAATTTATTTTTTTTAAAAATTTTAACATAAATCTAAGTAGTTTCGAAAAAAACGCGTTTAAAGATTTCATTTAAGTGGGATCGTCTTACTTGCCACCTTACTTTAAGCCTTTCCAAATTTGGGTTATTACTGATGATTTATTTTCTATTACGTAAAGTGTACGTCTAAGTACTCTTGAAATTTAAAAAACCCGCATAACTTCGAAATCGCACAAAAAAAGTCGCATAAAAAGAGGTTTAACAGTTTTTGAGTAGTTTGAGTTTCAACAACATAGTTGTTGTGATGTTATTACAAAAAGTCGATTGTAACTCAAGAAACGACAAGAGAATATTAACTCAATTCAGTCCGCTGACTTGAAAACGCGCGTTTTTCGCAGCGCTTTGTAGATCCCTTCATATGCGGTCTAACTCTTCTTGTGTTCATTTTTAGTTCTGATTTTTTATGAGTGAGTCCGAAACATTTATTTTATGATCCACACAAGTATTAGGGTGTCCCATAAGTTTCTTTCGTTATCATATTAAGAAAAAAAAAATAAACAATAATTTGTATTACATCAAAATTTATTGAATAATATATGATACATTCTGATACATATTACCTTTCTCCATCTCTCCAGAAGCCTCATAATGCCTTCTTGCCAAAATTTCCCAGGTTTCCCAATTTTCGGATAGTATGGAGAGGTGATGTCCGGAGAGTATGGAAGATGAGGTAAAATATCCTAGTCAAATGATAATAATTTATTTCTGACAAGCAAAGCATTATCGTGATGAAAAACAACGCCTCGTCTGTTCGCTAATTTTGGCCGTTTTCTGACAATTGCACCCTTTAGATTGTCTAGTTGGAAAGAATATTTTATTGAATTGATCGTTTCACCTTGCTGAAGTAGCTCATAATAAACTACCCCCTTCCAGTCCCACCAAATGCATAGAAAAACTTTTTTTTGGATGTAGGCCAGGTTTAGCTACAGTTTAGGGATTACAATTATTCGTCATTATCAGCTATTCGAATATCGAATAGTAAAATTGGTCCCTATTCGGATATATTCGGATATCCGAATAGTTTTTAAAGTATGAAAATAACAAACATTACCATTGAAAACGAGCGTATTTTTATCATTTATTGAAACTTGAAAATTCATATTTTAAATATAACAGAGCATTAAATGTTTGTGGTTTGTTCTTAATTTAGTTTTAGTTTGTCCTGCCTTTGAAAATGCTCGTTCAGTAGCTGTTTACGTTGGTTTTATTGTTAGAAGTGTATTAAACAACACGTCCAACTTTTCTGTCCTTCTATATTGATCTAAATATTTGAAATCTTTTTTCAGGTTATTTGTACTGTCATATTTCTTCGTTTTCGTGAAAAACGACATTGAATGTTGCATTTCATGATGCAATTTTGAAATTGAAAGATAATGAGGTGTTATTTCCACACCGTATAAGATATTCATAGCACCAAAGCTCGGGGAAGGCAAAAAAACAATATCCCTAAGTAATGGTTTCCCTCAGGTAGTGAATACCCCAGTATTCGTGTGATCTTTCGTCGATTTGGTAAAATATTATATTAACACTTTGACGTACACAGCCGTCAAATCCCGTCATGCATCAGCAGATAATACTTGCTTATTGCGCCAGATAAGTCTATGTATACCGTTTTCGTGGACACTTCAAATCTTATCTCACATCGACGAAACTCATCAAAACGAATACAACCTAAAGCGGGTCAAAAACTCTCAAACTTCTCTGAGAACAGAAATGAGGCAGATAAAGCTACTGTCAACAATCAATGTCATTGATTCAAAACAATAATTATTGTGTGTTTTAGCGATGTTTTAATTCCAATTTTACGTTCATAAATTGCGAAAATCGTTATTCCAGACGTGTGTCAACCGGGCAAAAATTATTACGAATACTATTCGGATATTTTCCCAAATATCCGAATATGGAATAGCCCTAAAACTGCCGAATATATCCGGATATCGAATATCCGAATATTCGGATTGGAATCCCTACTACAGTTAAAGCTTCTGTGCCCTTGGTCCAAGACCGTTTACGTTGGATATTTTCATAGAGTATCCAATTTTCGCCTCCAGTGACAAGTCTCTTCAAAAAATGTTGGCTATTATGTCGTTGGAGAAGAAGATCGCATGTTGAAATACGCTGAAGTTTATTTGGGTAAGTCAGTTCATGAGGAAGCCACACATCTGAACGATTGATGTAGTCCTATTTTGTCTGATGATTATGGACAGATGTTCGTGGAATTTCTAACTTGTTAGCTATTTCGCGAACAATATATCGCGGGTTTTCTTCAACCATGGCTATGATTAGATCTATGTTCATTTGCGAAAGAAACATAAGGGACAACTTAATATTTTGAACTTAGTTTAGTTTTAAAAGTTTTTTAGTTTTGGTTTTTTAAATTTTTTGAGTGTTCCCACGGACAAAAATTCGCAAAAAAAGGAATACAAATTGGAGAAGATATACATATGCAATTAAATATAATGTTATAAATGTGTGCAGATCGCAAGTGATATAACTTTCTCAGATCTTTGCAATTTGTATAGAGGACATTGCGTATATTTTGTGATGATTTGTTGTCTTCTTTGGCAATAATATTGATCAACTATCGATACGATTATTTTATCTCACCCATTAATGCCTCACGTGAAGGTCTAGTGATCCATCATAAAGATGCAAAATAGGTTTCGAATGCATACAATTTGAACATCGCTGATCTTGAAGAAGCACGATTGGCGATCGAGATGGTCTGATACGATTGTCGTTACTTAAGAATCGGGGTCACTTTTCACATTTACTATCGGCGATGGATCTCTTACCAGCCGAGCATTTTTCATCTCGATTTTTTCTTAACGGATTTTCATAATCCGTACCCGATAATTAATGTGCGATAACATGTCTTTTGTCTGATGGCTGAATAGCGGCGGAGGAGCCTCCACCCACGTCCAATTGCCAAAAATGCAGCACTTCTTCATTAATAACAAACGCGAGATTAGTGTTCAAACAAATAAATTGCCTGCGATTTGTCATTTGTCAAATAATTGTCGTGATTTTCGCACGCGATGGGGAATTGAAGATCTTTAACTTCGTTTGAGGACGGCCTGGACTAAAAAGTGGCATCCCACATGGTGTTTCAAAACGACTACCAATCGGTTCCGAGTGGGTGTGTTTAAAATCAATATTATTACAGAATCGTTTAAATTATATGGCGGACACAATGGAGATTCCAATAGATCATTTTAATATCACTTTGTGGGTGAAATTGTTAAATTGGTCTACGGCGTGTGAAAAAATGAAAGTGAAGGGTGACTTATTACCGCGAAAAGTCACACATCATTGTCCGATAAATGATTTAGGAAACATGTATAACTTTCAAAAAAACATATATTACAAATATTGTATTTATTATACTTCATAGATTTAATCGAAATATTTAATGGTTAACCTGCATTTTGGCATGGCAAAAATTTTTCACAATTGGATTAAAAAAAATTTGTCCTATTTATTCATTAGGGGTGCAATATTTCTTAACAATATATTAACAAATAAAAATGAAATCCAAATGAAAGTCTCATCATGCACTCTAATCGCTTAGCGTTTATAAATATTGTATTGCCATTATAAAATATTAACGATATACGCAGTCTAATTGCATTATTGCATCGTTATGCATCATTGGATGCTTCCATTTCTATAATGCTCTATAAATTAAGATATTGCTTTATGGCAGCTCATAAAATTATAATAAACGGGAAACAGTCACTGTTAAGAACGGAAAAAGACAGATAGATCTGCAGATTTAGAATATTCAACATCGGGAAACGTGGAATTAGCTGTTGTGCAAGTTTTGGCTTTAAAGCTTCGAGTGCGAGGCGGTATCCATTCATCAGAGTGTCGTTTGCAACTATTGAGAGAAATGAGTCATGGGATTCCGAAACTACAACAGATGGAGTAGCGACGGCCTTACAAGGAAATCTAGTAACAGTAGATCTAAACCTTTTTTCTGATCATCAATTTTATATTCGAGAAGCATGGCTGTAAAACGCTTTAATGCATACTTCTGCGTTATATGAATTTTTCCACTTACTCAAACTAAATACTTCCCATGAGAAGATTTTAATTACTTTAGCATTTAATTATATTTGATTAACCTGTTAAGCGGGGAAGATCCTTTTCAATAACGTAACATACAATGGGCGCGCACATTTTTATTAGGACGTATATATACGTCCTGTCCGCCTGGCGTGAGTTCATATTATTAATTTTTTTAACGATGCTTAAAATTTATTAAAAAAAACATATATTTATATATAAACATATATAGAAGTTAAAAAATATAACAATAAACAAAAGCACTCAAAGAAAATGGAAACAGAGTTTAAAAAATAAAATATATCCATACATAAATTCAAAACTCAATTTCTGTGTGATGTATTTTAAATCAGTTGTTGATATGTAAAGAGGAAGTCCCGCCTGCTTTAGGACTCAATATATATTTCGAGGACGTATATATACGTCCTAACCAATTTCGATACAGTTTACGCTGGACGTATATATACGTCCCGCCCACTTAATAGGTTAATGTTATAAATTTGACCTAATAAAAAAAATATTATTGATGTGTGAAAAATATTAGGTTATCATGAAAGAAAAGTATTATTTTTTAAAATATTTTATTAAGAGTTTTAGATTAACATGTATGGTTGATGTTGAAAATAAGGGTTGACGTTGAAGATTATT
The DNA here is from genome assembly GCA_008973525.1 of Stenopsyche tienmushanensis. Taxonomy (NCBI): domain Eukaryota; kingdom Metazoa; phylum Arthropoda; class Insecta; order Trichoptera; family Stenopsychidae; genus Stenopsyche; species Stenopsyche tienmushanensis. The sequence goes on along the minus strand of WACJ01000111.1, from coordinate 251,225 downwards.
AAAATTGGTATCTGTTTTTTGTTAAAACCGATCATACATTTTAGTGGTTACAATTCAAATAAAAGCTAGTGAAAATAATGGATTTCTAATACATAAAATTGAGATGAAATGTGATGTTTATCGTTAATAGATGATCCTGCCGGACTTAATGAATCATTTCAGTATTTATTTTTCAGATACAGGAAATCTGGTTCGAGACTATGGTGAAAATTTCTATCTGTGAACTGGATTATATACCAAGTATAAAATTTAGAAACCTATATTTTATCATATAAATTAATTGGATTATGAAGTTCAAAGTGGCGTTAACATGAGTTTTATACATCATAAACAAATGTTAAATACCAATTGAAGAAGACCAGGACAGTTTGATGACCCGTCTGTAACACTATGTTATTTAACAATATAATACCAACCAAATAGACATATTCGATCAAGAATATTTATTTAAAAAATAAAAAACTATGGCCTGATGGAAATGCGTCATTACTTTTAACTTGCATTATAAAATACACGCTGCCAAATTATTTTTTATGGCAAAAACACATATATCAGATTGAAATGATATAAAGATCGCAACAGACCTAGTTCCCAAGATGTTAAATAACGTTTTTGAAAAATTTATAAACAATCACGTCAGTATATATTAAATAGCAGAATTAGATATGGATCGCGCACCACAGTTGACACCACTTTATGCGATACTTTGAGTTAAATATTAGCACATTATCTCGGCCGAAGCAGACGCTATTGTCATTCGAGAAATTATCGAATAATAAATGGCAGTTGCACAATTGCATAATGGCTGCAAATAAAATAAATTCTCTCAGTTTGGCAATGACGTTTGTGAGATTTGGACCAGATCTATTTTTTATTCTGCTTGTTGCTGTTTTTCGGGTTATGAAACTCCATTAAATATTCAAATTTTATGCAGAATCTTGGATGAGTTAGATCATTGCATTAATATTCATTGTCCAAGGTCGGATTGCTAATTTTGTCTGAACGTAATAAGCGGATGAATATTGAATGGAAAATAGAAGATTTTAGACAGAATTTAATTGAAGACGATGATGGCTGCAGGATTGGATCCAGATTGTATACTCTTGCAAGAGTGATGAAATATTTAGATAGCTATTAGCTGAAGGTGTGGTGTTATTTTATTTTATCTCTATTATTATTCAACAGCTAAATGTGTTGATTAATATATTTGCAATAAAGATTTCGTAAGGGTTGCATTATGGCATTTCAATAGGGCAAAGCCAATTAGAATAGAACCATGCACATTTTTTACATTATGATTACAAATACCCTCATTATCATTCCCTAGTATTTTTTGCTGCTTATTATTTATATAATGATTCAAATGTATATCCAAAATTATAATACAAAATAAACAGGATTTATTCATGAAAATATTTCTTCGGTAATAAATATTCAGCCAATCAGAACCTAAATAATTAATAAAAATCATTAATTCTACATAGATCTTCTTTCTAATGTGTTGAATCAAATATTAATCCACCACCTCAAGACCAAATAAGCCACATAAATTTCGCATAGAATTTTGGTTGACAGCCTATGCTGAAATTAAATATATTTGTAAAACTTTTGAAATTATATGCAGACTAGGACAGGGGTGGACGCTTAGGCTAAAGATGATGAGATTGATGGATTTTTTATGTGAAGGCTCAAAAATAGTGTCAAACCCCTTCATTGTCTAAAATCAGATGTTTCTTGCTCCTTCTTTTTGAGCAAGACTAGAATAGACATTTAAATGATGTTTTAAGACATAAAACCAATTTAAATTTTACAAAGACCTTCTAATGTATCTAATCAAGAATTATTAGGTGCCGCACGAACTATCTCCGATAACATAAAATAAAATATTACATAATTCACCAAATATAGTTCCCAGACCCATAATAAGGGTATTTCGATTATCAACTATTGAAGGGATTGGATCAAACGCTGATAGAAAAGGTCAAATTTAAATATTCAGAGCAGGATAAGTCTTCACCACGAAAATTGCGCGTACGTGTATACCAAAGATTATTCCTAAATAATTGTAAATTGAATTAGAAGGTTCTTATATATGCCCTATATTCTCAGGATTTAGAATCTGTAAAATTATTAATTAATTTCTGGTACTCTTATTATTAAAACTGTAAATTGAAATAAAATATAAACAGGTATTTTTATCGTGAATGGAGTTTCAAGGACTAAATCAAATTTATGATTTAGTCCCATGGCTAAATCTTTGAACTGAAAGCCCTCATTCCTAAGATGGACTACTTTGTTGATATCATATGATGAGGAATTGTTTAAATATTAACAATCGATAGACATATTTTCGAACCAGCTTTAAATATTTCCCATAATGAAAGTGAGTAAACGATTTATTTAGAAGAAGAATAACCTTCAATTTGTTATGCATAAATATTGAAGCGCTCACAGATTATTCCACGCCATTATTTATAGCGCCCATACTGTTTGACAAAATGATAAATCATCTTATCTTCCTTCGTAGAGAATTTTGGCTCGTATAAAACTGGATAAAGAGCAATAAAAAAATCACTTCGCTTCGATTTCTATTTTGTTGAGTAAGAGCAGTGCTGATTGATAAATATTATTTGCTATTATTTTTTTGAACAAACATAGTAAATATGTCAAATTCACTATAGTTTGATCAAAAGTCCTATTTCCACTTTCTATCAAAATAGACGATCTTCTTAAAATCCTGATGAGCTTAATTTTTGTACATGTCAACATGCATACTTAATTTTGTTTTAGCGCCGATAAAATATTATATTAAATATAACAAACATTTTAAGTACATGCTTTAAATTTTATACAATTGATTATTTAATAGATATGACCAATATATGACCCTTTGCAAATCTTTTCTTCATCTTCACGGCCTTGTTCTTTTGAGGCAAATATTTCTTTAATTATTTCCTCTTTATTCAAAATTTGGAATCCAGGATCTTTTGCATCGCAGTTTAACTACTAGGCTACATCTTCTTCATTCAGCACATATAGAAAAATGTGCTATTGCTTCCGCAATGTCTCCTATATCAGGTTCTACTGCGTTACTGAAGCTTACCAAAGATCTTTTCAAAAGTGTTTCTTTATTATTTTCTTTTGCTAGCAATAATCGTCGAAGCATCTGATTTCTATGTAAAAGTTTGAATGTTTCCATTACACTCTGATTCATCGGTTGTATTACCGATCATTTGGTGGAAGAAATTTTACCCTTAATATTTCATCGATCTGGTTTAAAAATTCTATAGATGGGTGAGACGGTGCATTATCTAGTATTAATAATGTTTTCCCTCTTTTATCTACGGAGTTTTGATATTTCTGGTATGATATATTCTGTAGACTTAGGTTATTTAATTTTCCAATGACTGCTGCTGCATTTGCACACACCATTATAGTAAATATATTATATATATTTGACACTTTCTTTACTAGTTTTGTACCCAAGTGAAGTATTTTCACGTCTTGATGCTAAAGATTTGTTGGGTATTTATTTCCAATTTAAGCCGATCTCATCAGCATTGTATATACATTCTTCATCGAATCCTTCCTTCTCCACAAATAGCTTCAATGTGTCAATGAATGTGTTTGCTGAAAGTATTTCAGCAGAAGGCTCAAGTCCTTGCGAATTTCAAGTTCCCTGATACCATGTCGTCCTTTGAATTTTTAAAGCCAGCCCGAATTTGCTTTGAAGATGGAGTCTCCATTTAATTTTGTATTGAAAAATTTTACTTTTTCACACAATAATGGACCAGATATTACTCTTATTACTCAGATAACTACTCTTTAATTATTGAATTTTTAAAATTAATGTGGTTTGATTCATAAAAGCCCAGTCTCACTTTTTAATAGCCACACTTTACATTTGCATTTTGATAATGATATTAATCCTTTGCGGTCGTTCGTCTACTCTCAGTCATCACACAAGGAACCATACGAATCTTAACTCCATTTATGAATGTATCAATTCATCTAAAAGCTCTTATGTGTCTAAGCGACCTTATCACGAACCAAAACATTACTCCCAAAAATCAGAGATAACGAAACTCAATATAAAACAATGCGGTCGTTCCACACTCGCAATGCAAAACACCATGGCGAGTCAGTCGCCTTTTGAGAGTGAAGAAATCGACAAGCTTCAGAGATACTTTGCAGAATTTTAAATAAAGCTTTACAAATTACGTTTAACTGTAATTAGGTACTCTCGCTTGTAAAAATATTCCAAAATATTACTTCGAAAAAGCAAAAAGAAAGTCATCGAAAGAAGTGTAGTTGAAAACCAGGACTGCATATTGGAGACTGCTATCAAAGATACCACACAATGGAAAATATAAAATATAATTTTTAAATTTAAACATGTTAAAATACATATTGAAATACATTATTGTCTAAACCAGCGCTTCTTAAACTTATGTAGTCCGCGGACCCCCTCTTGAGCAAAATTTCTTTCGCGGACCCCCTCTTGAGCAATTTTTTTTCGCGGACCCCCTCTTGAACCATTTTTTTTTGATGGACCCAATTCCAACCCTTGTGACTTAATTTTTCAAACAAACATTTTTTTAGTCAAATATTAGTCAAAATAAATCTTTTTTTAATGTTTTCTGTAAATAATTCCACAAAAATATCTTGTTCAAGTATAGGTAAATATTTTTTTATATCTCCGCGGACTCCTGTTTAAGAACCGCTGGTCTAAGCTATCGATTTTTAAATTTTTGTAGTCTGCGGGCCCCTTCTTGAGCAAATTTTTTTTCGCGGACCCCCTTTTGAACAATTTTTTTTGTGTTTTTGGTGGTTGGTAATGTTCAATAAAGAATTGATAAATCTTGTTTATCCTTCATAATCTTGCATGTTATATATCAGTGCTCTTTCATTGGAAATTAAGACACCCATATCCAAATTTAATAGGTCCGCAAAGGGTTAAGTCTACTATTGAAAACTATTCTAAATATAAATTCATTGTGAATTAATCGAAAGTTCCGCCATTTAGTATGACAAAATACTAATTTGAATTCTTGTGATATTTTATGGGGCCAGATCCGTACTTTGTGTGGTTTACCACTGTTTTACATACGAGATTATGTGTTTGGATTAAGTACCGAATTTTTTCGGTGATGATTACATGTTTTATGTCTTAAAATTTCGTAATGGCTATTAAACAAAGATTGATGGTGCACTGTATAACGAAAAACGTAATGAATGCCGTTTAACGATTCCATAAAAATTGTTTAATTAATTTGAGGAGCTTAGGCCGGTAATACGCCGATCACCGTTAGCCCGCATTAATTGATACATCAAATAAAATTAGAATACACATGGAAGGTGGTCGGCTTTCGCGGTTTTATGGCCAATAAAAATGGCGGTCCATAAATGACGCATGCGAAGCGCGAATTTCACACGGCATTTTGAAAATAGCAACCGGTATGTCAATTGATTGATGAGATAAAATGGGAAAAAATCACTAAATGCGATTTTATGACGGCATAATGGCTGTTCATTTACGGTCGCGAGCATGGTTTTTATGCAAATGGCGGTCAGGTCGTGGCGGAGCAGGCTCTGGTCGTGTTACTGGCGGTTTGGTTTGATTGAAAGCAACAAAAAGAAATAAATAAACAGATTGTAATTGCTCATTCGCCTTGGAAATGGTAATCAATCGCCGTTGGAATTAGTTTATTTATTTGGGTATTTTTAATCCGTTAGATGCCCAATTGATTCGCGTGCATACGTTCAAACGCACGAGGGCCATCTTAAGATATTTCAATGCAGTAGATTTCAAAAATATTTGGATCATGACAAGGTCTAATTCAACAGATGTTATTCAAATATTAGATTCAAATGAGGGGGCTTGTGAACAAATTATATGTTGACATAGCGGCTATGTAATTCTTGTGCTAATATCATTCATTGTTCTAACAGATGATTCAAATCACGCCCATTGGTTTTTTTTTCGGATTTTTTCAAATTTAACAACTAAAAAATCCTTTCATATACTACGTGTATTAGGCATATACACTTAAACCTTTTTTTGTGCGGTGGATGCGTTTCGTGGAAAATCGCACAAAAAAGCTAAGACTTTCATAGAAAAAGGGAAGATGCGTTCCATGGATTTTTAAAATCGCATAACTTTGAAAAATCGCACAAAAAAGTTAATAAAAAATCAGGAATATTTTAAGAATGTCTTGCATCATTGGTAAAATTTCGAGGATATCTAGCATCTGGCATCTCTAATGTCAGACATCCAATAGAGAAATAATAATTATTTTAATTACAAAATATCATCGCTGTATGATAATTTTCGTTGCGATTTTCAATACAACTCAAAATCGCTTTCTTCTTCGGAAGAAATAGTATGTGTCGTATCAATGTCATAATTGTTTATTTTTTTTAAAATAGTTAAAAATTAAATTTTGATATAAATTTGGTAGAAACGATAGAAGATTATATATAAAAGATTTATACTCAATTTGAAGTAAATCAGTTAATTAGAACTTGAGATATCATGTCAACCGTGTTGAAAAAAGCAGATTTTTTCTAAATTCTAGCCTACAACATGATGATAAAAAATTGTATTTTTTTCTCCAAATTTCGATGAATGTTGATGATTTATTTTTTATTTTATCTAAACTCTCACAATATGTACTCTTTATAAGCTTCGAAATTGCACAAAAAGAGGTTTGAGTGTACTTTTATTTGCCTTGTTGTTTATCGTTTGTATTGTATGCAGCTACGAGATAGTGAGGAACAAGCGGGAAGAATACATCTTTCCATGACCAAAGCTGTCAGTCGAGTCTACGTTTTTCCCCCTGTATGTCCACAATTCAAACTTTAAACAAATGGATGTTTAATTTTGAAAGCTCACCTAGTACATAGAGGTAAATAGGTAAATATTTGAACATATCAACCTGCATATGATCACGATGTCTGTTCAAAAAACTTTATGCTTATCAAAAGTTAATTCAATAAAAATATTACATGTTGCTTTTTGAATGTGAGATTCAAATGAACCTAAAATGAGTCTGTGTGTGTAAAACGAGGAACATTCGAAAGCCCTTAATTATATTGATAACTAGACTATTGCAAATGATATAGAATAGCCAAAATAATAGAGTTTTAGAACTAATGTTAAAAAATATACGTGTAATCGCTTATTTAAAATCCTGATGTTTCAAAATATTTGTGCGCATAGAAGAGGACGTTTGCTGAAAGATACATCTAACAAGATAGCTAGAAATCATTGTCAAGATTAAATATGTTGTGAAGCTTTACGAGCAATTTGCATTCCGATGGTGAAATTAAAGATAATGGAATGCAACATTATATCGTGACTTAATGCAGCCAAATGGAAATGTGCAAAGGGTTAGAATTAAATTTAGTTATGTGTATTAAATTATAATATCGGCTTAAACACAAGTTATCGTGATTTAAATTGCTTGTTTGAGTGACTCAAATGATCAATAATTAACCAATGGTAGACGTGGTCTTGATGCAAATAGCAGATAATCAGCAAAAAAACTCCGAAATTAATTGCTTTATTAGATTGATATTGCTAATTAAATAATATTATGGATAGGAGTGGTTGATTGATAACTGAGATAATTGATAAACTCTCTAGCGAAACTGTTAGTGTTAAAGGATCCGTAATAACGTTAGTAAATAACAGTCATAATTAGGTCTGGATTTGATATTTTTTTATCAAATATGATATTTTGAAAATATCATATTTGGAATCAAAAATATCCTATTACTCATTGATCATCTATAGATTTTCTTCTACTTTGAAATCCGTTGCCAATGAAGTCTAATTATGAGGAAAATAATATAATATTTTTATCAATTAGAGGTATAATAATCAGAATTAGAACTATATAATAATATCATTTGTTAAACGAAAGGATGTTGATTTGATGCTTAATGACTGGAAGTTTGGGAGCTCAGAGTCCTGAGCCCAGAGTATTATCTGAAGTATTGATTTAACAGGATGAACATAGAGAAAAGATTTTAGTATTATTGTATGTATTTTCAACATGAAAGCTCGAGAAAATCCGTTTTAAGATGAGATCTATTGATTGTATGTGGGAGCAGCACGTATTCATTTACGACTTTCCGCATTGCGAAGATTAAAAACCACATGCATATGATTAATAACACTTTCTTAGTATGTCCGATTGTTAATATCTAAGTCCTCTTTATGATTTAATCCTCGCACAGCCATTATGCACATTCTCTAGGGAAGCGGTAAAAGTCGGCTAATGGTGAGCCTTTATGGCGTGGATGCGCCGTATATTGGAGATGTGGTCTTTTCACATCCCACTGGAATATTCATATTCAATGCAAAGCCGTAAAATCACCAGGTAAAGCAGTGAATAATAATAGTAAAACAAGTACGACTCCTCTGTGATGGGAAGATATTCTTCTACTGATGTCACTTTGACGAGAGTGTCATTTGTCATCACTTTGTATTCACCCGACCCCAATGGGTGGTTGTGGGCGTCTCGGATTTACAAATACTCGAAACTTTTAAATATTTCCGATATTGTCAACGTGACAGTCTTAATTTTTTACTACTCATTAGTACTTCGATGTTGCGTTATTTCTTGCAAGAATACTTCAATAAATCATGATCGTTAATGGCGTGGACTTTGTGTGCATATTTTTTCAGGTGCGACCCACGGTTTGAGCATCCTATTCATAACGTGCAGTAGTCTGAAAGTATGCCAAATGGCAGCGAACATAAGCGAGTCCTGCCATATAAGTTATTTAGCTTTCTAATGCCAATTTATTGGTGACGGTTCAAGTCCTCCTCTTTCTAGTAAAAATCAAATTAGCGATCTTCTTCGTCTGTGCTGCTTGGTTTATCGGTCGATAAAAGCTTCTTCAACGTAGAAAATAAACTTTCAGTGCTAATAAGCACACATCAAAGAGAATTCTTCAAGATATTTTATACATATTTATATAGCCGAATAAAAATATATAAATAAATTCATCAATACGAAAACACGATAACTATATCATATCTTAACACATGCGCTCCATATAGTTATCATCTTTTAAAAAAATCTTTGAGTTCCTGTGTGCATTTTTGCATATTACGTTCCAAGGACGCGACTATTTTTCATTTAATTATTTTTAAATAATTACAAATATCAAATAAAACATGCATAATAATATAAATAATACAAGAACACCATGTGACCATATGATTACGCTGGTCCTTTTTGGAAGGATACATCATGAGTAGGGTAAAAATTGTGATATTCGAAAACCGGTTTTTTGATCCTGAAAATCCAGTTTTTAATTAAAAAATTAAATTTTCATTTTTCTAAGAATTTTGGATGAAAAATATTGAATCGTTCACTTAATAGTACGTACTCTTGTACTCAGCATGACGACATGTTGGTCTAGGTAAGAAAAGGTTCTTCTTAGAAGAGTTTTTAATCAATTTAGGTAGGCTGGAATAAAATGCGAATCTTCTATAGAATTTTCACCCTTAGGCGACAGGATGCACCGATTGCTTATCAAGTTTTAAGAAGAGGTCATTCACTATTACCATATAATTGAAAAAAAGTGAAATTCCCAAATATCAAATTTGTCCAATATTGTGAAATGACTGTATCCTTCAGACTTTCATCGACATTCAGTGGGAACAAGTTTAGAGATGCACTACCCGATTGTTTAAGTATTAATTAATTCTGCAAAATCGTAGAAATTGTGTGTAGATATAGTTGAAGAAGATATAACTCTTAAAGGAACGTTGGAGAAGTCCAGAAAAAGTCTATGGTCATATCATTGAAAGCATATAACTTACATAGAAAAAGTGAAGATGCGTTCCTTGAATTTTAAAAACCGCATAGCTTTGAATCAGCTGTATAAAATATATTCAAAATCGCATAAAAAAAGTTAATAAAAAACAAGAAAATAATAAGGTGATTAAAAAATTACATTTTTGGTAATATTTAAAGGACGTCTTGCATCATTGATAAAATTTTAAGGATGTTTGACATATGGCATCTCAAATGCCAGATATCCACTAGAGAAATACTAATTATTTTAATTACAAACTATCATTGGTGTATTTTCGGAAGATATAGTATACCCAGTGTCAACTTCATCATTGTTCTGTGCAGATTTTCTCTTTCCAACAATATAATTCATAATTAGTAAATACTATAGTCCCTAACTCAAAAAACACCACAAAATAGCGACTCTTTAAAAAAAATTCAGTTAAGTCATGTTTTTTATTTTGTCAGTTTTAATTTTTTTTAAAATAGTTTTGAGATAAATTGAAGGTTCGTATCCAATTTGAAGTAAATTAACTAATTAAAACTTGAGATATGATGTCAACCGTGTTTAATTATGATTAAGATTTAATTATGGTAGGATCGCCCAAGTTGCCGCCTAACTAAAATAACTATAACTTCGTAAGTAGTTGTAATTTTGGAAATTCCTTTGGAGAATATATTTTTAAAAGTCGAAACATTGGAAAAATGCAAAAAAAACGAAATTATTTTTTTCAAAAATCTAAACCAGGTCGTAATTCAGCGAAAATAGATGTAATATGATTTACACAGCCCCAAATCATATTTTTTTCTAAATTTCAATTAGTGTTGATGATTTATTTCCTATTTAATCCAAAATATCTCGATACGTACTCTCTATGTAATTTTGAAAAGAAAAAAATGCCTTAAAAAACGCATAACTTCGAAATCGCACAAAAAAAGGTTTGAGTGTATTTTATTATGATTATTGATTATTCTGTCAATTTTAAATTTGGCTTAAAATGTTTGATTGCATGTGCCAATTATTGTATTTTTTTTTGTGATTATTATATAGATGTTATAATGTTTAAATGTAAATTGAAATTGTTGATTTCATGTATTCAAATCTGTGTAATGCATTTAAAATTGATTACAATTCTAATAAACTTAATATATCCGTTATTTTAATTTTATATTTCTTAAAACCGAAAACCGGTGGAAACCGGTTTCGTTCGGAAACTGAAAACCGGTTTTAAAGAATGGTCATTGAGTCATTGAATCCACAAGTCAGAAATTATTATTTTGATACAATATAAATTAAACCCTTTCATTTTTACACGCTTTTTAGCGCGGCTTCCAACCCCAAAACACAATGCATCATTTTGCAGATTTATAACTTCTTTAAATTTGTATTTTATTTGAGATAAAGAATTTTATATTTTGAGTTGATTTTTAGCCATAGTATGAATCATTTTTATACTTTAGTCTTTGGAACGTATCCCGCGTGCAAAAAGAGAATCGGGCAAAACATAATAAATAATTATGCCAATTGATTGTCGATAAACCGTGCATTTAATCAATGAATTTAGTCAATTAACAAACTTAAGTGATTTTAAATTGGCACCGAATTAATATCTACTTTGATTTTTGCGTATTAAACGATTATATGAGTGCGCAGCTCAATTATTGCATGTAGATAAAAAATCGATTATTAAATTTTGGAAATAAAAATCTTCAATCGCCATATGTATTTTTCTTAATATTTTTAGCATAATAACATGAAGGATTTATAAATCATTGATTACGGGATTGCAAGTGTATTTCCAAGACATAAATGGTACGAACAATCCATAGATGCCTTCAACATTAAGCTATCTTATCAATAATCTTTCCGAAAAATCCCCACAATATATAATATGTAAATGGACATGGAAGACCTTCAAATTCAATATAACTCAATGTTGTAATGATTTGTTGATACAGATGACAGATTGGAGCCCATTTTGATTGGACTGCATCGATTTTACCTTGAAATTTACAAAAAATTGGTCGTCAAACCAGTTTCTTCGGCAAATGGATCAAAGTTTAAAGTATCTAAATTTTAAATTGTTTTCACACGACTCGGGAATATTTTTTGTACTATTTTTTTGACTGTGGATGATGTTGCAAGTGGTCTATAAATTATCTCCAACCTTTCTCCCTGTATCAATGCTTGGTATAAACATGATCTAATATGCCTCTTGGTAATGGAATGCAAAGAATCCGGCAATGGTTGGCTTGTCTGAACACTACAATAATAGCAGGTTTTACAAGCGATATTATTCATATTGCACATGGCAAAAATATCTTACTTTCGATACTAAATTAATTTACTTTCATCCATTAGATCCTGTAATATGTTGAACAATACTGTTGTGGATTTTATAAATAATAAATTAATAATTAATAGAATTTGCATCGGTTATGGAATCGCTGCTGCAGTTTTCTTCAGTCATTCCTATCGGAATAGCGATATGAAGATGAGCACGAAGAGAGAGTCCTCCGGCAAAGCCTGTTACTTCAACGAACCTCAAAGTGTGTCAGCTGGTCTGTGACAACTAAGGTACCTGTGAGATATGCAAATAGTCCTATGATTCAGGCCAGACGAAGATAGAGCTTTTAGAATATGCTTCGTGAAACTTTCATAAGGTCAAATCTTATTAATTTAACAATCTGAGAAGTAAACCTCTTCGTTAAGTTTATGTACTAAATATCGTCGTTTAACTCTTCCCATTTACGCCAAGAAGATTTTCACTGCAGGAGATCAATCATAGATCAATAAAGATTAAGCTTGGAGCGGTTTTCCATTCAATACAATATCATGATATCTATTATATTAATAGACATACACAGAAATTACAAAAAATCCACGATTTACTGTTACACAATATGAAGCCAAATGTCTCATGTTTACTTATGTAAATTTATATCTCACTTTTGTAGGGAATAGATTCTCATCAATAGTCAGATTCATGCAGGGCTTAAAGTTATTTTTACTAACATAAAGTAAGGTTCTAGCTAGAAAATACTATACTATAAGATAGTCTACAAGTCAAATGACTGAAAGCGCAAGCCTCAGTCATTTGAGATATCAAAGATAGTCTTGACATGTTATATAAATATAAAGATTTAAAAAAAACCTACTCATTCTGTAAGAATTAGATGTAAAATATCTTACTGAAGACGGCATAAATGAAAATAACGAAGGCTCCTTATGAAATCTTCCTTCAACGTAGAAAGATTTTTTTACGCGGTTTCACCAATTTTATTCTTAAATGTCAAAGAAAACTGCGAAATATTAAATAATGTAAATTTAATTTAATTCGAACGCATTTCTTCTTCGGGATGATTCAGAGATATGTAGATCTTTAATGATCAGATAATATCGGTGATTAATCTCATCAAAAACGGCGTTGATAAATTTGTATGCAAATAATACTATGCCTGTTTATTATGATGCATCATAGTAATTTATTGCTCTGTCGACATGTTTATTGATGTGTAACATAAATATTTAATTAATTCATAAAATTTAAATTGAATTCTCCCTAATGACCACGTGGAGAGCCTTTAAAGAGCGTTTGACAAATTTGTAGCTGCATACAACGCTCGGATTGTTTTGAATCACATTATCATAAAATTATCATACTCGCTCGAAGAGTTCAAAGAAAATTCGTTCTCTCAAATCGATCCGCACGGCCATTAATGCTCTTTTATATTAATTTTCTGGGCCAGTAATCCATTCATCGGCGATCAATTGTCCACGAATTTTGTGAAGACATTAACATGTAATGACCTTTTCTCGTCTCACACTTATTTAAAGTGCCGGCTGAAGAGGTTCACACTGCTCGAAGTCAATTTAATAGGAAGATTCACCAAGGTATCGGGGACATGCCTCTATTTACCTTCTTTATAAATGCTTGACCCATGACCTCGTTGGCCTGCTGCATGCTAACGGAAATCTTTGTATTGGTCTACTAAGCTTTGCAGCAGCGATGGGGAACCTTTCTCCCACGATAGTCGAAAGTGCACGGATTCACCGACAATGGCATCTTCACAAAAAGAGCAGACTTCGGTGGATTGATCAAAGAGAAGGGACGTTTGAATGACTTGTTGGTGAAATATAAAGAAAATGTTTCTGCGATGAAAGTGATTTGCACAAAGGCGAGAAAAGAATCGGCGAAGGATGATCACGAATTATATCATTTGTTGTCATTCGGATTTGATCAGAGAAAAAATGAACCAAACTGTGAACAATACGTAGATGTTTGAGGTGTTTTAAATATATATTTATCGCAAAAGGTGAAATGAAATTCAATAGATTGATGCAAAACTTCTTGACTGTTTTAAAATAATTTATTGTATTGATTATTAAAATACATTTTTTTTGCCATTTTTATATTACGTTTGGATTTCATCAGTGAAAAAGGATTTAAGCTTTCAAGATGTGACAATATGTTGATGACTGAGCTGAACAAGATAAATCTTTCCTTTCAAGGGCTAATAGCATTAAAGTACGGGAGGCAGCGACATTATTTGTGTAATTATTCTTTCAAAGCTGATTCTTTCTTGTTTTATTGTAGATACTTTAAAATTGCAATACTTCAATTAAGATCCCACATTGTAACTTTAACCACGTCTGTCGAAGCCCTAGCCACCTTGTATCGAAAGTAGACGACGTTTATTTAACAATAATTAAAGTAAAATACTTGTAGACAAAATAGCATCTTTGTAATTTATAATTAGGGAATCCAATCCCGGGATATCGGGATCCCGAACAGTTTTAGGTGCTCATGAATCCCGGGATTAGTTAACGTAATCCCGAAAAAATCGGGATTGAAATTTTTATCTAATAGAAATCGTACACCTCACCAGCACCTTGAAGGCTACTAAATCGAGACATTCTCGCCGAAATCTGGACGCTTGGAAACAGTGGCGTAAATACTAATTGGTGAGCTTATGCGACACAAAGGGGCAGTAACTGTCTAATCTATGTATAGATATATACAGTACATATATGTTTTTCAAATTGTTATATTAACCTTTCCTCACCGGTGATGTATTTACTACACCTCGACTCTAATAATGGGAATATCGATATGAAATATAATAGATACGGGGGTTCTAAATTTTTGTATTACTCCGTAATATAATTACAAATCATATCGAAGTATTATAGTATATAAGTATTCATCTGCAGCGACGGAAATACATCGTTTGTCGGGAAATCGGGATTTTTGCGAGTTTTAGTCCGTGTCTCAGCAGAACCAGAATCAGATCTAGACTAAATGACGAAACACTCGATGTTTAATGTTACTTCGAGTATATTTTCAAAATAATATTTGATTTTTTAGTTTTTTATTAATCTATTTTTGAATTATATTTTTATGTTTTCTTAAATAAATAAAAATATTTAACTTTCAAATTATTTTTTTATATTGAAAAAATGGACTTATTAGTAATTTTTGATCAAATTTATCAATTTAATTTCTTAAACTATTGAAAATCCCGATCCCGGGATCCCGGGACTGATCCCGGGTTGATCTAATGCAATCTCGAGATCCCGGGATTGAAATTTTGGACTCGGGATTGGATTCCCTATTTATAATCCTATCAAATACACAAAATCACATTTTAGTTTTTGATTCTTTCCCATGATTCTCCATCCTCTTTACAAAATTGTTTGATCGATTTTCAGTCGTATCGCAAGATTTTTGGGCGATCAATTGGGATCATCATCCAATAGCGTTTGTAGAGTATCATCTTTAAAGTTTCATAATGAACACGAGTTTTATTAGATGCCATTTTCACAAGAAAAATGTAACTGTTACCGAAACAATGAAATATGTAGCGCTGAAAACTTATGCACCACCCCAATATTTAAGAAATAGTGCCATGTTTCATACGATTAATGGATAAAAAATGCTAATCGCGGAAGACATAATGACTCTCGCTCTCTCATTATACTTTTACTCCAAACCAAAATAATTTTGCTTTAGAAAGTTTGTACGTATTATAAAACAAGAATAATAGAGGCAATGTTTAGAATTGACTACCTGGTTTCTCTAACGAAATAATTAAGACACCAGTTCATGTGAATTCTCATTGTAATGGAAATAAATAGTCTAACGAAGACGTTTTATTATCTTATTAACGCGGCCGAATTAAGTACAGATGATGTTATCATAAGGCATTTTATTTTTCCCTAAGCAACAATCATAGAAAACGTTGAGTATGGTCAGTTTCACCATTTTTTTAAATTTAAAAAAAGTATTACAAAGCCAAATGATTGTCAAAAACGATATCAATAATAGGTAACATTGATTTTATAAATATAGCTTACATCAAATTTATAGTAGACGATAACAATATCCATAAAAAATCTTGAGGATAGTAGATTTAAATGGTAGACATTAAATAGGTAGGGGAGGTTCTTTATTTCAGTATTGATATTTGATCTCAATTTATTATCTCATTAACCCAAATTTATTCCAAATTAAATAGACATCTAATCAATTTTACTATTGCATAATAATACATATTACGATACAATACGATTGTTCTATTTCAAACGATACTGTTAAATTCTATAAATTGGTTCATGGGTATATTTAAAACCACTTTATCGATACACAAAAAATATTGTGTGAAGATCAATGGCATTTTGAATATAATACACGAACAGCTATGGCTCAGTGGGTTAATGGTATATATTATTGGTATTGGACAAGACCAACTTTGAGAGTCTGATTTACAATCAATTAAAAGTGATGATAAATTCTCAATTCACTCATTGATCTTATATTTAAAAAAACTCTTTCCTCATCCTAGGACAATACTTCTTAGGGTGCCATCTGTCATTTAAGGATAAAGCGTTTTTATGTATGAATTCTAGTTGTATTCCACATACGTTTAAAATCAAGACAGATTTAATGCATAGAAATGCCCGTCTTTAATTTAAAGTGTGTAAGAATCATTGGTTTATTAATTAATGTAGATTGTATTGAAAATATCCGATGCATAATTTATGCATTAAGTGCTGTTTTCATGGTCTTAAATGCAAGATATTTAATGCTGATTTTTGACACCTTTCAGCGTAATTCATCAAAGATTCTAATCAATACGATCAAAAGAAATTCATTACGACTTTATATAAAAACATATACATTCCAATGGAGTAATGCACGCAAGTCGTGTTGCACGCGCCATTTTCTAACCTACTATTACGCATAAGATACAAATTGATGGAACTCAATCGAGAGCTCTTTTACAATTACGACGTTGTTAAAAAAATTGGAGAGTGTTGCAACTATTACATTACTCTATAACCAGGCTAAATAGTGGCAATCGGATTTATTTTTAATGGACCTCTCGGACGGTTTAGATAATTTCTGGTCTGAGTATTATGCGCAAACAGCGCGTTTAAAATCGAAAATAGCTGTAAATACAGATTTTTTTAAATTGCTGAATATTACATTGAAGATATAAGTTATACTATCGAAGTTATATGAAAGCAATATAAAAATAATATGAATTTTGCATCATAGGATATGCTAGATTAAAAGTTTACCAGGCACTGAAATACTTACAAGTAAATAAGCCTTTTCTTAACATTACCTTCATGAAGTAGAAAATTCTAATGTTTTTTGAAAAGTAATTCTACTAAAATTTGGAGCAGTGAGTGATAATTAGAAAGTGAGAACCAGTTAGGTCACGAAGAGTGTTAAAACATCCACTTACTATGAGTACTCAAACAAATTGCTTTGCAAACCTCGAATAGTCTAGTTCAGCATCACCATCCGATGAAAATTTTGAACCATTTGGATTCAAAAATATAGCAGTTTTATATTGATAAGTTATTAATGAGCTATAGAATAAAAATCAAGCTTTAAATGAAGATTGTGTATGGTAAAATATATGATTGAGGATCACAATGCAAGATAATCATGAGCTCAAGCCACTTATGGACATTTATCAAAGCATCTTAAATATGGAAAATGTGTTAAGTATTGAAGACTTAATAGAGATTTTGTTCAACTATTTGAGACTCATGGAGAAGTATTTTCAAAAGGCAAAAAGCTCTAATGAAATAATCTCATCAATCTTTTTTAGAGTTAAACTGAGCTTAGGGATAGGAATGGACGTCTTCAACGTATAAAATTAATAAACCTAATTGAACTATTTATATCTTATCTCTAAGTATAATCAAACGAAGTATTAGGTCAGTCCAAAATTTTGTGCGCATTTTTAAATAGTGTAAATAAAACACAATTTAATATTAAATTTTAAATCTTTCGAAACTTTTTATGCCTTATTTTATGATCATCATTTATTAGATCTTGAAAAATTACCCATGGCAATGAAACATGTTAAATAACAATAATATTACTTATTGGCCACAAAAATTGTTTACTTATCGATTTCCCTGATGTATAATTTGCCGATTAAATTATATTTATCAGATGAAATTATTTATTTCATTGGTTGTATATTGATTTGGCATTTTTGAGTCATATTTGGGTTCTTTTACTGGGTCTTAATTTATGCGCCATTTGATGAGAAAAAATCAATGGCATGTGAACTTTTACATCACGGCTCAAAACGTCTGACGTATTAGCGGCGCATTTGTGGACATAGGTTATTTTACATAACAAATGGATATGAATTAGTTTTATTTGCAACATTTCTATGTGTATGTTTAATAAGACGAAATCGTGACTGTATCAAGGTGAAGTCAACTATCATCTCCATATAGGCATTGCTGTTAGTTGGTTGCTCGCTCACTATGTATATGCAAGAAGCACATCCAATACAGCTACGTGAGCTGCATTTGATTTATATCTCAATTTTCCTACATGTACAATTAATTCCCAAACGAAAAAATGCATGTAAAAAATGATAAGCAACATATGCCCGGGCGAATTATTAAATAACCTATTCGAATTCATCCATGCCGCTACTTCGAGTGTGAGAACTTTACACTCTTTGACCTTTTTTTCGATAAACGAATAATTAATGCAATCATCACTGATCCTTAATCGTGGCTGAAATCGATTCCGAAGCTGTTGAATTGATGATTGAGCGGTAATTTAACGCAGCCGTACCGATTGGATTTCACAATGCGACGTACTGCGGGTGCTATTTACGGGCAATAAGTCGCGTTGGGGTTAAGACTTAAGTCCAGGCTTGATGATGTTAAAAATCGATGAGCTCATGATATTCAATTAAATTCAATTTAAATTAGTGTTGATACATAAACGTGCATAATCAGATAGTGAAACTACGTATAATGACATGCCTTCACTGTTTGCATGGAATCTACAATCAGGCGCTCTAAACTGGAGTAAAAAATGAATTTTGAGGATTGGCCATTATAAATGCGCAAATATTAGCACATTTAATGTAATTAAACGATGTTGAATTGATAAAAATAAGTCTTGGTATATTAGGTCAGATCCTGGATACGTATAATAAAAAAATTTCACCATGCAAACAAATTT
Source organism: Stenopsyche tienmushanensis (assembly GCA_008973525.1). Taxonomy (NCBI): domain Eukaryota; kingdom Metazoa; phylum Arthropoda; class Insecta; order Trichoptera; family Stenopsychidae; genus Stenopsyche; species Stenopsyche tienmushanensis. The sequence continues at coordinate 231,895 of WACJ01000111.1, read as the reverse complement.
TGTTATTGAAAGTATTGATAACTCCAAATGGATCGTCTTGAAGCAGTCTAAATCCGATTTCTTAGTTTCTGATATTATAATTACTAAGACGATATATAATGTTGGTAAATCACTGGTTTTTCATTAACACATTCCGTCAGCTTACTCAAAAACGAGTGTTTTGTAGTTTGAGCTTTTGATACAAATAAGTATGTTTTTGTTGCTGTTTTGCCAAAATATGGTGTTATACATATATTCAAAGTACACTTAAATCTTTTTTGTGCGGTGTGCGAATTTCAAAAACCGCATAACTTTGAAACAGCTATATAATGTATATCCAAAATCGCATGAAATCCAGAATCGTTAACAAAAAAACAGGAAAACAATAAGGGAATTAAAAAATAACATTTTTGGTAGCATTTAATGGACGTCTTGCATCATTAGTAAAATTTTAAGGATGTTTGACTTCTGGCATCTCAAATGCCAGACATCGACTAGAGAAATGCTAATTATTTTAATTACAAACTATCATCGCTGTATGATAATTTTCGTTCTCTTCTTCAGAAAAATAGTATACCCAGTGTCAATATCATCATTGTTCTATGTAGATTTTCTCTTTCAAACAATATAATTCATAATTTGTAAAGATGTCACTATAGTCCCTAACTCAAAAAAAAACACAAAATTGCGACTATTTAAAAAAAATTCAGTCAAGTCATTTTTTGGCATTATTTTGTAACATTTTTTTTTTAAATAGTTAAAAAATAAATTTTGACATAAGTCTGGTAGGAATAATAGAGGGTTGTATAGAAAATATTCGTATCTAGTTTGAAGTAAATTAATTAATTAAATCTTGAGCTATTATGTCAAACGTGTTGAAAAATTAGTTTCGAGAAAAACGCGTTAAAAAATTTCATCATCACTAAAATAGCTATAGCTCCGTAAGTAGTTAAATTTTTGAAAATTCCTTTGGAGAATATATTTTAAAAATTGAAACATTGGAAAAATGCAAAAAAACGAAATCAATTCCAAATTTCGTGTTGATGATTTATTTCTTATTTTATCCAAAATATCTTGATATATACTCTGTATAAGAGAAAAAAAGAAAAAATTGCTTTAAAAAAACCGCATAACTTCGAAATCGCACAAAAAAAGTTGCGCAAAAAGAGGTATGAGTGCATTTCTAAATTATTAAAATTATAAAAATAAAATGTTTCCCACTTTGATTTCAATATGTTCGTTTTATGTGTTTGTGACTTCAAAACATATATTTTCGAAGGCACACAATTTTCGTTTCAATCTGTCTTCTAGTCAAGGAAATATATGATTTGTACAAAAGAAGGGTTAATTTGTAAGTTCTTTGAATGTCCGCCGGATTGGAATGTGTTAATATGTCATTTTAATTTCGTATTCATTCATAAATCCTGCGTAAAATTTTGGGTCAAACAGCCTCATCTTATAAAAACCATATTTAAAATACAATGGGAAAATATAACATAAGATGGATATGGGTAAATTAAGAAGAATATTTTAACTGATTGACTTGTTTGAAAATACTTCAGATTTAATAATTTAATATCAATAACTTGGATATGTGTAACCAACAAAATGCCATTGATTTTTTATAAATAAGCATTTCATTCTCAGACACCCACTATTTACTATCTATACATTTATAAAATCATAAAGATCTTGGCGAAACATCCTTCAACATATAGAAACAATTTTTTTTGTTATAATCCGCTAATTGTTTAAAAAACAAGTTAAAGTTACGTACAGACAGGTAAAATTTTCACAAAAACACAGCATATGTGTTGACGGTCCATAATGAGCTAACAGAATATAAAAAAGTTGATGTCTTAAACGGATGAAACAAACGACCAGAAAGAGCTAACATTTCAAATATTTCAAATTTAATTGGTTTTTTATGACATTCTTGATCGATTTCCATATAAATGTCAATTCATCGGATCATTGAATTTGGATAGCCATAAAATTATCCATCAGTACGCGGATATAAACGTGCAAATATTGATTTACTAAAACGTTTGATGTTGTTCGTTGCATCACGTTCGCAATTATTTAATTGAAGATTAAACGAACCTGCTGATGAGATTGTCTTCTTGTACACCACGAATGGCAACCTCTGGCAAGAAGGCTTCGCAGCAGCATCCATAAATCTCACCTCTCTCTTGCAGTAGGCATACAGCACGGCATACCAGTACGTTCATTGCAGGTGTTTAATATCAACTCATTTAACTGCAGTTTGGCCATACAAAATCATTTAGCAAAATGGGCGCATTCCGAACTAATAAATTGACCCATAATCCACTCATAAGATCTCGCCAGCTTTGTAATAAAATGCGTGATACTCTACTGGAGCGTTTCGTCATTGCTAAATCCGGCTTTTAACATGTGTACCTTTCATAAGGAAATATGCTAATTGAGCTGCGGTATAAATAATACGTCTGAATGTCCGCAAACATCGGAAGCAGTGCTCAACTGAAGCTGGATAAGAATCTTTCCAGCTTTCAAACGCTTATATATATTATTGCATTTTGTTCTGCACGAGTTGTACTGCCATTAAAATTAAATTATGTGATATATATCATTGTCAAGTCGAACTCGGCAATGACCTCAAGAGGTTATTGCTTAAGTCAAGTGGATGCCGAAGCCTTCAACAATTATCATAGTCCTCTTTATGAAATGCATAAAGATGGTCGTAAGTCGAATTTCAAACAAAAAATATTGGAGAATTGGGAAATTTTAACACATTCTCGTCGGGATACGCACTTGTGCGTCTTTAGCTATGTATTTCATTGGGTTTATAAAAAAACATCTAATACGAGAATCGCAAATACGCCCTGCGTCATGCTAAATACAATGCTATTCGTAACCCGACAGGAATGTGTTAATAGTTTATATTTTCGATTGGTAATTAATTTTAACCACATATAAGTAAATAATGACATTCATAAAATAATATATCACTCAATAAGTTCGTAGGATTATTTTGAAGAAATTGTGAAAAATTACCCTACTCACTAGAATTTTTCTAGTTTTTTCGACTTTTTTATCGTTCTCTGTTCTTGTAATTTTTTGGGTAAAATTATTATTAAATAACGCACTTTTAAGATAGTAATATCTCCTTGATCTATCGAAAATGCTGTTGGTATTAGGAGGTAAATAAACAATTTTATGTTTGTTTGTAATTCCACTATGTGTGGATGATGACCTAGATCGATCAACTTTATTACTTTAAAAAGGTTTACGTTTCATTTTTATCTTCCAAATCAATATTTTTGATTGTCTGTTTTCTTTTTATGGTATAAAAAATTAAATAATAAAAATCAACGCGACATTTGAAAATCCTTCGAGAGACAGTTTTGCCATCTCTGATCTAGATCATTTAGAATAGGGAAAAAATTCTAATCGAAAATCTAATCCAGGTTCATTAAAATATAATCTTAAAATAAAGATAATTTCGCCAATCAGTCATAGATCCTCTCCTACTTAATACCTACTTAAATTCTATTTTAACTTTATGTGGAAGGAAATAAGAAATCACCACATGAAAATGTTCAACCCCCAGAAAAATCTCCTATGGAGATTTGTCTATTTGGTGGCAAAATTGCAATATATAGCATTGAACAATAACAATGATAATCCACATTGTTATTGCTTACGACTTTCATGGTCTCAACAAGCCATGATCGAATAAGTGAAGTAAAAAATCAACGATGATTTTTTACATGCTGCGATCTGATTGGTTTATTACTTCCGTGACTAGTAAAATAAAATCAATAACGTTTTATTAACAATTTGAAGGAAATGAATCACCATCCTTATAATCGTTAGCAGTTTTTTCTAGCATCCACACAAAAACATCACATTGCATCATGTATTAAAACATTTATCTTGATTACATAATGATGATCCATTATGAGTAATTTTTGCATGTGAATTAAGATCTACCGTTATGCTTGGAGAATCAAGGCGATTGTATTAATATACTTTGCCTGGAAAAATGATTGTTTTTCATATTTTCTTCTATTGTTGGCAAATAGAATATGAATTAAGATGAACAAAAAACATGTTGGGTTCAATCAGAGGTAGAACTTCAGCTTTGAATTTTGTTATATATCAGATGCAATGGAGGACCAGGATATTAATTCTGGCTTAAGAGTTGAAAGTAGAAAATATATTTGGCGAAGGACATTGTTTTTATCAAAGTCGTTTGTTTATTATAGTTCGTGCAGCACCTAAATGCTATTCGTTAGTTATTTCAGTTCATTTCAGTACTAGTAGTAGAAAATCATAAAACAACGTTTGATGAGTCGATCGTCAACTTTATCAACGTCAACAAACTGATCAAATACAATACAAAAAAACCGCATTATTATGCTAGTTTTCTTATAGTTAATGACCATTATTACTATAAGAAATTTCAGATTGCATTTAATATTAATAATGAAATGATTTTTCAGGCTTATTTCTATTTGTAGTCTGTTCTTAATAATAAGTATAGCAATCGATGTGCTTGTTTCATCGATATCAAATTCAATTACGAATTTATGATTACCATGCCAATTAAACTTTATTTAGCTCTTCTATTGACAAGTACTAAATTACAGACAGCTAAATCATCCGATCTTCGAATTTAAATCAAACGAGCTATACTAATGATGTTTGAGCTTAGAATTTCTCTTATTTTAGTATCATTATAATTCAGAACGTTTTCATTTGCGAGATGCATGCAAGCAGTTTTCATAATTTTATGGAAATATTAAGCATTGCTTTCGGATCATATAATATTTTTAATACAAATGTCAACTTAATATATCGCTTTGAAATGGTTTTATGTGGTCAAATTGCACATTTAACAGGAAAAAAAATCTGGAACAGTGAGTAAATATATATATTTTGTGATTATAAACAATATTTGACACATAATTTGTATGCAAACAATTAAAATGTACAACTATAATATATCCAAATACTGCGCATTGTAAGATTTCTTTGAATTGGCTAACGATTTCATGGATCAAATCTTTGACCTATCTAAATTGGCAATGTAATTAAGTAGAGCATTTGTCGTTTGTTATCGTAATTGGGATCAAGATGGCCTTGCCATTCGCAAGGAGCTAAAATCTCCTATAGGTTAATCCTTTCTACGTGGTAAGCATACATTGCGAATTAGCATAGATCACGTATGCGACAAGATCGACTCAGATGACATTTGGACCAATTTAAAATGACGTTCAGTGTCAATACATCGATCGAGATCCGGCTCCAAGATCTGATGGGGCCGATCAGATATGACGAGGGATACTTTACGAGCCGGCAGACGTTCGTGAAGCATTTTGATACGATTTCACATTTTCTTCGGAAAAATGTCGGATCGGCGTTCACGTGCTCCCATAGCGCAGCATGAATAATGTAAATCAAATCGTCACATCACGATCTCTCTTCACACGTCCCGCCGAAGCCGGGGAAGCATCATCAGGTATCCATGCAAATATATTCCAAGTATTGGAACGAGCACGCTCTTCTATGGAACGATAAATCACACCGGGGGAATCGACGCAGTATTCCGTTCAGATTTGTAACGATTCCAGCAAGGGTCTGATGCTATGTAAATAAGCTATTTAAGGACTCATTCTCTTCCTTTGTATGCCTTCAAACGCACATCCAAGCCGTATGACATTTCTATTAAGCCCTCTGCTACCTTTTTCATTCACGCGGACCATACACACTTGATATATTGGAATGTACCACATCAAACTGCTGAAATTATACATGCAAATAAAAACGATATATTGCCTGCATGACAATGATATAACGTCGATTTAAACCTATTTAAACCGAGTGTTGTGAATTCATGTTTTGATATTTTGATTTGTAATCAATCCTGTTGATCACGAAAATGCTCTTCAATACATTTACACAGGTGATTCTCAGAGTGAGCAGGTCATGATATATTCGATATCGAGCACATATCAAGGTGAATTTATGATATAGACGATAAGGATGTAATCCCTTCCTATGAACGATTAAAATCAAGAGACTCTAGTTCTAAAGTGGATTACATATAGCTGCAATATGATGACGATGAAGACCACTTTGAAGAGAAAATGAAAGATTATTGTTAAAAATGATATTTTGATTAATTTAACAACACAAGCATCCCAAACTTGTGGATAATTTTTGTGAAAAAGTATTTAAGCTAGTTCTGAAAGATTGACGATCCTCGAATTTCTATTTTGCAAAAATATTAAAATTTGATTGAATATTATTTTATTCATCTAGAAAAATCAATGGTGCATGATGGTTTAACCACAAAAATAGTGTTTTGTGTACTTGATAATATGTACAAGTAATTATTCACTAACAAATATTTATTATGAACACCTCATAATCTAGATACGAAATGCATACATCTTATAGGTTGAAGTCCAAAAAAGATTATGTTTGCGATCACATTTTTACAAACATATATACTGTACGAAAATAATGATGAAGTGGTCGGAAGTCATCACATAGAAATCACCACAAAAAGTGTGTTAAAATGTAAATTTATACGTTATTTAAATCAATTTTATGCAATAAAAGACCTTGATTTGATAGCCCTAGATTCTTAAATTTTAATTAAATTTATCTCAATACGAATAGTATGTCATAAGTAATCATCAATTAAAGCAAACACAGTTTAGAGTCTAAGATCTGTGACCAAATACCCACATACATGTGTTTATGTTCAATCGACCGTTCATCGCTTAACGACGCTTAATTAACATGTATTATAGCAATTCCGAGGTGTCTATGTATATTTAAAGAACTATTGGATGCCTTGTAATTTAAGCTTCTTAAGTTTTGGATGAGGGCGTTTAATGTCCCCTCAAAGTCTCGCATTAAATCGTAAAATCCCATCAAAAAAGGATTAAGTAGGTAATACGTATATTGGAATATTGCCAATAAAAACTCTCAGTAACGGCGTCAATAAAAATGTTATGACAACATATGATTAATCAGAAATGAGTAAAAAGCGGGTCAAGGTATTGATTCCAAAAAAGCTCGATGGCAAAGGAGGAAAATGGATAGTAAAAGAAGAGCTGTAATTGATAATCCCATAGTTTTGTTGGTTTACTTTCATTCCCCACGGTGAGATTTTGATCACCCGCTGTTGCTTTAATCAAAATCGGAATATATTTGCATGCATCTCATTAAACTCACACTGAAAGTTATAGGTTATTTGAACTATACATAATCTTTTTATGTTCTATGGCAAATCTTCTATTGATTATTCAGAACTTTGCTTCGCTTCCTTGGCTTTAAGAAAATGTGTTTGTTTATGTAAATACTCAAATATTACGACCGATCGCTTAAGTCTTCGATTTATTTTCACACCATTAAATTCATGGATTGGTGAATGTCTTTTGGTGATACTCAAACTATAAAAATGCATATAATTTTTAAAATGATTGTGAATTATTTTTACAAAATGTGCCCAATCAAATTTATGCTTTTAGACTTCATCTCAAAGGATTATTTTATTGTAATTTCGAGTATACGTTTAGATTTAATTCTGCTATAATATTTTAAATAAATAAACATAATCAAATAAGACTGGTGACACAATACTGTTGAAATTAAGTTCTTGATTAATTAAATGTTTATATAGAGAGGATGGATGCAAATCTTTCCTGTAAATGGATATTGAAGAGGCTCATAGTTCTGCAGTGGACTATTTGTGGCTGGACTATGATGATAATGATTATAATATTATAACCGTTCTTTCAAATTGATTTTCTATTGCCTTTCACATAGAGTTTAATCAACAGAGGATTTCTTTAATAGACATTTTTAGGAGTAGAAGATTTATTAATTGTTGATGCATAATAGTTTCTCATATTAGAAACTTTTTATAATCAGAGTTTAAAAACTAATACTAAATAGATCCTTGTAATAAAATAAATTGAAATATACTATTTTTAGTGTTGAAGATTGAAAATCGTCTCTTGCCACTCATGGAATTTGTATGAACGAATTTGCATTACAAATGCTTGACGTAAAATGCAGACTTTGATATTCTGCAGTCTTCCTTGCTCAATAGTGCAATATTTACATTGAAAAACCTTTCCATTTTCGTTCGCAATCACCACCTGAACCGATCTAAAATACTTCTGAATTCCAAATTTCGCTTTTCACAAGCAACGTTATACGGAATCGTAGATTTATCATCGTGACGACCGTAAACGTTGTTCTGCCGCGTATCGAACGAGAGAGCTGCCTGGAAGCCATTAGTCAAAAACCTTGTTTATCTGACTAATCGGTCCATCTAACCCTTATCATTTATCTTATTATGAAGATAGAGAATTTGTTTTGTATAAATAAATGACAGATGAATGCGTGCATCAACCTGTCACGGAGGCAGATATAAAGCCCATACACTTTTATCAGTTAATGTATGGTGTTGGCATCGTAATGGAACGGCAGCTTTTGCTATTCCAATAACGGTAGATCTCTATTTAAGAGTAAGGTTCGCTAATAATGTTAACACAGATGTCTTTATAAGGCCTGAGATCGCATCATTATCCTGAATCGTAAGAGTGATGATCACGTGTTATCGTATATGGAAATCTGAAAAGATCTGCTTGGAATATTTGAGATGATTTGAGTTTTAAAAGGCTATGAGCGTATATCAAGACATCGACTAACACTTAAATGCAATAAAATAAAATAGTAAACATGCACACTATAATTTTATGAAAAGGTAACAATCGATTAAATCTAAAATAATAAATTCAGAACCATTACTACAAGTGGTAATTGTGCATGATGTAAAAATACTGATTATTACATCCCTATGGAATAATGAGACTACAGACTTCTACAGACTTTCGACATGTTTTATATTGAATCATTAGGCTGCAAATTAATAAAAGAGCTAACATCAACGTTGATGCAGCAATACAGCAGAATGTCACAAACGACAGATTGCTTTGATGTCAAATGAAGTTCCGCCATTTAGACAGCACAATGATATATTCCGTGTTGATTATTTTCTTATGACATCAGAGCCACTTTACTATGAAGCAATTATTGTTATATAAACGAAATATTTTTTTGTATAATATTATTTGGACAGTTTTAAAGTCATACAGCAGAGCGCTGCCGCTAAGGGCTAGTTGAATTTAATACCATTAATAAGCCACGTATGTAATGTTAGCTCATAATAAATATGACTCTAACTGTCTTTAGCTAACATTAAATTATTTTGCAATTTATTTTAAGCACTATATAGCCATCCATGTGCTTTGTTTCATTCCATTTGATTTCATCTTATATATGACAGTTTAACTTGAAATGAAAAAGGTTTAATTTGTAAATAAAAAAGTGTACCATGGATGTGTATATTAACCTTTTAAATGCCAAAGACTCACCAGCGAGTCGCATTTGTACGCGCTTATTATGGAAGTTAAAAGGTTAATAAAAGCGCATTTATTGTCGTTCATCTGTCCTTTGTAATTCTATGTGAAGGCTTGAAAAATAATTAATTGTCAAAGCTGTATACGATGGAAATTTCAAAAAATCATCAAAAATTATCCATTGATGTATCAGAATTATTTTTGGTGTAAAAACCATATTAAAATATTTCAATTAGTAAGTTGAATCTCGAAGGGTGCGCCAAGATCTGAAAAAGTTTAGTTGCATCAAATCTATGCTATGCCATCAGTATAACTATGGATATACAATTTGATGGTTGATGATCATTTTTGATTGAAAAGTAGTAGCTGTCTCGAAAGGATATACTCATTTCTTTCCTTAAGCACATCTTAAAAAGCCATCGTATTGAAAACAAATTAAGAGTGAACTTTTGTAGTTTATTTTAAAATTTTATAATCGTAAAATATATGTAAATCAAATTGTAGCAATAAAAAAATGTGTGGATAAAACCTCAACCTTAAAATATCTCAAATAGAAAGCTTGCTGAAGTCGATTGACGGTTAGAAATTAGAACAATAAGTATTAAAAATGGACCCTCTAAATAAGGGCTATTTCAGATAGGTTGACTTGTATGCATAAAATGTTCATGACACGAAAATGGATTTTTTGGTGCAAGTTTTGATTCTTTAGAACAGCTGTTCCTAACCTAGGGGTAATAATCCTTACAGGAGTAAAACAGCTATTCTGAGGGTGTAATAATATGGGGAAATTTTTGATATGTAGCTAATAGAATGACAAATCGGGACCACGTAGCTGAGCATAAATTTTAAAATGGGGTAAAATCAATTTCCCTGATATGCTACAGAGGTAACAAGACTGAAAAGGTTAGAAACCACTGCTTTAGAACAAGTCGATAATTATTGTTTTAAAATATTTTAGTAAAACATAATATTGATGACATAGAATTATTTTAGTATGTTTTTTGTTTATGAAGTTAAAGTGAACGCACAGCTCTGTGCGCATGGTATTTATTGCGTTACGTATAAATCTGAACTATATGAATTTGTATTACAATATCGAGAGATTTCAATCATATATTGATGATTTTGGAGTAAGATTAAATGCAATTGACGGTATCATAAATTCGAAGCAAATTGCTTTGTCTTCTTGACTTTTATTGTGCGTTGATAGCAATCAGTCCTTATACAGGATATAACAATCATATAACACACTCTGATGACGTTTTATTATTAGTGCCTTGGTGTCATAAAATAAGCAATTAATAATTACTGATTTGAATGTTTGCACCCCTTTGTTATATCGCCGAAGACCATCAGTGGTAATTCTATGAGTAATTGAAGATGAACTTTATGACTTTGTGAGATTGTCACTTATAGTGCGGTCGTGGAAAGCTCTCAGACGATCGCCGTACCATCTATAAGTGAATATATGGAATCGAAGCACTTAATTTATATAAGAGCGATTGGAGTAAAGATGCGCTCTCGCCAATCTGGTTTCTAATTTGCATATTGGGCTTTGGCTTTATTGCTACAAAAAATGGTGAATAAGAAAGCTGACGAGACTAGTTTTGTATACGAAGACGGTCTGAGTTGCGCAACATCTTCTGCTCTCGTCTGCAGAGCGAAGGTTTTGGGAGCTCTCGTCGAGATTCACACGCTTAGATAATTGTACGGCACCGTAAATTATGTAAATGCCCACGTTTAATGATAGACAAGGCAAAACTCATCATATTTGGCTTCTTGCAGAAATGATGCGTGTTGCAGACGGAGCCAACACCGATGGTGCATCCAAAGAAGTTGCTAAATTGCATCTAATTATTGAAATGCAACGACACACTCGCGTAAGTAGCTTCATTATTAGCTCTGCAATTATATACAATAACACTATCTTTGAATACATGTACATACGTAATAAGAATACTTAACATGACCCTGAATAGTGTCAAGGTCAAATAGCAAATTTTACTGGCAAAATTGTCAAGGTCAAATACACGTAGACTAGAATCTTTCTACTGCTGGTAAATAATGAAAAAAATTGACTTTAAACGGATTGTAAATCTGGTAACATATAGTTTGGTTGAAGCTTTAGGTAAGTATGACAAAAGGAAAGATATTAATGGGGTTATATCATTCCATTTCCACTATGTTTTCAGATGTATAGACTATTGAGAAGCTTTGAACTTCAATACATTCTTCGTTGTTTACCGAGGGCTTAAATCTAACACTCAAGAACTGTTTTACAAAATTTGAAAATATAAACATTTCCCTTACTGTGCTAAAAAATACCGGCGCGCTACTATGATATGTATTTGGTACACCATAAGAAATTCTGAAAAATTCTGAAGCCCATATCTATTATATTTCATATCTATGAAACATATCCCGAAAGTAAGTGTACTTTGACAATAACAGGCTGTGTTTTTAATTTTTAAGGGTTGGCCATACTGAGTAGTAGAAAGGGATCTCCTGACAAAGCGAAATACGGTAGTACGTAAATTCACGTTGTAGTTTCTAATTGCGTGAAGGATGTTTGTAAGAAATCCCGCCAAGGATATTTCTTAAATATAACCATCTATAAGATTTTAATAGATTATCTGTACTAATTTCTAGTCTAGAATACATGATGTAGAAATGTTTGCAATATTAGTCACCGAGTGTCTTGACGTACATAATGTAAAATTGGTCCTTTATTTGTTGTATTATATCAACCTCCTTCATAAATATTTATCCTATATTATACGATAAAACATTTCAAAATCGCATAGAATTAAGCGATAAAATAGGAATGATGGATATTGTTCGTGCGACGTGGTGACTTGTGAGTCAATTTAGTAAGTCAAGATGTTGATGACTATTGCCACATTATTTCTAATGGAATGATTCACTATTATATTTATATTATTCTCACTGATGCTATAAACGTATAATAATACAATTTGTGCATCCGAATATCGATAATCATGTTGTATTTTATGATTGAGGTGTTAATGAAAATAAGAGACGTAAAATTGTAGCTTTTTACGGATGTAGTTATTATTTAGCTGATGAAAGGCAATAATTTTTATGGTTGGTCATAATCCGAGTGATTGTTTCGATGTGGTCATTAAAGGATGGGGTTTAAGGATGTCCTTTTACGAGCCGACGACAATCGTGCTTGTGTTGAGCTGTTAGGATGGTTTGACAGCTCATACACCTGGTAAAAGGTTGTCAACCATAAAGCTGGTCGATTCCCAACTTTCAACCAACAACGTTTACGACTGCGCCGATAAAGATATGGGATTGCGTTTTACGGCTCCCACATATTATGGCATTTTGTCCGTTCTCATCAAACACACGCACGGATGTTGTTTGACTTTAGATAAGATATAAATAGGGATACGTATCCTGGGAACTGCTGAAGAGCTTCGCGTTACGAGCTCCAAACAGTGATAGCTCAGCACGAACTTATTTTTGATTTTTTAATATCATCATTGACCAATTATTGGTACAATGGGCTAATTTCTGAAATCATATCACGAAGATTTCAATCATACATAAAAGACGATGAGAAAGCTTATATCGTCCATGGACAAGTCTACATCCAATGGTGGATATAACACAGAAGTTGAACATCATCATAACTATTCATTCAATGTTCATCATTACTTCTACTATGTGCTTGAACAAATTAAAGCAAATTAAAAGTGAGGAGAAGCAATAGAAAGTCATTGCAGATAGATAATTATAGTAAAACGTATTGCTATTCGTTTTAATTTGCATACATCATCCCACTTCAGATTGATGATACCGATTGATTCTAATACAATAATTTATATCCATAAGATTTGAATACATAATTGAGCTTTCATTGAGTCGGAATGAGAAGGATCATTGAGAAATTACTTCTACTCTAATATGACTCTAAAAAGTATGGGTTAGGTTAGGCTGCTTTAAAAATAATCCTACGAACTTATTGAGTGATGTGTTATTTAAGTTAGATTTAGATAATTTATAATAAATTTTCTATTAAGTCAATATATCTTTCCAAGAAGACGGAGGGGGATGTGATGCAACCCGATCCATCCCTTTTCAAATTGTAATATTAAATTATGAAAGAAAATTATATGCACATAAATGTATTTTGTATATGTAAGATATTTATTAAGCTACAATGAAATACTCTACTATTTTATTTATCATATGAAGTTAAAATAATAAAGAAAATATTGATAAAATTCATCCCTCAATTGTCGAGATTTTTCCTGAGTTGCTATCTGCTATCTATGATAATAACAAATTATTGAACGTTGAAGATTTTATTTGGGATTTAGGAGAAGTTAATTAATATTGTGGTTTTCCATTGCCTTCCACAATAATATAGGATTATTTCAATAAGAATTCTTAGACTTATCTGTATTATTTTTTAATAATTGTAAGTAAATTACAATATCATATAAGTGGCTATTTTTTCGAGATAGGGACCACCCTATAGACATTAAACGCTATATAAAGTAAGGCACCCATACAATTTTTTAATGTATTTAATTTGTTCACAAGTTTAAGTATCTAACACGCGCGATGGGGTATTGTCCTTACGTATTTTATCCAGTTGCCTGCACAAAAGACGACGCAAATGAAGTGGACGCTATAGAAAGGTTGACTGTATTTACAAATTCTCAGATTTGTTGATATGCTGAATTATCATCTACAATCAGTGAATTTGAAGTCGAATAATAAGAAAAAAATTAATGGAATCCAGAAACTTTCCCATAATACCAAAATTTAGCTAACGGTATATATAAAAATATTATATGCCCATTTATGTCTTGTTCATAATAAATATTTTTAATAATGACAATTAATAGTAAGTCGTAAGTGTGAATGCATTGTTATGAGATCCTTTTTCCGCTATATGGTTGACATTCGACTTTTGAATGACGCTATAAATGCATTTATGAGGTCTTTTGTATAACGTTTTAATGGCTGAAAATTAGCATAAGCATATAAAATTCTTATTGATACAGTATCATATATCCATATGGCGCTAATGTCATTTAAATTTATTTGATTAACCTGTATAAATCTTTAAATATTAATCTAAAAAAATGTGAATGAATCATATTTTTTTCAACAGGGATGAAATATTATGCTGTTATAAATATATGGCGACCTTTGCCTCGCCAATACGATTCCCACAGAGGCCGCTCGTACGAGGACGAAGCCTTCAGCGAAGAATCGCACTTCCCAAGAAACTGTCTTGGCAGTCCCCAGGAGTGGAGTTGTACCGGGCGAAGCATTCCTATGCAAATCACACGTGTCTTGTGTGAACACCATGGCTCGCTCCCATCGTGCCATCATCACGTACACTTACACAATAACGTTTCATTAAATCATTACTTTGAATTAATAAGTTTCTTTGAAATTTTCAATCGAGACGAACAACGTGTCCGACTGTAATTTTAATCGTCCCATACATCAATCGTGTATTCAAATGACCGAAACGTGCGCGGCCAAATTGATTCACATACAAGCGACTGACCGATAGTATCGCATCCATATAGCTAAATCAGCACTAGAATGGCTATTTTAATACATCCTTCGCTATGTACCATGACTCACGTGTGAAGATTCGACGATAAAAATAGATGCTATTTGTCTTCCATGTGAAAATATTACCATTTGAATATCAATTGCAGATCGCGCTTTGACCAAAAATAATCAAATTTATAACACCCAAACGACCTTCCTTGTTAAAATAATAGTAATCCATCTATTAAATTGAATACCTTATAAGTAGCTCTTCGACACGGTTACCTTGATGGCCCGGAGTGAACATTCACAGTAAAAAAAACCATAAAAATCAAAGCCTTTAATATTTAATCTTAATAGCGATGTATTCTCGAAATAAATGTCATGTTTACAACTACAGTTCTTTAGTATTCCGTAAATTGGCAATATTTTTTGGCGATATTTGTGATATCATGGGTAGAATAAGCTAAATATTTTCTTGGATTAAAATAAATAAAAAACCTTTTAACGTTAGTGCCTGGGAAACAATCCTGAAATTGCTGCATTTATAAATAAAAATCGATAGATTCATCAAATTAAAAATTATCCATTTATAAATATAAATTAGGGCGGAGCTTTCATACATTTTATTCGATTATAATTTTAAGACCCTAATATCGAATTGCTAAAATTTTTAAATGCAATCAACTCAAATTTTATTGCTGTTTTTTTGCTTAGAAGTCCAAAGGAAATTACGAGATAATTAACTTCTTGTGGTGCTGAAAATCTTAAATACATTTTGAAATACATATTTTTCAATGTTTTAATTTTGGACCAAAGCAAATATCAATATCAAACATCAGATCAAAGCAAAAAAATCGTATGCCAAAACAAGTATTACTAACATAATTTACAATAAGAATTTTAATAGCAAGCTTTGACAGATCTTTGCGATATTTGAACTCAGAAAAATATTTTATCGATGTTACCATCAATAATTTGAATGATACAGGCAACATCACCATATATTATATTATAAATAAAAATATTTTGTATTACATCAAAATTTATTGAATAATATTTGATCCATTCTGTTCTATTACCTTTCTCCATTTCTTCGGAAGCCTTATAATGCCATCTTGTCCAAATTTCCCAGGTTTGTTGGCAAAATATTGATCAAGGTACATTTTTATATCATTTTTTGAACTAAAATTTTTATCACGCAAAAAATTTTTCAACGAAAGAAATAAATAATAATCTGAAGGTGCAATGTCCGAAGAGTGTGGAGGATGAGGTAAAACATCTCAGTCAAATTATAATAATTTATTTCTGACGAACAAAGACACATGATCATATACGCGTTATCGTGATGAAAAACAACGTCTCGTCTGTTCGCTAATTCTGGCCGTTTTCTAGCAATTGCATCTTTTAGATTGTCTAGTTGGAAATAATATTTTGTTGAATTGATCGTTTCACCTTGCTGAAGTAGCTCATAATAAACTACCCCTTTCCAGTCCCACCAAATGCATAGCAAAACTTTTTTTGGATGTAAGCCAGGTTTAGCTACAGTGGCCACGAGAAATAGAGTATCTAGATAGGTTAAAAATTGAGTTAAGGGTTTGTCAAATATTGTTTTTTGTTTGTATTATATGATAAGGGTATGAATATTAACACTGTAAAAGCTTTGGTTGGATACTTTTATAGAATGAAGATTATCTCATTGGTGTTGTTTTTGACTCTTTCGACGCCGCGAATTTCTTTTGGAAAGAGTATTTCAAAGATATACTTTCAATAGCTATATATTTACGCATTATAAATATTTTCTAATAGTTTTAAGAAAATCAGGATGATATTCGATACAAAAAGGCGACGTTCAAATTCGAATAAGATCTTCTGTTCATCGATCAGAAATTGAAGTATACGATATTATTTTATTGAAATTAATACTTGATAGATTGGTTTGCATAATAGTTCTTAAATCATCCAAAATGTTGTAGGTTTAATTAATAAACATGATTGTTGGTGTGTTTATATGGTTAACATCTCCTAGTTTCAATTACCGGTTTACGATCGCTGGGAGCGGACAGTTAGATTAAAATATTACATTTCAATTAATATGCGTTACTCCATCATAAAGCTGGTAGATTTATTGATGTCCCAGTTAGCATAAATCTATATCCGCATCTAAAACATCTAAATACGTTTTATGGTTTCATACGCCGTAGATTGATGCGATATTGCGCTAAAGCTCCGTGGACAGCCCACGGCTAAAACCGTTGGATTCGCTTAAAAATCACATCGTATTTAAAACTGGGACAAACCGTATACGTTTTTGACCTTGCCACTTGTGCAAGACAGTTGTGCTTCAATTATGTAATGACTTGAAATAGAAGCGATGATTAAAAGAAGAGCTTAATGTATTCCGCGTTTGAGCGGTGGGTTTGGAAGTTGCCCGCGCGCTCAAGTCTCCTCCATACAAATGCTGTAAAGCGATACTGTTCCAATGAGCCTGTACTATTCGGCATGTTTGCATTTAAATTTATTTATTTTATTATGAACATCATTTTATTGCAAAATTATGTATATTTCTTACGTGCATTGAGTCTATATAAATTAAATAAAAATGACAGATATTCATGGAAGAGTATTATATTCAGTTTTGCTAAGAATGCGCTTCAGCAATGTGTAATAAATTGGCGAAACCAATACCTGTTGATGATATTTACAATTTAATTTATACCATGATAGAAATATTGTATATATTTAAAAAAACAATAGTTGGATCGTAAGTAGGGCAATATAGAATTTATGCAGATTTTACTACAGTTTCATGTTGATGCAATATATTAGGTGTCCCATAAGTTTCTTTCGTTTTCATATTAAGAAAAAAAAAATTGTACTGCATCAAAATTTATTGAATAATGTATGATCTATTCTGTTCTATTACCTTTCTCCATTTCTCCGGAAGCCTCATAATGCCTTCTTGTCAAAATTTCCCAGGTTTGTTAGCAAAATATTGATCAAGGTACATTTTTATATCATTTTGTTAATTAAATTTTTTATCACGTAAAGAATTTTTCAATGAAATAAATAAATAATAATCTGAAGGGGCAATGTCTGGAGAGTATGGAGGATAAGTTAAAACTACCCAGTCAAATGATAATAATTTATTTCTGACGAGCAAAGACACATGAGGCCTGGCATTATCGTGATGAAAAACAACGCCTCGTCTGTTCGCTAATTCTGGCCGTTTTATGGAAATTGCATCCTTTAGATTGTCTAGTTGGATACAATATTTTGTTGAATTGATCGTTTCGCCTTGATGAAGTAGCTCATAATAAACTACCCCCTTCCAGTCCCACCAAATGCATAGCAAAACTTTTTTTGGTAGGACAGGTTTAGCTACAGTTAAAGCTTCTGTACCCTTGGTCCAAGACTGTTTACGTTGGATATTCTCATAGAATATCCAACTTTCATCTCCAGTGACAAGTCTCTTCAAAAAAGGTTGGCTATTATGTCGTTGGAGAAGTAGATCGCATGTTGAAATACGCTGAAGTTTATTTGAGTCAGTCAGTTCATGAGGAAGCCACACATCTGAACGATTGATGTAGTCCAATTTTGTCAGATGATTATGGACGGATGTTCGTGGAGTTCCTAGTAATGAATATTAGATAAACTGACTATCGGTTTGCTGTTAAAAAAGTATTTAATCAGTAAATAAATACTAGTCAAGTGGCCAAAAATTAAAATGCATATAATCGTATAAGCATAGTAGTTAGGAGTAGTCAAATGTGGTTAGGCCGCAAAAAAGTGTTAGTCAAATTGTATTAGCCAGGGGTGATTATGTTACATCTAAGTATTCGAACTTTGACGTTTAGTGCCGATCAGGGCACAATCAAAGAATATTTAATTGGCCAGACTGGGAGCAAACTGGAAAAAATGGACATAGCTGGAACAAATAGGTGAAAGTCAGCTATCAATTAATATCAAGTAGTCAGTCTCATATAAATAAGATCAAATGATTTCATAGTCAAGATTAAAACTATGTATAATAGATGCAATTTCTGTCTCTTAATTTTAACCCCTCTAACTAAGATATCTGTATTTTTGGCTATCCGAAACACTTATATTTACTTATTTGTTTAAAACCAGTGTTTAATTTCTTGGCGTAATCGTTTAAAATTCGCTTTCACATGATATTCAATATCATCCATAAGACTTTCAGTCATCTTCAATCATAATGTTTACTATTTCAGAGACAAAAAATTAGGATAATCATGGATTGAGATGATCGATCGGAGTACGGTGATTTTTTTTCTTTAAACCTTCATAATTAAAGACCCCGAAGTCAAAAAAATTCTATGCTTAAAAATTCTGTTAAATACACCTGAATCATTTTCAGAAATATTTTATATATAAAGATTTAATATTCATTGAAGTGTCTTGAATTTTAGTAACATCTTTCAAAAAAAATCATCAATTATAGTGATGAAATCAGAAAACACCATTGCATTATTTTATTTTCCAAATGTTACACTTGCACTGAAGAATGGGATGTTAAATCGTCTTTTACTACGTAAATTGATTGCCATTGTTCCATTTGAACACTAAAAAATGAGACCGTTTCGGGTGTGTTAACGAAAAAAAATTGTAATAAATCATCACAACAGCAAATGTTTTTATGGTACATTTTATTGTTGAGAAATGACTTTATTACTTCCGCGTAAACATGCCATTCTTCTACTGCAATTTCGTGTGTTGAGATCAAAAAATAGATTAATCATTTTGTTAAACGACCATAAGAGGCATGACTTCGAATTAATCAGATTTATTTGATTAACGGCATCTGCTTCAGATCATACGACGCAAATTGATCGAATACTTCATAATTTAATCAGAAGAACTTGTTGATATTCAGTTAAATCAACACAATTATTATGTTTGGGATGAAAGCTAAAAATTTGCTTCAAGCCAGAAATATACCTGCTTGGTAAAAGTCTTGATTGCATGAGATAAATGGTTCAGCAGCCCAAATATAAACAGGGGGTTAAATGAATACATCAAATACACTTGTTAGTATTCGGGATGACTAATGGTTACCACTAAGCCTATTCATGTAAAGGTCATAATGAGGAAGAAGTGTTTTTACCCCTAGCGCGTGTTGTTCTTATAGCTGGCATGCGTCTAGTGACCCATAAAACTATGTGACCCCATGTATCTTTGTTATGAGACCTTACCCATTGAACCACCAGCCTTTTTGAGGCTCCGAAAAAGCCTTCGCCTTTGGTTCGTCCCATTGTTCGTCGGAATCATCCTATGACTAACACGAAGAAGATTAGAATAAATCTTGATACGATAGTCCTATTCAAAGCCGATTGTCGAAAAATTTAATATGGCATATTTTCGATCGGACAATGCATGAATAAAGAACGTAATACGTTTTGAAATCATGTTGCATAAAGGTGAAATGTTAATTAAGATATTTATTGTTGTGTGAATCGGATAAATGTAATGATGTAAATGGATTTGAACCATTCATATGTTCCGATGGATCAGTTCTGTGTAAAAATGAAGGCGATTGGCAACGCAATCAGATGTGTTTAACGTGAAATTTCATTATGTAGTTGATAAAAGTTCACAGCGCTGAACTGCGTAGAATCTTCAATCGAGGCTTTCACTGAGAACCTGAAGATCTTCATTTCTTAGAGATTTCCGATGCGAATTTTTCAAAAGTCGCCGATCATCACTATCGATTTCCTAGATCTAAAAACACAAGCAATGAGGAAATATACCGTTTTAAGACGAACTAATTGGCATTTACATTCCAACTTTTACACGTAACATAAGAGTTTATAAGCACGCAAAGCTTCGCCTGTCGAAGGATACGCCATTTTTTATGTATTGACAACTGCCTTAGTTCTTTCTTGTGGTGGAAATGAATAACGACCGCCTTCAAAAAATAATTCTCATTTTTCATCAAGTTTTAGTTCATTACGTCGTAGACATCGTGGAGCGTTCGATATTATTAGCGCTCGGCGATGTCAGAATTATACGTTAATTGCAATGATATAACTGATGAACGATAAGGCTTCAAGGTCAATCCAGTGGTTCTCAATTTTTATGAATTATTGAAATATATTAAAAATGTCATACATCATGTAATAGAATCTATTTAACAGCTATTTGTGCTAATGCCAAAATAATATAGTAATATCTTGCGTAGTCGGAATAATTGATACCAACCAATTTCAAGCTTTACACAGTATCTTCTACTTGATATACAGTTCCTTTATATTCCATATCAATGCAGTTGATTTTATGATTTTAAGTTAGGCTCTTTATCAACATTTAACATTTTATTCATGACTTAATCAAAATTGGCTTCAAAAGCAATGTTATAATTTGCGCAATGCAAGATAATATATTTCTTTGGGTATTTCAAAATAAATAAAGTAGTTAATGTTCTTCTGGTATAGATATTATATTAAAACAATATGGGCATTGGTTAATTGAGTTATTACTAAGAACATTTATTTGTGGTAGAATCCTTTGAGTAAACCTTATTTCTTGGAATATATTTTCAAGAACTGATTCAAATGTTTGAATAATCCATCATTGAAGGCTGTTTGCTACAAATACATACGAACTTTTACATAATTCTCAGAATATTAACATGTTCTTCATTATATATTATCTAAATAACTCGGCATGCTTAAGACATATTGAGATTTTGTGTATCCAAACGTTGATTGATGTTACCAGTTATTAAGTACTAAATGGTTGTTTTCTTACATTTTTTTCCTCAACCCAATGATTCTATGTTGGGTTCGAATTATGATTGCTTCCAGATTAAAAAAAAACATAATTTTCATTCAGAAGTTAGGCAAAATGTTAAATCGATGGTAGGTATTTCATTATTTTGCTCGAGGACTTATTGCATTAAATCCCTCTTGTTTGAATGAAGATGACAAATTCCCATAACATTACTTTTGGATCTATTCATAGGATTCAATAGAAACAAGTGTATTTATTATAAGGTAGTATAAAAACTTGCTCTAATATTAATTTAATATCAAAATGAAAATTGGACTTTATAATACGGATATACAACGATGCAGATGGTGTAAAAACGATTCCGAGATGTATTTCTTAGCCATCAAGAAGGCTACTCCTTGATGACTATGAAAGAAATCAAGAATCAAGAAGGGTACTCCAAAAAGTAATTTCGAAAAGGTTTCCAGTGTCGTCTGAAAGAAAACTACCCAATTAGTACAAACTTCGCATACTTTCTAAGGCAGTGTTTCCTAACCTTTTTAGTCTCGTTACCCCTGTAGCCTATCAGGGAAACTGGTTTTACCCCCCTATAAAATTTTATCATGAAATTGCACAAAACTATACGAAATTACATTTTTAACATACTTTCTTGATTAATTAATGATAGTTAATGTGAAAGTTGAAATTGTTTTGCATTTGCAAGTGTTTTTATGCTAGGTTTAGTTTCACCCAACGAAATGGATTTCTTTCGGGAAAGGGTCACTTTTAGGATCAAAATCATGGACGTAAAAAATGGATTTGTTTCTGGAAATGGTCACTTTTAGGATCAAAATCATGGACGTAAAAAAATGGAAAATAATGGATTTCTTTCGGGAAATGATCAAATTATGATGGTACAAATTAGTGCTCGAGTAAGTTGAAACTGAACCGTCTCCGTGGGCCTTCATCCCTCTACTTGCGAGAAGGATTGCTAGAAAAGAATTAGAACACAGTAAGAGACTTCTTGAAAGAGAGTACAAACTACATGACGCTCCTCTGTCATTCTATTATTATATCTATATACTAAAAAATAACAGCGTCATTACCCCCGCAGAATAGCCATTTTACCCCTCGGGGGGTAATTACCCTCAGGTTAGGAACCACTGTTCTAAGGAGATGATCGTCAATGCACCCTTCAATATGTTCACTCAGGTGACTCGTTGGGTTAGGAAAAAGAGATTAATATATAATATAGACGAGGTGAATCTGCATTTTGCTGTATTATGATTATGAATATTTACAAAATTACATGGAGATGAATCATATTTTCAAATTGTTAAGTCAAAGGGTGATTAACCTTAAAAGGTAAAAACCTCTGATTATTGGATTTGTATTAAAAGCTTAGCACCTGGTCCGAGTGTTTTTCTTGGAAGTGTTCAAATATCACTTATCATAATTTTACTTCCCGAGGTATTTAGTACTGTTAAGCAAACAGAGTCAGAGCTCCGACTATTTATCGTATTGAGATCACACATTCTGTGTTATTTAGAGTGTCTCTAACGAAACACCTGGATGACTTATGACACAAGCAGGGATCGAGCATACAAAAACGGTGGATGGACCAGCAGGTTGGGCATTATATGTTGAGAAAGCGCGCACTAAGGTCACGATTACGGATGTCTGCCAAATAAATAAATCCAGTGATTTGGCGGAACGTCTCAGAAGGAGCATCGTACATAGCCATTGTTGGTATTTAATGACCCGTGATGATGAAAAGAAATACCATCGTGGAATGCAGATGTGTTGTGCAAACCGACGGGTCACACCGAAACTCACAAATGGCTGCAAGAACAAATACGGTTGACTGTCGACTGCTTTCCGACAATACCGACCAAATACCGATGTGACAAAAGGTCGGAACTGGAGAAAGGATCCATAAGGTTGCATGCGGCCCCGCAGATTACACATAGATAATTGGATTCGAATCTGTGACTACTACCTGCCTATTTATATAATATTTCCATTCGAATATTTTATTATAACACAGCATAATTTATCAAAATAATACGTATATTCACAGAGGAGTCTTTTAATTTTCTGAAAAATTAACTACCATAACAAGTATACAATTGTGCATAACACTTTACTTGTAGGAATTTATATCAATAAAGACTTGTCGTCCTTGGAAGAAAAAAATATATTAGACTTCTTGTGCTATAAAAAGCAAAATGAATGTTCATAATTATCTCGAAGATCAAATTCCTTCAGTATAAATTAAATGCATAGCATGAAGAAAATTCTTACGGGTATCAATAAAGCATTTCTGCAAGACTGCTCGTAGCTTAATAAGACTTTTTACAAATGCGTTCATTTAAACTATAGATATTATTCAAAGTAATGTCCAATTATATAAAGGTATGCAAATTGAATATAAGACCTAATTATATTTGATGAAAATAATCCTTAAATAAATTCTTAATTAACTGGCAAAGATCTGACTTTTTCTTGATTTGTTTATAAAAAAAATATATTCAGAATATGGGCTTATTTTGCAATGTAGCTGTCTATAAGCTCTTTATAATCCACTTTTTTCACCAAATACAACAAGCATCATTCAACCATTGGATCAAGGAGTAATTGTTATTTTAAAAAAAAAATATTAAATCAAGAGGACGTATCGAGATATTTTGGATAGAATAAAAAATGAATCATCAACTCTAACCGAGATTTGGAAAAAAATACTATTTTAGACGTAATTCAGCATATGCTATTCGTTAATTTAGCGCATAGATTTGTTGAAGAGGTATTTGAAACCTTACATCAAAGTGATATCGATGAATTACTTATAGATAATTCTATAAACGATGATGACCTTATATAACTCTGAATACTGACAATGAACCAGAAAACGATAATAAGGTGGAAGAAATACCAATTCTCTTAACAGCAAATATAATTTGAGAAGATCTACAACAATGCAGTAAATTGGAAAATCATTTTATTCTTCATGCTACGAATTCTGAACGAAAATCACAACGAAAATTATCATACAGTAATGATAATTTTTAATTAAAATAATAATTATTTCTCTAGTGGATGTCTGACATTTGAGATGCCAGACATCTTTAAAATTTAGCCAATGATGCGAGACGTCCTTGAAATGTTTGTTATTAATTTTTTTTGTGCGATTTTGGGTATATTTTATATAGCTGTTTCAAAGTTATGCGATTTTTAAAATCCATGGAACACATCTTCACTTTTTCTATGTAAGTCATAGCTTTTATTGTGCAATTTTTCACGGAACGCATCCACCGCACAAAAAAAGTTGAAGAGTTTACGCTAAAAGGAGACAATCGTTTATTACAGATGTTGTCCAATGATGAAAACCCACAACGATATTATTAGTGATAGCGATGAACGAATGATCTATTTACAGTGGTTCTTAAATTGGGGTCCGGTAATATGTATCATTAAAGTTATAACATCTAATTTGTTTATTTGAAAAATTAAGTCTCAAAAAGACGTAAAATGTTGGGATGAGACCGCCAAACAAAAAACTTGATCAAGAGGGGGTCCGCGGACTACATAAGTTTAAGAACCGCTGATCTATTATATGTATCTCATTAATCAAAATTCAATAAACATGTAAATGTATGTTTTGTTGATTGTTTAATAAAAAAATAAAGGATAATAACAAACTTTGATGTTTTTTAGAACGCAAAGACTATTTTTGGATGAATTTCAAACATCGTATAACACGGATTTGTATTACATGACGTTTTTCTGGAACAATATGATCGTGTTATACAAAATTGTTATATTCTCTTCATGTACTATTTATTTCTTTCTATTGTATAATTTTTTAAATTGGAAAATAGTTCTAAATTTATGAAATATTTTCAATTAGAGGTGGTTATAATTAATACATATACAACAGTACTAATGTAAAAATAAATTATCATCCTGTTTATGTTTGAAAATCATTAAGCAAAAGAAAATCTTCAAGATTTCCACAGTTCTGTACGTTTATAACATGGTATATTCATGGCTTTTTTTATTTTTCAGCTTACCTCCGTAAATTTAAAGCTATCCAGCTTCTAGTCCAGGAATGCCAGCCGGCTCGGATTTAATAAATGGAAGAAAAAGTTCCTCCGACCGCCTGTGCTTTAAAGCGTTTTTTGCTGGCGGATAACGCTCTAGACGCCTCTGAAAAAACCTTTTCACCATATATTTCAGCTTCGCTGTGAAAATATAACAATGTAAAATATTCAGCAAACTCTCGCTCTTGTGTATTTTTCCCACGTTTGCTTTAGAGATCAGTGTTTTAGCGGCTCTCTCATATTTCAATATTAGCTCCACGGATTATTCGCCTTAAAATTGAATTACCACTAGGAAACAATGCGCTTCAGACGTATATGATCGATTTTAATTTGCTCTCTGAAAATGATTCAAAATACTGATTTAACATTGTTTTGCTTCCAAAATACAATGAAAAATTTATTATAAATTTAAAAAAACTGAGTTGATAATTGACAATATTTTATGTTCAGGTTCTAAAAGTTATTGATATTGAAATGTTGTGCCTGTTTAGATGTTTATATGTCCTTGATTCAATTTGCAATGCCTGTAGTTGATAATAATTGATATTTAGAAGAAGAAAAAAAATAAAGTTCGGATTTAATGTATTGTATCTATTATTGATGTTTGAATGTAGCTTTTTTGCTAGAAATAATATGCAAATTGTGCTTATCAAGGTATAATTGAATAAATTATACAATGGGTTTGTTTGAAAAAATGTTTTCATTCACATGTCAATACAATTCTGATGTCAATGACGTTCAAATGAAGCGTATAAAAATAAAACATCATGCCGATGAATAGATAAAACGTCATAATTTAAGAAGTGTTATGCTTCGTTCTCTCAACCTGGTTACCTTGACAGGTCATGGCTGATCTGCTCTTCAAGAATGGACTTGATTTCGTGAAGGCTCTTCGTATGCTAAAAGAAAAGCAAAAAACATTCTCGAGCCCAAATTGTTAAATACAAGAACCGCATTGTTTTAGAGTCAACGTTTGGTATGTTGACGGTTGAGGATCTCGACTCTAGGACTGATGCCATTTGGCAACACATCTCATTTAATGGATAGTTTCGTTTGAATTGCGATAAATCGGGAAAACGCGAGTAATAATCTGTACGTGTATCCAATTTTAACGGATTTCATTCGAGCAATCGGTGCATCCTACGGTCCTTTTGCATTTGCATAATCACTTAGACGAGGTAAAATTGCACCGGAATATGATTGCTCGAAATAACGGGGTCCATGGCTCCGGCATCCATGGGTCCGTAAATCACATCTCATGGATTCATTCTCACGTCATTATCTCCAGAATCTTACGTAAGCTAATTGACAGGATCGTTGCATTGTCAACCGAGGCGCATGTGGGATGATCCTAGAATCTACTCCGGCGGATGGTGAATTTTCTTCAGTCGTGACTTAACAAATTATCGTATTATTGTCTTCAAAATTTATGGCCATGTTACGTGTCATGAGCTACAACTTTACTCGCTTAAAATACACTAAACGAATCACTTACATTTTCGCGTCATGCATTCATGCAATATTGAATGACGGCATGTATGCACAACCTGCTATGACCTCACATTTCAAAGGACTAATAAAACAGAATTTCTTTTGTGTGGATTCAAGTCAACGATTTGATAATATTACTGTATGAGCTTTACTTGGCCTCTCGAGTGCGTTGAAGCACTTCAGTATTTTTATTGAGCAAATATAATAAAACTTATACCACAATCTGTCAGCTTAAGAATTAAATACTAAATATATTTATTGCTCCTTTTATAAGTATAAAAAAAATATATAATTTTAAATCATCGTCAAGAAATAAGATGGATTTGAAGATTAGGGAGTTCATTAGAATATTGATAGTCATTAGCAAAGAGAAACATTTGCACTGAATTTAAAGAATATGCAGATTATTGATAGCTTTCATCTATATTTGCAGAAATATTTTCCAAAATAATTTCCAAATAAATTTCAAAAGGCTTGTATCATAAAAAGACAAACATCAAACTACCGAGATATAACTAGGGATATCAGCTGAATTCCTTCATATAAAGAGTATACATATCTATCATGAAAGTATATTTTGTTTCCCTCAAATTCTGAATCAAAGATAACTAACATTATTGAATTTTAAGATAGGAAAATCGATCTAACTTGTGTATGAGTTGCATACAAATAGCTGAAGCTTTTCTGCGAGTTGCTCTCCAATTGTTTGCATACTAGTCTAAAATAGAAAACAGAACGTTGTACACAGAATTTAGGATACCCACTCGTAACATTATAATTATATAACACACCGATAAATCCTTGAATAATCCTACATAAATATATTTTCGCCAAACATATAGTATGCCATTTTACGACCATCCTTGGGAATCGACTCTAAATACAATAAAATAAATCAGAAATGTATATTTTTCGAATATAAATTATCTATATTTTATAAATCAATAAGTTGTAGTCTAATAGTCGGACAATAGATCAATAGTCTAAAACGAACAATGTGGGTGGAATTTAATCCCCATATATGGGCATTTTTTGTTGGATTTTATTAGAATATAAATACAGCTTAACGATTCTGCATATTTCTGACAAGTCTGAGAATTGAGAGATATATCGCCGATTTATTTCAATACAACACGAGAATAAAATTTATTTCGATTTGATGGTCAATCTTTTGCTTATATATTATAATCTGACAATTATATGCGTTTTGCATCGGTTGTCATTGTAACGGTGACATGTTTCGTCAACTATGCATGCCACTTGTGGGCGACTTACGTCATGTTGCAGAAACGTTAACGTATGCTTATTTTATGATTTTGAAAATATATGAGGGTCAATAAATCATGATTATTTAGAAAATTTGTTGTTTTAGCATAAGTAATGGGGACGGATACGAAACCAACTGTGTATGGATTAATTCAATTCGGCATCATTTAAAAACTTCCATCTGGTTTATGCGACCTTTGGAGATTATTAATAGTTATTTAGCAACATATATATGTGTTAAAAATATTCATAACAAAAGGGAACTAGCTGGATCAAGATGGATACATTTTTCGATGTCGTCTCTAGAAGATTTAACTACTTGTTGTTTTTATTATTTTCCTACTAACTTCTATATTATATATTCAATACAATTCGCCAAAATAGATCATCATTTACTTATCTTATTCAACGTTCAAATAATAGTATAACGTTGATTTTTAAAATAAATATTTAAAAAATGACCTAAAGGCTTAGATATTTAATTGGCAAAAATCTACTCTAGTGAATGATAACCTAAACTTTGCAAATATATGGTTGTCGCGTTGGAACAATAAGAATTTTGAGAGCTTTTTCTTGACACATTATAGACAAAAAGTTTTAATGTTTTCAAGTGCTTGTCTTCAATGACATTAATTTTAGTAATAAAGATCGTTTATCATCTCAGAAAACAGTTACAATGACATTTTCTCTAGATTTTTAACATTTAGAATTTTAGGGGTGGGAAAAATTTAATGTTTCGAATATATTGATCTTTGAGCTTTGCTTTAAAAAATATCCAAAGCTTGAAGATCTGACTCCATTTCTTGGCCAAGAGATAAAACAGCATCTCTTACCAATTTATAAAGATTTGTCTAGGGATGAATTACTTCAAAGATGCTTGGGTGGCCATACCCAAAATGCTAATTAATGTTTTAACTCGACGGTTTGGCGATTGATTCCAAAGCACTTGCATTCTGGTGTAAAAATCATTGAAATATTAACATACATTACTGCTAAGATATTTAATAATGACTATAGCTTTATTTTGAAGATGATGAATACATTAAATATAATGATTGGCACCTACTGTAAAGTCTTTGCTGAAAATACCGATGAAGAGCGGATAGCAACGTAAGAGTCTTTCTGAGACAAAAGCAGCTCGTATAGCTCGAAAACAATAATAAGTCGAAGATAATTAGCTTTTTAAGAAAGCTGAAGATCTATTTTATGCACCTGGAATCATTGGTTGATCGGTAAGTCACTAAAATTGAGAGTTTTATCGCATTGAAACTTTAAACGAGATTATCTCGAAACTGCATTTTCAAAATGTTCACCAGATTGTAGCTTAAAAAGTTGTTTATCGATGTGACTGAAATTTTGAAATGTTTTTCACTATAATATTATCTAGTCAATTAAGCTAAAGTTTTAAAGTTTTCGCTTAAATAAATATTTTTTTGGGGTAAAAATTATCAAGAAAATGGTAAAAAATATGAAAAGCTTAACCAAAATGCCTACTATTTTTTTTAATTTTATACTTTTTTAAATTTTTATAGCTTAGTTGACTGCCTACACATATTAAAAATTAAAAAATATTTCCATTTTCGATTTCAGTTCAACAGGAAACCTTCGACAAGTGGCGAGTCGTTTGATATCACGAGAAAAGACCCCTAAGGGAATACCTTATAACTCCGCCATTTTGTTTTTATAAGGTTGTGGTAAAATGATACGATTATTTTTTCATCATTAAAAAAAACATGAAAAACGACTCATTTTCGAGCGTCTAAAGGGGCTGCTCCCTTAACCCTTCGGTCAATAAGATGGTCTGCCCAAATCATTATGATTTTGCAATTAGTTTTTTTTTATAGTAACTATGTATTGATATTATCAAATCTTCCTGACTTTGTCCTTTTAAGGGTTTTACAGGATTTAAAATTTAAAAATGTTTCGAGAAAAAGATATTTTTATTTTTGTACCTAGAGCCAATAAAATAGGTTTGGTTAGACTTAGATATTTTTTTCATAGGATTTGTACAGAATATTACGTTTTTCTTCATATTCCGTAAAACGTAAATTGAGATATTTCTTACGTTAACCTACATTTCTATCTTAGTCGTAAGAAATCCTTTTTGCTTCATATGTTTGGAAAAACCAGATTAGTATATTTCGTATGATAGTTTGTTTACTTATTTAATTGACGGGAGGAAATAAAGCCTTTCATTGATATAAGGATTAAAACTACTTGATCTATTGTAGTATATTAGATCCTGGATTAATATTACGAAAGATCGGATTCGAAAACAGATATAAAGACAAAAATTAATTATGTCAATTATAAAAATTTGAGAGTTTGAATGTATACAAATTTTGCCGCTATTGAGTGATTGGTTAGTAGTAATTAAAATGCAATTCTAAAATAATGATTTTGCTTATCATTCACTGATCCTATGAAAATAGCTTATACTTTATAATGATAATGGCAACTTGAGAAGAGGATTGATCGAACTGCTTATTTCGAAATGATTTAAAAATATGTAATAAGCATCTTGAGTCTTTAAATACTCCGTTACAATTAGGTTCGCAGTACAAAGTTTCGCCCAATCAGAACAATATTTTGACTCACGTTATTTCTTATATATGATAATAAGTAGCTTAAAATAAGCGATGTTAAGGCATTCATTTTTGCTAAATTGTTACTGCCAGTCGATATAAATTTTAATCCTTGCCAGCAACTTTCCAAAGCTTACGCAATCGTGAACTCAGACAGACGTGCTTAAAATTGAACAATAAATATCCATCCGAAATTTGTCATCCACAAAGGACACTTTCTAGCAATTTCACAGTCAAATTGCGCATCAATCGAGAAGAAAGTGTACTTTTAGAATTTCAAAGGACCTACTTCGTTTCAGGGAAGCACAACCATGAATTATGTATGGATGCGCTGATTCACAACAGATCGACTCGTCCAGAAGACCAAATGAATTGAGCCGTTCAATTAATTTATATGTGTATATTAATGATATCATCGCTCATACAACACACTAATTGCGTGTTGGATGAATTGAAGTTTATCACGTCGATTATTTCCAGTGCCATGGGATATGAGGATATATAATTCATTTAGTCGGTGATCTATCATCACAAATTGCTCGACTATCGTCAGTTCTCATGCTTGGAATGCTGAGATCCGCAGAGAGACTTATATGGTTCTTAGCATCTTCAGATTGAGAGATTAAATTGATATGAACCGTTCATAACAATAATCTATAGTTTCATTCGCTTTTTTTAATGACCGCTCTTGAAGCCAGCCTCGCGATAGGCTATTTATTATTGCAGAATCAGAGCTTTACAAATTTTATATATTTATGGTAAGAATTTATTGCTAAAATTTGTAGTCGTGTTTTTTTGCAGGCTGTTATTTTAAAAGGCAAATTCGGAGCTGTCGAGGCGATGTTATCGGCATTTATGAAACGGTCATCTTCGAATGCTTCGCATAAAAGTGCACATTTTCTATTCAATCTCACGTTTCATCTGAACTCGATTCCTATTCTATGGCGTCTCGGTGCTGTATCCATAAATAAAATGTGCGAACAAATTGAATGAATGATTTTTATGAAGCTGAAATGTAAGAACGAAAGCAAAAACAAAATTATACAGTGCAAAAAGTCGTCGTCGAGGCAAACTTGCAACGAATGGCGTACGAGAAGAACCTTTCGTTAAGGGTTGCAACAAGATCACAATTTACGCTTGGAATATTAAATTTATTTTTAAATTCAGATAAATTGATAAAATAATCAAAAATATTTGAATCGAATGAAAGTTTTGAAATCGCAAATATATAATAAGTTTGCTAATTAGACCAATCATAGTTCAATTTCATAAAAGGCACAATATCATATGAAGATCTGGACAATAAATCGATCTGAAAGATGTAGCAACTTCTCCATTTCAAGGCCGGTCCATCTTCAGATTTATAATCATGATGAAAACTCATTTTTACCTAATTTGTAATCTTGTCATTTATAATCAATTGTAGAAAATCTACTTTAGGACATACGAGGTCTGATCGAAAAATGCAGTGAATAATTTAATTTAATTACAAAGTAATAAGTTTAAAATATGAAAATGGAATTAATCTCCTTCAAAGTACTGTCCTTGGTTAGAGATGTACTTATCCCAACGTTGAATCCATGACTGGAAACATTTTTGGAAGGCTTCTTTCGGAAGAGTGTTCAGCTGCTCTTTCGTGGTTTCAATCTCAGAAATGGTATCAAAGCGTTTTACTTTTAGGACGGTTTTTATTTTTGGCAAGAGCTTGAAATCGCATGATGTCCAATCTGGTGAGTAAGGTGGATTTGGACACACAGGAAGATTTTTTTCAGCCAAAAACTCGCATTGTCGTGATGAAGAAGGCAGCCATTAGCTCATTTTTCTGATCTGATCGCACTATGCCCTCACTATCAATAAAAACAAACCACGTCTTGATGTTCGAGTTTGAATGACGTGCGACGACTTTTCCATTAGGAACTCTGCATTTTCATCTTAGGGTCATAGTCATACAAACACGATTTTCTTTTTATTCATCAGTCAAAAGTCTGGGAACAAATTTTGTACCCACTCGCCTAATTTGCAAATTATCGGTTAAAATACTTTGCATAGGCTCGTAAAAGATGTTAACTTTTTCAGCAAGCTAACAATTTTTGCCGCTTTTTACACGTTTTCGCCTGTTTTTGAGGTCAATGGACATCCCGATCGTTACTCGTCTTCAACCGACTCATTCCCGTTTTTAAATCGCTCATACCACTCATTAACAGTCTTCAAAGTTACCAAATTATTGCCATATACTAATTTTAACATTTGATGAGCTTCTTTGGTATTTTTTTTGCAAGTTTATGCTAACACGATGTTCGAAATCCATGATGCGCGACAGACGCGATAAACATGATCTCACTCTAGTGGCTATGGAGACTGATCAACTAGTTATAATATATACAAACTTGATACAGTCTGTCTCAGCAGATCAAGCTATCGGACATATGACATGAAATGGATGTAGCATCATCAGTTGCAGCTCTAAAAATTATTTCACTTTATTTTTTTATACTATTAAATGCATTTATAAATAGATGAAATTGTATGAAATTAAGGACTTATATGGATTTTTTTAATGTAAATAGGGTAGACGGACGCACCCTTATTAATTTCGTCGAGGTACCTCGCCAAAAGCCATTTTATTTCATCATAAATAAAAAAAGCAACACAAAGATCCATATTGTGTTCTTGTCGCAAGATTGTAAAATTCTTCAATGTAGCTAACCACAAAAACATTTTTTCTGATGTTATTATAAGATTCTGTGGCATTGTAAATAATATCCATTTTTATTGAAACATGTCAATAAATTGCAGAATTTATTGCAAAAAAATATTAAGGACACAATCTGCCTAGAATTACATTGAAAGGCTTGATTAAATTCCATTAAAAAATATTAATATTTATAACAACAAATTTGTTATTAATTTGCAAAATTACTATGATTTAAATGTCATTTGATTAATAAAAAAACTATGTGATAGTATGCTATTCAATACGTGTTAACAAGTACTTAAATGTATTAATATAACATGTCAAGAGTATTCATTAACTAGATCGATCATTACAAGCTGGGTCGATTAGCATGGTAAAATTGCAAGGAGAATTAGTTGAAAATATGATTGAATAGGTGGTAATATATTAATATGTTTAATTTAAAAGAAGTTATATCGTCACTCCTGACACTTCATCGATACACAGGTGGTATCCGTAATATGAGAGCGTTTTTGCTTTTGAAGCAGTTTGCTGATCTTTCATTCAGTCCATGCGCCTCTACTAATGAGCGCTGTCAGCCTCATTAGCACCACCAGATAAAGATAAGGATGGATATATTATAAAAGAAATCAACATGAATCTTTGTATGAGTGAATATATTTTCCACCAGTTAAACGACACTTACCAATTAAACGTTGATACTTTTCGAATTGATTGAGAGCCTGGAAATTAACAATTCCCCTCGGGTTCGATGGTGTTCTCGGCTGATTTATAAAATTTAATACAATTGAGGAATTCACAATGTCCACTGTATTTTCAATGAAAGATCACACGATAATGCTTCATTGAATCTTGTAGTGCTTATTATGCTCTGAGACTTCTCAATGAAGTTCGTCGTATATTCCGAGAAGACATAGCGAGACTAATTACGGCCGACCTGAATGAATGCGAATTCGCTCCGAAAGGATTCTTCATCATAACCTGAGCGAGGAGGAAAATATCCTTCACTTTTATCTACAATATCACAGTCTGTGAAGATTGTAAAACTTGTAGATCAAACGCAACCACGCTTTACAATCTTGGGGTTCTCACGGTGAATTATATTTCATACAGAAAATGAGCTGAAGCTATACAAACAGGAGAGATAAGCATATTTGCACAGCGGACATATTAGTATTTCCACTACAAATACGAATTAAAAAGCGTACCATAATGGACATATTTATGACTGTAATAAATCACAGTAAGCTATCAGATATTCCTTATTATCATTTTTTATCTAAGGACTCGACAGAAGCGCTTTTTGCTCCTTATTCTAAACTACAAATTGCCAGAATGGAGACATGACATTAAGCTTAGGCATCATCTCGCACATTTTTTTTCGTACATCCAAAAATGATTCACACGATGATTTATCATTTTGGGGCTATTCATATGGCTGATATTTAACGGATGTTATGATATTTTTGAGCAATTTCCATGGAACGTTGTGCAATATTAATTTTTGAGTACACTTGTAACCACAGCCCGGGTCAATAATTGGGGTTTGCCATATTGAAATTCCAAAGACGTGATTAGACCGCCTTATGTGTTCATTATATTCGCACATCTTCATGGCGTATGCAAAAATTTCGCTTGGATAATCAATATCCTGCCAAAAAGATTGTCATAAATTTTGCCAGCGTATGTAATTAAATTGCAAATTGTATGGATTAATGATAATTGGATTTGGAACAATTTGCATGTATGATTTCATAGGAAATCGTATATTACATCCATAAATAGTACAGTCAGATTTCGACTTACAACTACCTCAACTTATGCTTATTTGCACTTATAACGAATTTTAGGAAATATTATTGAAATTTTAGGACAAATTCTTAAAACGGTGCGATAACAAAGATGCAATTTAACTTTTGGACAATGACTATGAAGATCTTACAAACTAATGTCTTTAATTATTGATTATTCGATCAAAGGTAAAGGGTATAATCATTAGAATTAGATATGGGGATAGAGGGTGTTTTGCACATGAACCGACATTTTTTTTAAGGATTAGGGGAAAAAATACCCAAAATTTCTCCTTTAAAGCATCATAAAGTTTTAATCTGTGGTCGTAATAGCAATTTTCAATCTAAAATTATCATTATTTTATGCAATTGGTATAAAGAAAATTTCTTCTAAGCTTCCAAGGTCATATAAAATGGGTAAACGAATGACAAATGTCAACTTTTAAATTTTTTAAACAAAAAGCGAACAACTATTTTGAACTTAGTTTAGTTTTAAAAAGCTCTCTAGATTATACCCTTTCTAATGATATGCTACATGTGATGAAAAATCATTCAATAAGTCGTTAACCCAGACACCCAGGACATAGGGACTATGTTTGAAAGGTAGCAAAAGATCCCCCTAGCCCCTAAAAATATTTTGTCAGTATATGTGCAAAATACCCTGTATAATTTTGGAAAAAAATAAACTCAAATTAATACATACATTGGCGTCATCTGTTTGTCGTTTATGTCCGTGGATAAGCACAAAAACAATTCCAAAGATTTTCTCATCTTTGAGGGCCAGACTATTTCAATTAAGATCCCAGCCAAAACACCAAAGCATACAACATAAAAAAGATCTCTTGTTTCTCGGCGAGAATTCAATATTGCCAGACATTTTTAACTCTCCGTGTATAATTAGGCTGTCCGAGATTTGTTTATTTAAGCTCGCAGCCGCAGTATCATTATCCATTCGGCTTATTGACAATCACCGGCAAAGATTGACAAGTGACCGAGTAATAGAGGGGAAAAAAATAAAACGTGTGATCCTACAATTGCAACATCTTTGGGTCGTGGGCTTCGACCCACTTAAAAGAGGTGCAGTTATTCAGCTTTTAGATAAATGCTCTTTGGGCGTGCAGCTCAACCACATTCTTGCACAGAGTCTATCATAGATCTTCGTCATGCTGTCCAGATTTTCGGATTCGTTACTCATCCTTGGGAGATCACGGCTGCATATCTAAATCGATTGCTAATATTTTGAATAGCTCTCCGGTTGCGGAAAAAGTGTGTCGCTGCCGCTGTCACCTTTGACAGTTCCACTTGCCATGCTTATCTGGATAAAGATAAATGTTTTAAGCATCTGAATGTACGATATCTTTGAGTACACTTTCTAGAGTACTGGATAAGTATTTCGTCATCATCATAATACGGTCGCAAGTAGTCCACTGCAGGATTAGAATCTTTGAATGCGCGTTCAAGGATAGTGATCACGACCATCCATATCATACATTCACCTCGCCATGCGTTTGTTGTTCTTATAAATATAACCAACGACTTTTAATTTGGTCATATCGAAAAAAACAAGATATTATATTTCATTTTAATTGAATATGCTTCATCTTCTGATTGCCTGATAATTTTGCTTTAGGCAATCTTTACGTGCAAAATTTTTAAAGGGAAATCATTTTATTTCTAATCACTTCAATCGGTTGGTACGAAGATGCACTGAGCTTTCCCAATATTGGTTTTATTTAGTAATAATACAAGATTTCAATCAATGATATATTTTCTTTCACTATCTACAATTTCTTGCCATCTTATAATCAGGATGCGACAAAAGCTTCCAATTAAATTCACTAATTTTTTAATGTTAAATCAATTCTAAGTTTAAATGTCACTGTAAATATCTGAATAGTTTGATTTGGTTTTAATAGTAGTTAATAAATCCACCATATATATCCCACCAAACTCTTAAAAGTTTATTTTTTGGGTGTAAAGACACCTTTGCTGTTGGAATTAGCTGCTTATCTTTATCTGTCCACTGTCTTTTTCTTGTGACGTTATGATAAACAGTCCATTATTCGTCACCTGTTCCACCAAACGATCAAAAAATGGTTCTCTTTCGAAGTGCGATAAAATGGAAGTGCAGATTCGTTGCTGAGAATTGGATTTGGATAGCTCATGCGGTACCCATTTTCCAAGCTTGGATACTTTCCCAATCTCCTTAAAATGACGAAAAACTATTCCATGAGATGAATCCATCCTTTACACAATCTGATCCACTGTTAATTGTGGCTCTGACTTCACAAGATTTTTAATAACATCGTCATCAAAATTAACAGGACGTCCTGAAGCGGGGTTCATCATAAAAGCTGCTTTCTGCAACTTTAAATTTAATTTTTTTAAAACCATCTTTGGGCAGTCCATACAATGATAGTGTGTTAAATTGTGTTTTATTTACACTATTTAAAAAATTCCCAAAAATGCGTACGAACTTTTGGACTGACCTGATAATTGTTCATTAACCATATTCACCCTATTTTGCTCCACTTGATTATCATTTATTTAGATCGATGGAGCACCTTTTGATCGACAAAAATTTAAAGAATATTGAAGAAGTAAAAACAAAGATTTTTATGCAAATTGCATATTAAAATTACTAAAAATATGGAAAAAGCTATCAAGGGTAAATATATAATTAATAATTGATGTGGTCTTACATATGTATATTTTGAGTTGACTTTTTATTTTAGCACACAATTCCAGAAAAGACGAGCGTAATCTTATGATCACACAGATTTTTTACCTAATAGATGTATTTATGTTTATTAATTTTGGTGCACTTTGTGTTTAAATAAAAATACATTAATAATTTATATCGAGAGAGGTGAATTATGTAAGATATAATCTTTGAGTGATTGTAAATTAACATTATTTGCATTATTGCTATCCATCGTTTATTCATGGTTTGGTTTGCTCATCGTCTCAATATTTACTTTTTTAGAAGCACAAAATTAGGGAGCATCTGGTTCAACACAATCAATAGAAAGTTTATAATGAAAGTCAAATAACTAAACCATCAAGTCAACACTTGGTATAATTGTTAAAAAAGCTAGATCTCCAACGACGAGGTAATGTTTATTATATAAATTGGATAGATATACGTATGTTATCAAGCATGGCTTTAAAAACAGCATCATAACTGTCCAAATGAATCGTAATGGGTGGAACTAGAGACAGCTTATTGTATGGGGTCCTGAGAGCCGATACAACGTTCTTAGACAATGTGTTGAAGATATCCGGACGGCTGTCCTCCATACTGACAGACACGCGGACACACAGACGGTCTCGAGGAGGAAGTGCTTAATTATCGTTTCAAATTGAATAAAAACATTTTAATATGTGAACTGTGTAGATCCGAAGCGGGCTTATCTGTAACACACAGTCGCACAGATATGCTAATAAGGAAGATATCCCTAGCGCGCGTGGGAACGGCTGCCTCGTCACGCCAACCGTGAACTTTTTGAGCAGCTCAAAAACAAATTTGATCGGCTATAAAACGCTTCTGCGCCCCAAAAATGAAGAGATAACTTATCTGACTAATTGAATTAAAGACCCCAACGCCTGCTTCGACAGCGGACTAACTATGGGCGCCGATGGCCGCCTTCCGGCAATTGAGCTTCCTTGAAGATTAACGATGGGCAAAATTCGTTGAAGAACTAATTTAAAGCAAATAGGATTTTAGCATACAATAGATCATTGGTTATCCGAGTTACTGAGGAACACAAATGATTTAGATTGCCATGAAAATAATATTAAATGATTTATGTATGCATCGGTAAAATCAAAATATTATCTATAAAACATATTACCTTTCAAATATTATCATCCTGGTAACATACTTAATATCCAGTAGTTTGTTAATTGAAATTATTTGTAGGGACGTTCATTAATAATTTGGAGCAATGAATAGTTATGAGGAAGTGTGAACTTGTTTAGGTCTTGATTTCATCCCGTCACTCAATGTGCTTATAACTCGGATATTGAAACTGTAGAGAATATTGAATGTAATGTTTATTCTATTTTTTAACACTAAACCTACCGATACTTCATATATACCTATTCTTACTACAGTGGGTCAAGTAACTAGTCTTTAAAATGGAAAATTTGGAAAACCGTGATAATTTGGAAACCTAATTAGGAAAAATAATATGCTATCTTTATTCATGTTCACCGCAAATTTTGCAAATTATTACTGGGTACTCGAAGGCACATTTTCTACACTCATATTTGTTGTATTTGAAACAGATTTTTGAAATTTTGTTTTTTTTGCACAAAACCTATTAGGCACGGTTTTTGCACTTGCAAAAGAGAATCCGAACTTGAATTTGTTGACGTTTTCTGCATTATTTATTTTTCTTCCTGTTACTCATGTTGAAAATCTTCTGCAAGTTCTTCAGCTGATTGGAATAAAAATTGTTGTATAGAATTTTTTTCGCCGGTTGTTTCTTTGTATAAAACCCATGAATTGATTCCAGCCAGGTCAAGAATAATGAAGAAAATCTGCGCTGGCTATCTTTGCGATTTCACGGAGTATTTTCTTGCCATTTGATCCGTCATGTCTACACCGTATTTAGTATTATTGTAGAATCTGATCATTTCAGGTATACGCTTACCTTTTTTTTGACGCTTATAGATTTATGCTTTGAACTTAGTAGAAAATAATGAAATAAGAATTCTTGACTCGCAAAATAGTACTATAACTTGAAATGTTTACTGCTTACTTGGAATAGAGTGAAATTTGCTATTCATTCGTCAGCCAACAACAAATATAACGTAATATAGCAAAAGAGGATGCAATAACAAAAAGTCCTAATGCAATAGTTTTGTATCACAACCACACATACAAATCTTCATGATATCACATGAATCTTTGCACGGGTCAAATGACCCATTGCGGTAGTTAGGGCAGATTACATATATTTCTCGGTAAAAAAAATTAACAAGAGAGAAGTAAATATTCAAAAATATATTTAATGTATTTTTTAATAAAAGTAATAAAGGTAAATTGCAATGTGAATGTTTTTCTCAAGAAATCATGACAAATGGATCATTTGACCCGTCGTGGTAGATTTAGTGTTAAGTATTTATAAATTGTCTATTGTCATGAATCTATAAAAATGGGATAAGCTAATTCTTCTAAGCTAAGGCTTCTAAGCTCAGCTCCGAGTGAACCTCGAGTCAGCTTCAAACTTGGATCAGCTTTTTAAGCTCGTTCAAGTTTGAAGAAGCGAAAAAAAAAACCTAAATAATTTTCCTATAAGAATCATACTGGAAGTCGATCCCGAGACAATTTCAAATTAAAAAGCTCCCAAGGCAAAAAAAGTTTGCTTGCTTATATCATAAAATAAATTTATTACGTTTGGGCATAAAAATCTTAAGTAAGCACAGGGTCAAAACACCGCGTCTACCGATAGGACTCAAAAGACGCGCATATGCGTAACCCGACGGGAATGTGTTAATAATGTTGATAAAAAAAAATGAAAAGTCCTTGTGGTTATTGATTTAGTAAGTATTTCATAATTTAATAAAGATTATCCCAATATGGAATGAAGTACATCGACAAATTTGAATGATCGGAGGTATCAATATTTTCGATCGATCGTTTCATTAGATTAGATAATCTATCGAGGATTTTAATACTTATTTTATTTAAGTACTAATGAAACTCTTAGCGTTCCCACAGAAGCAATTTGTCAGAATTTTGACAACTATTAATTAACATTGGTTTCATTATTACCCTATTATTGTAGGGTAATCCAAAATCTATCAATTTTGTACAAACATGTGAGTCTTAAACACAGCATATATTAATATTATATGTTAAACTAAATATTTACATGCTTATTCGATTTAATCTTCATTGAGCATTTCCACGGAATTATAAACGATAAAAAATGGCAGTATATTTATATTTTTACATCTTTTGTCATTCGTGTATCATCTATGAAGATTTTCGCTCCAGAAACCCATTAATGTTGTATTTTTCCACAAAAAATTGTCGTTAATATGATATTATAATTTTTAACCAAAAACATGCCTAAATATGTTTTTATTGACACATTAAGCACCTCTTCATAAATAGTACATTAAGTACTCGAAAGTACACATATTGTTATGTACATAGGCATAGAGCTCGCCCACGCAGCATAGATTTCATGCGTGCGTGCTTTGTAAAGTACTCAATGCGCACGCGCATAGAATGATCCTCTGAGCATTTTTAATTGAAGAGCTTTTATGTTTATTTGTTTACAATGGACATATAATGAGACAATCCAGCTAATTTGTTTTAAGTAAATGTTGACCGAAGAAGTCGAATGTTTGCTTATCGTCGGTGAAGAGACTAATAATATTCGTCCGGCAAACGTTTTCAGCCCTTATGGTGACACTCTGATTGCCGAACAGAAACATCGCTTTTTATTCCTTCCGTCGGCGGAATTCATTAAGGACTATTTGAATGATGAGGACGGATCCTTCATTAATTATTTCGTATGTAGAAATATGTCGATGAATGGACACAGGTTGCGGTGCCTCCTGAATATGTTATGTCATTTGCGTATCTTCCCAGGTACGAATATACACACAATCGGGATGTAATAGTTGCGGAATGACTAAGTGTTGGTCACACATTCTTATATTGCCTTAAGCACCGTTTCTCGGAAGGTCGTTTATATTCTCTGATCTGCATGAACAATGGGTTTGTACTGGACGCACATAATTGTACGTAATTGTATTGTTTACCATCTACCAACGGTCTGATTACTCAATTATTACATAAAGTCCTGCTATCTTCTATTTTTCTGCTTCGATTGCTCTGCTCAGCTGTTTAATATAAACGCTTGAGGAATACCGCAATTGTTATATAGCAGAACAACCAAAGTCGTTCGAAGTTCTATTGAATTGGAAACTAACTGAATTTAAAGGCAGTCATTTGGCTAAGTTTAGTGAACCCACGTTTAAACATACAGGAAATCGGAAGGAAGAAGCTTGATGCCCAGAACAGCAAACCTTAGATAAGACTAAGAAACGAAAGGAAGAATAGAAAATAAAAGGATTAATTAAATCGGACAGTGCCTCATATAATTGAATGATTTATAACCAGGGCTTTGAAGTGGAACTGAACTGAAAACCGGTTCCAAAATATCACTTTTTTCGGTTCGGAGTACGTTTTAAGCAAAATACATAATTTTTGTGTTGATATAATATTATATGTAGCCTTCACCATTCTTATGTAGGATTTGTTTGGTAATCTTCACCTAATAATACTGTAGTCTTTACTCCTTGTTCCAGTTAAATCAAGATTTCAGATAATATTGTTATCGATCCAAGTTCCAGCATGTAATTTTAATTCCAACATTGTTATGTATTTTGTTTGGCTTAGCTCTTTCTATAATATATATTTGCTATGTATTGTACCCAGACTGAGACTCCAAAATTTAAATTTATTTTCTAGTGTTATGTACTTTTGGCTTAGATTTCCGAA
The DNA here is from genome assembly GCA_008973525.1 of Stenopsyche tienmushanensis. NCBI lineage: Eukaryota > Metazoa > Arthropoda > Insecta > Trichoptera > Stenopsychidae > Stenopsyche > Stenopsyche tienmushanensis. The sequence continues at coordinate 188,757 of WACJ01000111.1, read as the reverse complement.
TTTTCAACTGATAAGCGTCAAGTTTATCTCCTTTCGTTTAATAAATTACATTATTAAATTTTTCTAGTTTTAATTATTATACATGTAACCAATTACTTATATTATATACTAGCTGGTACCCGGCGCTTTGCTGCCACAGATCTATTGTATGTTAATTGTAATACATCTATATTATTTGAAAAAGGGCAAACGATAAATTGGCAAAGTTTTATCGTATTCGAACAAACGGTATGGCAGCGCATAAAATACGAACAAACAAATTATATTTTTTTTTAATATTAGACTATGCTTATATTACTCGCACAATTCTTAGCAATAAGTGGACGAAGTTTTATCGCAATCTGATGAATGGTATGGCACCGCATTACATACGAACAAAGATAGATTCATTTTTATATATTAGAAGATGTCACCTACGTGATAGCTCTAAAATTTTAGGTATTTTCTAAGAAAAAAAAAAACAGTAAATAAATTCATAGCTCTTTCTAAATTATGCTAGAAAATAAGTTTTTAATACAAATAAAAATATTTAAAAATGAATCCCTTAGAGCTGAATAGAAAACCATAAACGGTTGGACTTGTAAACTCAATATTTTCGGGGTCAAATCTATTATACAAGAGGTGTGGCTTTGGTATTTTGCTAAATTTAAAGTATATGCAATACTAATATGTATCACCGAATTTCATATATAACGTTGGATTTATGTTTGAATCAATGAACCGTGGCTTTATTGTAAATTTGATAATTTGAATAAATATAGAAACTATTTTTCAAATGAAGAATATAAGATAAATCTATTTTTACAATGAATGCGAAATTGAATTCCTTCAATTACGTATGAAAAGAAAAGCTATACAAATTGTATATTTTCTAATTATCCATAAACGTCTCCTCGACTTGATAAAGCAATCAATCACGACATTATACCGTAGAAATGCTTTGAAAGTCATATGAAAAACTATCTCTAATTGTATATATCTATGATCTTTTTAAATTATTGGCAGTGTGTGATTTGTTATACGGCACACAACGGAAGCTATCACATGTTTCAAATTCTTTAGCGGCGTAAGTTGGACACTTAATGCGAAAACGTTGGCAAAATGTCATATAATTACATATAAAAAGCCCACATGTACTACCTTTATTGTATTTCACTTTATAGATGCTTCTTGTGTGACTTGGAAATTATAGGTGTGGTCATGCGAACTTTCTTATTATGCTCTATCTGCGTTTACGAAGAACATCATATCCGTGTAATAAAGTCCATATTTAAAATAATTACGGGGTATTAAAGGTTTTGAGGTGTTACTGGAGCTTTTCTTGCGTAAACATTGATGAATTGAACAAACCTTCGAACTGTAACCGAGCATTAAAATCGTTATTGTGCTGAATGGGCATGTTATTATTGATACGTAATTATGGTGAAATTGTATTTTGAAAGGGTTTTTGGTGGTCATTAAATTCGCAAATGCGATTATTTTAATTTTTCTCTTTATTATATGACGAATGAGGTTATCGCGCTCATTGCGAACGAGTTAATAAATTATATCGAAGAGTAGTTGATCATCCCTTGTCATAATAGGACATTTTTTCACTATGAGAAAATTTTTGAAATATCATTTATCATAATTGGTATGAATAGTCTATCGTTTATTTTCCCATAAAAATAAACGTTTGAATTCCATCGTGAAAAAAAGAGCGTATCCTTGAAGCATCTTCAAATTACATCGCAATGCATCACGTCGAAGCCGCATACCAGAAATCATGGTTGCACTTGCATCGGTCCCGCCTTTCTCTGACCTGGCAGCCACCTTCCGATCCTTATCGGGTCGAATTCTCAATGGTGCTCCTAAACGAAAATATGTTCGAAAAGACGATTAATTGAACACTCCTGTCGGGTCCGACTTCAAGTGTCTCGACCGGGAACACACCCTTAAATCTCGACATTAACAGCCTCAGCGAAAATTAACAAACAAAAAAATGCACACACAACATCCTTACAAAATCAATAAATTATACAAAAACGATATATTGCACAGAAATTTCGCAAAATTACACACAGAACACATTGGACTTCTCAATTATACATATAGAGCCATCATCTACGATTTATCGTCCCGATTAACGCGCATGTTGATGATCTCAGCGATCAGATCATCTCCTTGTGTAACAATACTTTGTTTATATTTATAAAAAGTAAAACAATAAATAATAGAAAATTACGACTTTTAGTAGGTTAAGTTTGACAGTTGAGGAAGATTTTGGCGAATTGATGAGGCTAATAAGCATCGTCTGCATATATTAAATGTCATCTGCGAAAGGATATTATTATTAAATATTTTTTGTTAATTAATCATAATTTAGGTACGTGATTATTGAAATAACGATCGATATGTCATCATCATGGAGTCCAAAATTAAAAATAAATAAATCTACAGACAATTCATAATAATGCACGCAGTTTATCCATTTACATAGTACAGAGTGCGGCAAGGATTTTTTAATAATCCCCATTTTTTTTAAATTACTATCATCAATGATTTGGAATAGCGAGACAGTGAATGGCCATGCAAATATAAGGATATTCTTAGCTCATAACGTTCGTAAATGCTCCTGTTTAATGTCCAAAAACTGTTATATTCCATCAGACTTGTATAAATGCTAAGAAAAACGGTTTTCATTTATATGCAACAGTGTCCTTCAAATTTAGACAAACATGCATGACTCTGTATAATTGTTTGTAGCAAATTAACAATGAATCACTCAATTACTCGATGCTTAAAAAATCTCTTGAAAAATCCGACAATGTCCGGAAAAGAGTATGATGATGGCATAGTAAATCGATTTCCTTGACTGTTTTCAATATCGGGTAATACCAAAACCGCAATTACGTCAATGCACATAATTATTAGGCGTTTCTAAAGGATGCTAAATTAAATTTGAAATATTCTATTAGCTACAGATCTGTCGAAATTTGGAACAATTTGGCTAAATTTACATAAACGCGAGTGTATGCATGATTGTTAGTAAGCGTTAATGGGCGTGCTTTTAAGAGGGCGTCAATGGAGTTTGATTAAGACGGTTGGTTAGATCTTTGTTAGATATATTAAATTGATTGATAATCAAATGATTATTTTAAATTTAACCCTTTTCACTCGAGACTCTTCATCGCGCGGCAATTCGAGACGTTTCGCAGCATTTTTGGCGAATTTCTTATCACTAACTTAAAATCATTACAGACACAAATTAATGCATAAAGCTTTTATACTTTAACATTTTATATATCTGTACACCTTTATGAATATATTTTCTTTAATATTAGTCTCTGTAATTTTACTGTGTGTGATATTTCATAAAAAAATTGCCAAGATGCATACCCGGCTTGAAGGGGCAAGTATTACAATAATATGTGGTTTGTTGTCTTTTACTGGCTTTGCTTCTTTGAGAACAGAATTTGTAATCTTTTCTAACTCTAACTTCAAGCGGATATCTTCGGAATCAAAGGTTGAAGTCGAGGCTGGATTAGGTGGCTGGCGACAATCTCCAGTCAGTTGGTGGTCCAAAGTTTTCACACATCACGAGTAATATATTTGGGATTTTTCAATATTGGAACTCAAAAAGCATGATGGCAAAAATATTTCTTCTACTCTCTGAATCAGTCAACAAATCATTTAAGGATTTAAAATCTAAAATTATTACGGATGAATTAATATATATATATATTTTTAAGAAAATTGCTCGATGATCTTCTGCCAATCGAAATAGCAACAAAGAAATGCAAAAAAGTGCTAAATTTATTGAAATTATCACGTCAAAAAAGGTGTAATATTTTAGATATTCTTTACGAATCTCTACTAAAATATAAAACCAAACTCAATGACAACTGAGAGGGTTTTTTCGATAGTTTATTTCGCTGAAACCAAAAACTTCAATATTTCACTTGGTTTCACGCCTTTGTCTACGAGAAAACGCGTTGCGCAACAAGGGATGATACTTCCGATGGAAAAATGTTTCTAATGAAGGGAACTTTGTAGAAAAATAAGATGCTCCATTTGTATTTTTATATAACACTTAATAGATTTTTTACAGAAAAATTCCGGGTTATATTTGAATCACCCTCGGATACATATATAAAATATTCGAATACTCGAATTTTCGAATATTATACCAATTTCATATTCGATATTCGAATAATCGATTTTACGAATATTTGGGACCCCTAACCGCAAGTGATTAAGTGGCTGATATCTTCTCTGTTGTTTAGTCATTTTATATAGCATATGCGAATTTATTAAGCGAAGAAAAACAGATTGCGCCACCATTTTAGTGATTTTCTTAAAAAAACAGTACGTTGAGGTATACTGATCTGTAAAATGGACAAATTTATTACTACATTAGACTTCAATTCCACCTCGTAAAATTCGTTTTACAGAAGTAATTTCTGTATTATTCCAGTTCTTCAAGCATGTGACAACCCTCTTGTCCTTCCATGCTAAAACTAATGTATTTCTTTTGTGGTATGCTACTGTCAATTTCTTGCTGAATTTTTTCTTGTCCTGATAAATGCTTCCTATTTGTCAAGATAGTTCCTTTCAGGTGGAATTTCAATTATTCTTCAACCAAGACAATGCTCGTATCCGCATCAAACCGAGTGGTGAGCGAGAGTCACCTCTCAAGTTGTAGCATCAAATCACATGGTGAGGGAGAGTCACCCCTTGAGTACAAAAGAAAAATATTTTTAAAATCATTCTCAATTTGCATTCAAATTAATATTATGCTACTATTAATATACTTAAATGATTCGCCCCATAAGGATGCTTTATCTGGAAAACAACGGGAAATCACCGCAAAAAAAATTGTTTCCACAAAGCGAATCTTCTGTGAAGATCAGAATTCTCAACAAGCAAGGTCATTATAATTGTGTTTTATGTTATGAATATTTTTCAGTCGAAAGTCGCATGAATGTAAATTTTATTTCGATGATATATAATTCATTAGCACAGTTGAAGACTTCCGTGGACGAAATACTTCTAATGTCGAGCTCATGATCAATCACGATCTATGTATACCCGATTTATGCAGATCGATCTGATCGTAATTTTAATTTGATTACGTATCATCGAATTCCGACGAGGCATGCGATCATTCGAAGAAAACTCAAATCACGATCTTGTGCGTTTTGACTTCTCGGATTCATGGTGTGAGTCACACTTTAGGATCCCTGGAGATGTTCACATCCGCGAGTCGTCTGCTGGTCTCACGGTTGAGCTTCTCGATGACTCAAGGCTTCTTACCTGAGATAGATCTGCCGTTTAGGTAAAGAGGTAGAGGTTTTGCGTATTGGATAGTCAAACAATTGTCGACTCATCGCTAAATACTCGATGCACCGACAAACTTGAATACTGCAACCTAAAAAAACACCCAACGATCGTGTTAACCATCGTTGAACGTAGAAAAATAATCTAAATTGTATCTGCTTGTGGATGATTTTGTGTAAAGATCACATCACGGATTCAATGCTAACTTCTTCACGACATTCAAATGCAGCTGCTTATTGCTCGTTTTATTATCACAACAATCAATATCGTATTTATATCCAAAGAGAACATGATCGTTCAAGCAGAAGTCCTTGCCTAATTTACCTTAATTGCACGAGGAATATCTTCACTCAGATTTATTCAAATTAATTAATAGCACCTTGAATGATGGCTGCTGAAATCGTGCTCGCTTGATTATGTGAATTATGCTTTATTAGCGAATGTTTTTCTAGGATAAATCCAGACGATATTTATCTATCGGCTCCCAGATGATGAGATCTTAGTTGACCTTGATAATACGTAATCACGATTGATGAAGTGCAATCCTTAGGAGTAATTGTCGGTTTGAATAGGTTCACGTGAGAAGGCTGCTTCGGTCTTCCTATAATGACACGGTATTAGCAGCAATGGTTGCAATAAAGGATGATGCCAATAATTGATGCCGGGATGCACACACCGGTACATTTGCAGTCGATGAACACAGCATCCCGCAGAATCACATAAGGAATGTGATTGTCGGGGACAGAATGCCGCAAAACTGCCGTTCCAAGATTCATTCATGCCACTAAGAACCTCAAACCGCGCCAAACGTATTCCAGAATCTAAATTAATCGATGGAGTTTCAATACGTTCTTCAAAACATTAACATTCCAATACTTAAAGCTATATACATTAACGCTTCAGTTTACTGACGCTCGTTAAATAGAATTTGTTAAATCCTTCATAGAAACTTTACGGATATATTCACATGGATTACAGTGGAAGATCATAAATTCAAATGATTTAAGCTTAAAGTTTGGCATTTGCCGAATTTTCAAAAATTAAAAGTGATAAGATAAGAAATAGAAAATGGTCCAAATGAAGACAAAAACTCACAAATTTATTGCTTGGAGGAGAAAAAAATCAAATTTCATTTAAATAATTGGCTCCTTGCAATATTTTTAAGGGGCCATTGTCGGCCACTTTGGCACGCCTTTCATGGCGTTTATGTGTTTTTTAAAATGTGATCGATGACCACACCTCCTGTAGATTTGAACCCAAGACGATTGATTTACGAGTCCGACTGCAAAATCATGGAATTACCTACAGGTACAAGAAAAATATTCAAAGCAGAAAATTCAATATATTATTGTATATAAAAAATAACATCAGTATACATTTAGCAATATAAAACACCATGTATAGGTTTTTAAACATTATTTTAGTAATTGAATTCAGTTGCCAAAACTAGGTCACTGGTTCATTGCAGACCTAAGCACACATAAATAAGAATCACAAGTTTACCATCTTATCCATGTATTCACCATGCCATGCGCTCAATATTGACAAAAATCAATATAGTTGATATTTTTTTATTAAAGTATTGTCATTAAATTGTTCAAAGGTTCGATGAAGCTTTTGTCTTGATCAATTGTTATCTAAATAGATCGATTATTTAATACTCCACAAACAGATATTCAGCGACTATTCTATTTATCTATTTATATTATGCTAGAAGAAACTATTATATTTAATGTCTATGAAATACATGAAAATCGTCTTAAATTCATTATTTATAGAAGGATACAGATCATTATTGTTTATATTTGAACACCATTTATACATTAAAAATCAATCTCACTTATTATAACCTTGTCGGAATGCAGAATTTAATATTTATCCAGTATTGCGGCGTCTTTAAATGTGATCGTGGTTATTTGTTTGTATTGTAAATGTTGTTGCTTCTTTAGCCGAATTCTCAAGCCAAATATACAATGGATTTGAAAGGCATTGAATCCGTTTAATAAAATTTACCCTAAATATTCAAATCGCATTTAAACGATATTCATAGTATGCAGGAAAGCGCTGTCACGATTTATTGACCATCGCGTCAAATTCGACCCAGTTTTTTTTTTGCGATTCCAACTGCATTTTGTGGGAGACTGACGGATGAAAATACAGCCGTCATAATTCGAAGACGTATTAAACCAGTTTCGGAAGATGGAATTTTTATTGGACGTTATGAAGAAGGTTGTTAATTGCGATAATATAAGTGTTGAAGATACTGTTCGGCAAATACTGAGCTGAACGCGGACTTTGTCGCAATGTCAGTGATTTACATTTAAATATCTTATTTGTAAAAGCAGGAGGAGTCCTCGAGATCGGATGCATATCTTTGAGCAATAAAAATGTATACAAACTGCTTTGGGTCATGGGTAATATTTAAAAAAAAAAGGTAAAAGGAGGAATCTGTGAGATAAGAATGCGCAGGACGTGAATTCAAAATATTCTCCGCAGAAAGCGCATAGGATGCTGTAAGGATTTATTAGAAAAAATGGACGCATAACTTAGCACGTGACCTCCAGAGTTCATTTTGAGGTTTGCGGCTCGATCATGATAATGATTAGGGTATCTCCAAATTATAGCCATATAACCGGATGACTTAACTATATACGGAGTTCGACATCTGTGATGTATGAGGGTTTGGCTCAAATCGTGCCGATTCATTGTTTTAAGTCATGATTCGCGTTTTTCAATAATCCCACAAGCAAAAGACCGACTGTCGACAATTTTTACAATTTGCAGACAAAATCGAGCTGTTCGGATGCAAAGGTCGGAGTTGCTCATTAGAGCGACAACAGGTGCACAGTTGAAGAAATCCTGCTGCGGCAGCATCTGTGCAATGTTCAAATTAAATGCGCCAACGAGCTAAGAAGCTCTGTCTCCATCGTCAGGTAATCACCTCGTTCGGTCTCCACGTAATTATCTTCATTGTGGAGACCAGCTTCGCTTAACCCATTATCATCTCGGTGGATTCATCTCGACACGACCCGCGCATCTGATAATCGCCGCACCACCGATGATGCACTTGTAATTAAATGCTTATTCAATTCCAGGAATTATGCCCATACACCCACTAATGGTAATATAATAATAAATTTAAATTATTACCACTTTATAATTGTTGTTCGTAATAGATAAACAGCCTAATCGTCGGATGGGCGGGTTGCTTCTTTTGAAATCGAATATCGACTCTGAATATGCATCCACAATATGCAATGTGTTCGAACTACACGCAATCAATTGAAATATTTCAATTATCTATAAACAAGAAAGAATACACATTTTCATAATCGGCAATAAATAAATTAACAATTAATTTTAAAAGCCTCCAGACCGGATGAATGCATCTGATATATTAGGGTATATATTTTGTTGAATTGATCGTTTCACCTTGCTGAAGTAGCTCATAGTAAACTAACCCCTTCCAGTCCCACCAAATGCATAGCAAAACTATTTTTTGGATGTAGGCCAGGTTCAGCTACAGTTAAAGCTTCTGTACCCTTGGTCCAAGACCGTTTACGTTGGATATTCTCATAGAGTATCCAATTTTTATCTCCAATGACAAGTCTCTTCAAAAAAGGTTGGCTATTATGTCGTTGGAGAAGAAGATCGCATGTTGAAATACGCTGAAGTTTATTTGAATCAGTCAGTTCATGAGGAAGTCACACATCTGAACGATTGATGAAGCCCAATTTTATCAGATGATTATGGACGGATGTTCGCGGAATTTCTAGCTTGTTAGCTATTTCGCGAACTGTATATCGCGGGTTTTCTTCAACCATGGCTATGATTAGATATCTGTTAATTTGCGAAAGAAACTTATGGGACAACCTAATATATGCATGTTTGGTGTCGTGAAAGCTGTAATTATCTAAATTTTGATAATTATATTTTTGCACTGAAAATCAGGGTTTTGTTAACTCTCTGCGGTCCTATTTCTCACATGTTGTGACTAGGGGTCGAATGTTCAAATATATTTGTCCCTTTTTAACAATCAAAAAAAGGTGTGATATTCTAGATATTCTACAGAACGACGAAGAAGAGAAGTATGTAACAAAATGTGACACTCCATTTTTATTTTTAAATATCACTAATAAAATTTTGAAAATCAAAATTCCGGGTTATATTTGAATTGCCCTAATATATGTATATTGTATATTATTCGAATATTTTAGCAATTTCATATTCCTTATTCGAATAATTGATTTTACGAATATTTAAGAATATTTTACCATAGTTGTGACATCGATTTTTTTACGATGTGAATTAATCCCATCATAGATTATATGTGGAGTATTAATTGAAATGATCACAAAATGTACGCATATATGCAAACACTAGACATTAAATTGGAATTGGATTAGTTAATGAAAGTGAAGTGAATGTTTCTTGTATAGTGCAAACAATCAATAAAAAGAGCAAACAAATTTATAGCTCTGTTTCTGGACCATCAAATCCCACCCTCATATTAGACTTTGATTCTAATGAAGAAATTTGGGTTCCTATAAATGCCTTCAGGGCTTGCAGCAGCGGTGAGGATTCAGCTTTTCGATAAAAACATCTTAATTGGAAAATAAAACCCGGATTTGATATTAGTAAATAATTTGAGAGATATCCATTGACAAAATTTAAGGGGGATGAAAAGAGATATGATTTAGTGCTAGTTTGTACGTCTGTAATTTTTTTTATTTGTACTATGGTTTAGCCAAATTTATGAGCATGTAACTCATAATGATCAAGGAAGAAATCTAGAATCAAAATGGTAAGTTTTGTTACATTCTTCATATTTCCTAGACCTTACTTTTTCAGGCTATTTTTCTTAGGTTCATGGAACATACTCTAGTAAAATGTTTTTTTTTAAACAGAGATAAAGTCAAAACTGACTTTAATGACTTTTTTGAATTCAAAAGGTGAGCTATCTAATAATGACTAATAATCCTGTATAGTATTTTAGTAAAATAAAATATCTTTGTTTACAAATAATAGTGTTTTAATCAATAATAATTCACCGCGATTACACTATGATAATATTAGCCCTTGTTTACATTTAGGGTCCATAGCAATATGATGCTTGGATATACAGAATAACACATAAGAACTATTGACAGCCTGAAAAATTATTAGGTAACGTTATGAAATAATATTGGCTGAAATAAGTGGTTTATTTTGGTGCTGTATAACATATCGACATGCATTCAAAATAATCGTGTTTAAACAACTATAAAGCTCATTATCTATCATAAACTAGCACAATTTATATAATTATACTTATCAATGAACATATACAAATAATTGGCAGGTGTATAAAAATATTTCTAATTGCCAATATGAGATGATTAGCAGAATGTTGTTTCTTCACGATAACTTCAGATCCTATACTGCTGCCATAACGGAACAGACATTAAAGAAACTACAATGGACAACTGTTAAACATTCCTTCTATGGCCAAGATTTATCATCTCGCGACTATCGTTAGCTTGGGTAACTCAAGGATGTGTTAAAAGGTGAAAGATTTCGCAATTGTTTTTGAAGCCTTTTATGAAGCAAACATCCAAAACTTTTATTTAAGAATACATAGAATCCACATCAGAAGCAGATTAATTACCTTTCTGCTATTCCGACGAAAAGGATCTAGCTTGATATCTAAAGCAATGACAGATTGACTTATTTGGGTTAAAAGCTACAGTCGTTGAATACAAATCGAAGATGATTTCTACCATTTTAAATTCCATCAAATTAAACGATACACATCTCTTCCGAGGAGAAATCTTTCACCAATCTCTCCGATTTTTTTTAGCACTTCACACAGAACATCGATGGTTACAGGTAGTAGAAACTGCAGCCAGATTCGAGTTCATTGGTTGTGGAAGTATCCCATCCAATTCATCACGTCAGATCGACACGTATGAGTATAAAAAATGAAGAAGCAATTCACGTTTCCACGGAACACCAAAACCCGGCTCTATAATTATAGACCCATACTCCACGTTAACCAGACCGGTGATACAGTACCCAATATTCGGCTGCATTTTTATATTATATATAATCTTCGGAGATCTTGCTTCATAGTTTTATATTTTAAAAAAATGCGTCGTAACCCACGGAATCGAAATTATTAACTGAAAATAGGTCAATCTGTGGAATATCCACGATGCATTGAAACAGTAAAGGCGTTAATTTAAACCGGATCATGGTTTTTTTTAAAACAAAAATCGTTTTGAAATTTATCTTCAATTTAATCAAGTATTATGCCAATACCTCACTATCCATTAATGTATTTTTAAACCCAAATAATGTGCTAATTTGGGCCCTAATAATCAAAATCAAGAGTTTTGATGCAATAGTGTGTATCAAATTCATGACATAAAACTATTTTAAAAGCCAAGGCTTTAAGTTGAACTTTCAATGAGAACGGAAGCATATTCGAAAGATTCACACCAGCATCCGGATTAGAGACAACTATAGGGAATTAACTTGGATTTACAAAATAACATTATATCGTAATTCATTGTGTTTTAATCTCTGAAGACTGACTATCAAAATTTGGTAATAAAATTTATAGAATATTGGGGAATTATTCGGACTTAAAGCAATCTGTGCACGTATGGGATTGATCTTAAACTTCCTACAGAAGTGCATCATCCTGATTGTCTAAATTTGTATCTCACAGAAAATGTTCTCATGGATAAACGTGCAGATAAACAGTCATGTAATGCCAAATAACAAGAATCATCAATCAAAGACGTTAAGATATATGGAACCTTAGTTTTGCCGACGTCTTGGAACACATGAATATAAATGTAATATAGGTCATATACATTCAGTATTTTCTACTATAATAATTCTGTTTATAATAAGTCTATTTTATAAAATTTATCTCAAATATCTGATGATATCGTATGTTATTAGTTGAGAAATTTGCAGGTATAAATTTATAAATGGTATCGAAGGACATTTTTTTATGCTGAGGTCCTAATAAAAGGATATTTTTGATTCCCATATCGCATAAGGTATCTTCTGCAATCTTTTGTTGATGATTATTTTAACCATATAGAGCCGTCTAATATTCTTTGGGGTATTTTTTATTGCTGCTGCGTGAATGGGCGTGGATCCATTGGAAAACCCTTGGATCCAAGTACAGTCCATCTATATATTTCGATATGGGAATTTTGGTTTCTATCTCATCAAATACCTAAATGGAGCTTATACCTTCAACCGCAGATGTTGGATTCACTTTCTAATCTTTATTACGAGTGTGAAAGGTCACAATGATCCACAATCGTATGTGATCTGCAATCTTCAAATTAGCCACACATCCTCGTGATCGGACTGGATTTCATTAGTGTCTACCGAAAATCTATATCGGATGTTAAATATCTCTTGCTTACCTTGCTGATCTCGAGTGAATGGTGCATTCCCCACTCTTCGCCTGGTGGTGGATGTAAAAATAATTAGCAATCATGTTTAATGGCGATAGAGATCTAAATTAACTAACGGTCTATGTAAATAAAGAAAGGAAGCCGTACGCGATATAGTTAATGGTGCTAATTGAAATATATGATATCGCACATGATGATGTGCGAGGAATGCAAGTCCGACTCAATTTAGGATCTATTGGTGAATGATCCATAAATCAGATCAATAACCATATCATTCCGATCTTTTTACAACACCATATATTGTGTATCGGTTGCGGTTAAGTAACTGACTTTATAAGCATCGTTTGCAAAAATTAGCAATAAAAACGTCCGACTTATTTGTGATGCCGATAAAAGTTCAATATAATTTATGTCATCCCTTTTTTAATACAAATGCCCAATAATATACACTCCTTAATTGCTTGCTTGCCTTAACGCTTCAGTGTTAGAGCCAAATCGGAATGAAACCTTTGAGTTGCGTATGTTTAAGGGACGTCCAGATGCAGTGATTGGGCTTATTTTGCGCGAATTACATCTGCTGCATGATTCAGCATTGACACAATTTCACAATTGGTTCCATTAATACATCTTCTAATAAATTTCTATGTTTATAAAATGATACAATGTGTATTTTTAATTATAAGAATATCAACAAAAACATCTTTCTTTAAGCTATCATAGGAATCAGCTCAAACATGACTTGAGGTTGTACACAATTTGATTTCGCAAATAAGACTATTTTATAGCTATTGATATCAATTTTACTGTTAATTTCACAATTATAATATTTTTATCCCATTTAATACATAATGTTTTGAATAAGATTATTTTGCAAGGCACATTTTCAGCAAAATGTAAATCAAAATCAAAATGTAATCAAAATTCACTATTTCTTATGAATTTTAATGAAGCTTGATCATACCCGTTTTTACGTTTAAAAGCGCTAAAACCTTAAGATTATTTTACATATCAAAATAGAAAGGTTAAAAATAATAGATTCAGATTTAGATGCATTTTGGTTACAAAAAAGTAATTGCATGGCCATAGACATCTTTTTTGCGGTAGTCTTCTGTGGCTAAAGTTCTAGCAAATTTAGTCATTTATCATCTCAGAAAACAGTTATCATGGCGAAAAGTATTACAGATCCTTGCTGAATAGTTTCAAAATATTTTGACATTCTCGAGATTCGTTTTGCCTTAATATTGATTGTTTCTAGTGTTTTATTAATATATTCTAAATTACTTCTATTGATATATTAATATTTATTCATGATCGTTTCCATAAAACGTCCAGTTTAAAGTCATCCTCAAATGATTCCATACATTTAAGAACCTTATTCGATTCCATGTTGTCTTTACTAAAAAAAATTATAACTGATCCCTGATAAAAATAATTGGTTATCTTAATTATTACATATAAATTCATGTCTATTTATTGAATGTTGTATTTTTTTATTAATTAAAAGAATTATCTCAGAAATATGTCCCAGAATTGTCTTAGAAAAAGTCAGTAACCCTGCACATGTCCCAACACCTTAACACTCCTTATGATACGCTATATTCGGTTTTTAAGAGAATTCTGCAAAATTAATATTTTTTCAACTTAAAATAATAAATTATTTATATGAAGTTTAAAATCCGAGAGGTAAAACATTAAAAGATAAATCTAGCCAAGCTTTGAGAGTTTGTTGGGACGACTGTACGATTTCTTCCGTCCTAATCTTATTTATCAAATATCACACAATGCAACGTGTAATTTACTATGAAGACCGAATAATCACGGCTTTCAATTTTGTTTTTATCGTCAGCACGTTAAATTAATAATGTTTTAATGAAACGGTAGGGTAGGGTGGAGGTCGGGAACCCATCATGGGACAGGCCAAATTACAAGGTCTGTCCGTTTCCCATTGTGAATGGTAATGTGTCCTACGTGATCCGTACGCGAAAGCACCGTCGAAGCCTTCCATTCATCGCGCCCAACTATGACAAAAGACCTCTTAAGGGATTTCATATTGGAGCCTTTGTAGCAGACAATGAAGTACTTAGCCCGACAAATGAACTCCGCCGCCGCAGGACGGCTTCTTTCAATTTATTGATGAGTTTATCGACGGTTCGTTATACTGATACCTTCAAAACACCATGAAATGTATAATCATTTTTTATGTCCCTATAAACGCCGGCTTAATTAGATTCACTTTTATGCTGATGACCGCGGACGGCGGAAAACGGGTATCGATTGAAATCGCATTAGATGTATAAAACTAGTGGACCAATTTAATATTCTCCATAATGCATGCATGAACCCAAATCAGACAATATGGCTTGAGCTTTTAAACACCGGAAGCATCTTCTTTATGCCCGGATTTTATAAAGCCTATTTGTGAATCATAAATGGTGAGATTGAGGACTAAAGATTTTTTTCATGTTAAAAGGCATATTAAAGACTTCTAAAGCATAGAATACGAATATAGTCATATATTATTTGGAATGATTTAGTTCTGAGCTTAAAAAAATTAATATAATCAATTGAAGACATAATGAGTTTAATCATAATGTAAGATTAATCAATTCAAATCAGGTTTATAACGATTTTCTTGCATTGAAAAATTAGATAAAAGTCAGACTGGACTATAAGAGAGTATCCTTCTTAAAAAATCTTATCCTAGTCATTTTGTGGAAGTCAATTTAGTATTGCTTTGATTGTTTGAACATAGTGTTTATACAATGTAAATCAGAAAACGTCTATCGAACATTCAATGTTGTGTCATTAATAAGAATTTTCAATACCGGAATAATTGTACGTACTGGTGTTCAATTCAAATCTACAAAGCTGTTTTTTTTGTGTACAAACAGTTTACGTTAAATATTGTTAAATAAACGTCGTCTACTTTCGATACAAGGTGGCAAAAAAAAACTTTTTTTTGTGCGATAGATGTGTTCCGCGGAAAATCGCACAAAAAAAGCTATGACTTCCATAGAAAAAGTGAAGATGCGTTCCATGGATTTTAAAAATCGCATAACTTTGAAACAGCCATATAAAATATATCCAAAATCGCATTAAAAAAAAACAGGAAAACAATATCACTAAAATAGCTCCTCAAGTAGTTAGAATTTTGGAAATTCCTTTGGAGAGTGAATTTTTAAAAGTCAAAAAATTGGAAAAATGTCAAAAAACAGCTGCATAACTTCGAAATCGTACAAAAAAAAAGTCGCACAAAAAGAGGTTTGAGTGTAGACATAAAAATTATTATAAGCAGCTACAATATAATTCCAGACTTGTAGGTACAATATATTTACAGATGCCAAAAATTGTTATAAATGTCGGCAACAGCATTATTGCGATAGAATGTCGTTTTGTTCACTTACAATATCAAAACAATACAATGAGAAAGAATCAATTTTGTAAGAATAATTATACAAATAATGCCGCTGTTTCCCGTACCATGATTTGCCAAATTTCAAACAAAACTTCTTAAACATCACCAATATTTATTTTCATTGAAGCAGAATCCAATGACCTAAAATTTAACGTCTTTATCATGGTCCTTAATCATTTTGCGCTATTGGTTGATCGATTTTCAATCATTTTATAAGGGTCCATGTCAATTGATTAGCATCCTCATCCAAAAGCACTTGTAAAGTATCATCTTTTATTTATTTTTTTGTACATATTCTGCATTTATCTTCTTTTGAGACTTGGGAATATCGATCCTATATAGAACCTGCAGCTCCTTTATTTCGCTTCTGGTGCGTGTTTGCAAAATTTAAATATACATAGCATGCAATGAAGACTTAACTGGATTCCATTTTACATTGAAAAACAAGTAGAAAAATTTAAAGGAAGGGACTATTACCGAAATACTCCAGTAAAAATAAGAAGCTGAAGACTCGGAATATAGACGTATTTGTATTTTGAGTTTTAGCTTCGTTTGCAGGAAATTGGATTTGGTGCAAAAAAGTGCTAAAGTGTGATGATTTAGAATGCTTTGGATTATATCACAATTCAATGGCCAGTTCATTAGCTTCAATTTTAATATTCAAAGCCCAAGGTTCGGAAGCAAAGCTAGTGGAGCGGATAAATACCGCAGGCTCTCATTCATATTTTATATGACGGTCAAATAAGTCGTGATGTGGCCACTTCTTATAAAACGATCTTCACTCCTCATTCACGAGCGGACACAATTGGATATTTCAGTGTGTGATCGTCACAAAAGAATCGTCATCGTCATTGATTTTTATACGACTCTTACTTATTCAAAACTTGCCTATGGAAAATGTGCGCATTTTTTAATTTGATTTGGATGTGTAGTAATACTGGTGAATTCAATGGGCATTGTTCGATATCGGAGCCGAAGTTGACCCATGGTCAGGAGAGGAAGTTAATATCTCATTTTTCTGCACGAACGCTTTTTCAGTTTAGATAAGTACACTTTTTCTGTTTATTTCCCGTGGTCATTATCTGAGGCAGTTGTTCGTAGCTAACCGCAGACTTGGACCCTCGGGCTCTGGCACTCCATCAGCTGCCTGGGAAGCTACCGTTTCATCCTCACTAATAAATCAGGCAACAAAACAGAGAAATCGTTTTATAGAACCGCTCTGATGTTGTGAGAGATACGCAATATTAAGCGTAAATAAAAATAAATATCCATCGTAATCCCTTAATCATCCTTAATTCCCACAGTAGAGCAGTGTTTCTCAGCATTAGCAACAAGATTTCCCATATTTTTTTTACATGATTCGATGAATTGAATGCACCCAACAGGCGCACACGTAAGAAAAGGATCATTTGGGTACTGTACTTTGAATATTTGAGAATTGATTAGAAGTTATTATTTCTTCAGGGTTGCCAATTATAATATAATGTTTTTGGAATGATAAATGCAAACGAAACGCTAATGAGTGCTTCAATCCGGAAGCAAAATAACAATTCAAAGAATGGCGAAGACGACATGAAGGTCCCCTTTAAAGGCGTGCGTAGTCCCATCGTTAGGTAAGATCATGATAACTGTTTTCTGGGACACAGGGGCTATAATTTGGATAGATTATCATACCAAAAGGTCAAACAATAAATACTGAGTACTATGCTAGAACTTCCTTAAAGGCCTATTGAAGCAAGCATTTGCTATTAAGCATCCAGCTGAATTTACAATGGAAACACTGCAGCAACAGGACTAAGAATTACGCAGGATTATTGTTCTATCATAATTTTGCACTTTGTTTGTAATCATTGGACATTTACATATTTAAAAAAGCTTATTGTGTCTCATTTTTAAAATACACCAATTATGCATACAAAATATTGTTTGAGCAAAATTTTATTAACATGCTGAATCGTAAAGAATTTAATCACTGAGTTTTTATCCGATTGAATCATAATAAAAGCTGCAAGATTTATTGCTGATGAAAATATCAATATTTCAAACATCCCTCAAACAGCCCATCTGGAAATGGAATCAATGTATTTCAAGCTGTGATAGTGATTGTGAGCATTTAATTATGAAGAAGAAAGAAAGCAAGCTTTTAAAATGGTGACAACATATCACTCAATAAGTTCGTAGGATATTCATCGTAGAACTAATTAAACAACTTTTTGTTGTTTATTTTTAAAATTATTTTGACGAATTATTTATTATAAAATTTAATTATAAACTAGATTAAAATTATAGTTATGCTATTTGAAGTATGTGTAAATGTTCAACTTCGTATGGTTAAATTTTCGCATTTCTTTGCATGGGTATAATTCGTTTAATAATCCAAGCAACGCATACAATATATAAAGTAAGGGTCAAATTTTTCCATCAATATATTTAATTAAATCCATCTTTTTAAATATAAATAGAATCTTTCGTTGGAAAGTCATATCTGTTATCAGACATAAGCGATCTCCATTGAAGATTCTTCCAGGGATGTTTTTATTTTTATTTTATTTTAAGTTTCCCATTGCTATCAACATGTGGTTAAATTATGATAAGACTATATGAATAGGATTTTTTTTTAGGGAATAAACGATCTAATAAGCATTATTTTTAGATGATATTTTAATGATTGTTACGAATCTGTCATTCATAAGCAGTCCTGTCCTATCTTACTAATTAAAAATTGTTGAATCAGGCTAAACTAAGATCGAATAGATCGATCGCAAATATTGATTCTTCCAGAATTCAAAACTTATTAATTATTAATAAACATAATTAGATAAAATGGAATTCTATTAATATTATTTGAGGATCAATATTAAATCTATTTTGTGACGTCCATATTGAAAATTGCTGAAAGAGAAGCCCGAATTTCACTTTCTTGTCACGAATACGACGGCATTCGATCTTATGGAATATTTTGATTGTCGCGAATATGGCGGCATTCGTTTGTTAAAGGTTAAGGTATTGATTGATGGTTGATTTCTGAATTGTCTTATAAGGAAAAAATACTTTCATTAAATATAAAAGTCAGTAGCACGGCACTAATTCATTCAGGTATAAAACGTACAAAATGCTGAGAGTCATTGTGTACAACAAGATTGGTGTGAAAAAATAAAACGCATGGACAAGAATGCAATAGATACATTGTGTTAAATATAAAAGGATCATGTACCTGTCCTGTTTAATTGGGCTACAGAGATATTGGAGCAGCTCGCTCTCGAAGACTCGAGATCCTTATCTCCGATGACAGGACAAATTTACCGAGTGATAGATGTCGATGTCTTCCTTGTTCCCAGCTGAAGACGAGTACAAAATGCGCTGTTGTAGTAGGACAAATCGAATACACAGATTGACCGATCGCCCTCCTCCAGTTCCTCTGGGAAGCGTACATAAAATTAAATTACTGGATGGAAAAATAACGGATATTATAGTGCTCATTAAAACGCTATCTTGTAATATAATGTCGAGTGTCGGACAACTTTTACCCGATTCTCACTTTCTCACAGTCCTGGTTGACATCATCACATGTCACAACAGCAAGAAGATATATGAGTCGACAGGTTCTTGCGCTTAATGGTATCTATTAAAAACATAGTGTTAAATTGCACATGCAACAAGAGCCGCGCAGAAGTCACGTCGTCTTCGCTATTAAACATATATTCTTTAATTCTAATCGTTTCTTGATTTTTATAAGATGCTTTTGAGATGAAGATACGAACGCAATAAAACTTCGTGACACATCTAGAATTTAAAATAGCGCCACTGATAAAAGATAGCTTTCAAACGGTGAATTTACTACTCTTCCTGACTACATAACCGAGGCTTTTAATGCAAAATAATATTTGCAAGCACTTAGGACATGCTTTTAAAAATATCAATTATATTTAACCAACACTATTTATCGATAGGATTTAAAATATATATGTAATAATGGAAAGAGTTCAAAGTGTACATAATGTGTTCATATACAAAATTAGTTGTACTTTTCAACAATGTTTATGGAATTACGGACGACACAATTTAGTTTCCTTAAAATCGCATGATCAAATGAACTTTTGCAAATAAAATTTTGATTGTAAATCGAAATAGCCAACAGGAAAATGTACATAGCAAATTCGGTAATAGGATCGGTTCTAGTTTTCAGTAGTATACTAATAATAAACCCTTTGCAAACGCTTCCAAGAAATTTCTCAAATAAACTTCCACAAGAGAATACGAAGTCCCATTAGTGAATTTATTGTAGATCATAGGAATTTGGGGGCATCAAATCTTCACTTAAGAAATTATTTAGCCAGTCATAAAATTCAGTCTCCGATGCTCAAGAAATATGAATTTAGATTTAATGAAAATCTAAAGCTTAAATTTCACTTATGATATCATAATTGTATTGCATTAGATCCAACACGTTCCATTTTATATGCAAATTAAGCATTTAATATGAAAACCTAGACGAAGGCTTCTGTTGGTCTTTAATATAAGAAAGTCTCACGTATTGCATCTATAACATTTTATTATGATCTTCATCCAAATGTTATCTTCCGCAGATATTTCTCGTATTTATTTGTCATTTTTACGATCACTATAACATTCTACGATTCATCGCATATAAATATGTTTAGCGAAATTTCTCATTGGATTTTCTTATGATACTTGAAGATGATGAAATAACTTTCGGATCGTAAGGAAGCCATACATTTGACAGTGCGTATATCCGATGATTTTATTGTCGGACAACTTGTCTTAGGCATCGAAGAACGATGATGTTAATGTTTATTGCATTTATTGTAGGTTCACATCATGGAACTTTATTGCGTTTGCGAAACATGTGCCGATTCTGTATGCACTCGAACGGGCAAATTTAGCTTGGATCCGATAAATAATGAATCTCATTCAAATTAATTAACTAGTAAATTGCATCAAGAATTCTAAGCAGATTCTAAGCCTATCCGATTGTTCGTTTTTAAGAAGAACGGTTCTAAATCACTCCAACAAACATTCCGGTATTTAAGCTCGGACCACTCAATGGACCGTTTAGAATTCTTAAGAATGTGTACATCATTCATTCCGCTCATACATCTCCGCGATCGAAGATGCTCTTCATGAAGCCGAAGCGATGAGATATTTATAATTATTATAAATCTAAAAAATATTTTCAGATGCGAGTCGACGACAGAAGAGTTTGATTTCTGAAATAGAATTGTGTTCCATCGTGAAAGTTGGCCCCTCAAATATATGCTTATTATGGATGCATTACGCCTGTCAATCTTTCTGAATTGACTTAATCGCTTAATAAATATTTTTTTAATAATCCATTTAACCATACGAAAATATTATTAATTGATAATTCCAAATATTTAATAGACTAATTATATGTATACATGCACCGCAAACTGTTTGCTTTAATGCCAGATATGTTGTGGGAATCAAATAATGCAATTAACCATGAGACAATATAGTAAATTTAATGACACCATCAATTGAAGTGTTGATGCATATGACTTTAATTGAAATAACGGATTTATGTACTGATAGTATACCGTTATAAAATTAATCCAATGAGTTTGAGATATCAAACTAAACATAAAGTTATTTATTAATTAAATCTTAAATCAATCAATAGCTTAGAGCAGGGGTCGGCAGTTTGTCAAGTGAAAAGAGCTAAATTGTCATAGAAACAGGATAACGAGAGTATCAAATAGCCGCATATTGATGTATCGAAAAGTCTTTGCCAATTGTTTAAGAATGAAATATTTTATTTATTTTTTAAATTATTATTTACAAAATATAGTTTATTTCAGTTACTATCTACTATGTCTCACAAGTTTTCGAGTTTTTCGATTCCTCTTTTGAATTATTTTTCTGGTTTTGAGTCGAAATATATACAAATATGATTTTTGATTTCGAAAGCATTTATCTTTTAGAGAATGTGCCAAAGATCAGAAAAGATGATAATCTTTCGAAGCCAGGTCTGATGAATATGGAGGGTGTGGAAGTTCTTCTCATTTTAATTCCGTGATTTTTTCAGTCATATTATTCGCCTTATGTCTCTCAATTTTTTGTTCATCCTCCAATTGCTGACAATACACATATGCAGCTATTTTTGCCTAGTTTCATAAATTAATAATTCATTAAATATCCCACCAAATGTACAAAATAATCTTGTGGGTCGTCAATCCAGGCTTCGGAGTCGGAAATGGTTTCTGTCTCAGTGAAAGCCATTAACATTTACGACTTATGTTATCATAAACAACCAATTTTTCATCCCCAGTCACAATTCGCTTTCGAATTTGCTTTCTTTTGTTATCTTTGGATAGTTCGTGCGGCATCCAAAACCCCATTCGGCTCGCCTTCCTGATTTGTTTTAAATGCTCTTGAGATATCGACCAAGATGAATACATCCTCTGCAAAAACTCTTCGATACTTAATCGAGAATCTGTTTCCACTATGACTCTCAACTATATCGTGATGCAAATTTAGGGATTTTCCAGTTCTAGAGGAATCTTTCAAGCATCGGTCAACCGATTTAAATTTTGTACACCAAAATCGACACGTCATAATAGTAATACTTCATCGTATATTTATAGTTTTAGTGGCCTTGTTGGTTCAACCCCTGGTCGAAAAATAGTAGCATATAATGCCGAATGTGATGTTGGTCGATTTTGAGCTTTGACATTTTACCCTCAACATTTTTTTTTCATTTGTTAATATTACTGGACAACATTTCTTAAATATGAAGAGATGCTGTCTTCACCATATCTGGACACAAGTTGAACTCAAACAGACGTCTATCAAAATTGGCAAGGATTTATCGGAGCCTATAAGGAGTTGATAAATTAATAATATTTTTGAATGTTCTCCTATTTAAAGTATGGAAATAAGGATTTATCAGTAAATTTACAAATATAATTGAATTTAAAATCTTTAAAAATTCAAATATATTTAATATGATTGCTATTAAATTGCAAAAATGATGAACAGCCACGAGAAAAATTTAAAGTTGATCACAAGATTCTGCCTTGACTTAAGGAATAGAAATTATGGTTGGATTTGCAAGGGGATTGATCGGGAAGCTGCAAGAAATCACAGTATGGATCAATGGCCATTCTTCTGCATGTTTACGTTAGGTCATATGTGTCTTTGTCAGCAAAAAATATAATTTTGGACGTATTAAGATTTTAAAAAATAAATATGCTCTAATATTATAAGATTGAGTGGGGAGGGTGTGATGTATTAGTCTTGGCATGATCGTTAAAAAATACATTCAGTTGCTAAGAAGGTCATCATTAGAAGCTCCCAGCAATTGCATTAAGTTAAAAATTTAAATTTGAGTGATTGTGTCCATCCATGAACCATTTTATAAGTATAATAAAATTGCAAATTTTTGATAACCGTCAGTTTTCGGGGCACATTCTGGTCATTTTCACGTAGTTTACAAAATTGTGTATTCAAATGGATATGTCTCACGCACGGGTACAACCGGTTGAGAAACTCTCGTCATATAAAAATACCAATGGCTTTTTACAACTTATAACAACAATAGAAAAAAAAACTATTTCCAAGAAACTACCTGTTAATAGTGGAGTATTATCCCTCGAGCATTATGTGAGGCACGTGCGAAATGGGTTGAAAACTAGGAAGTATACTCGAGTCCTGCAAAAAAAATTGCCACCCCTAAGAGACGCAAAGTGTTTATTAATTTATTTATTGTCATAATAATGAATATAATTTGATTGTATTGGATGTTTTTAATAATTTATCGCCTTATCATTCCAGATGCTAAAGAGCCGTCAAAGAACGTGTTTACAACGAAAATACATTTGTTTTTCAACTACCGGTTTTCATCTTTGAAAACCACACAAACGCGTTGTTATCGTCGGATTTCATTAAGAGCCAAGAATAAATTGATTTGATGATCTGGATGAAGTCGTCGAGCTAATAAGAGATTAGTTTAATTCATAATCCGGTTATAAACCTTTTGTCATGTAACGGTGCAAAAAATCAATTTCCTGTTGTTTTGGGTGCAACGTCCTATAAATTGGCAGACAGCCTTGAATTTCGAGATATTATTGATGATTCCTATTATCAAATGGATTAGAAAGTTGGGTCTGATTCATGGCTGAATTCAGAATATGTATCTGAAGAGCGGTAGTATCCATATTTGTCGTCGCTTACAACATGTCCTGGTATATTTCAATGCCCGTTTAGCCGCAAAAAATACAAGATAAATGCTACGAGTAATTGGTACCCTGTATATAAGGTGTTAATGGATAAAATGACAGCTTTAGGATTCGATCGGATTGATTTACCGATGTGCTATGGCTCAATTTTGTATCTTATACCATTTTTGGAAGTTTAAGAAGAATCCAAGGTGAAATAGTCGGGTTTGTTTTTAGATTGTTTTTTTTTTGCTTGGGACATAAAAGGATTCAAATTTTATTGTTCACAATCTTTGGCTTCGTGATTTTTCTCATGGAATTGTAGAATATGTTTACAGCGCTTGTAGACAGGGTATATAATTCTCTCCTGGAAGCTGTCACCAAACCAAACCGAAGAACCAAAGTACCGCTTACCAAAGGCGCGTCAGGAATTCCCTTTGGACCAAACCAGGGCCTTATTTTATAACCATTTATCATTTGATTTACCTGCTCTTAATGACTTTCCACGATGGATTAATACGTTTTTAAGCTTGAGTTTTTTTTAATACGATCATTTTCTGATTTATGACCTCAAGTCCAGTTTCGATATACGACGTTGTCACTGCATGGGTATTGTAATACGGGAGTAATGAACTAACACCAACTAATTTTACACGAATTTATATCCATCGGATCTTCGGTGAGGATAGTCCGTATTTGTCTTGAAAAACGACAGCAAAAAAATACTGACATTCCTCACGTGTTGAGACCGAAGAAAAAAAATGATGAGACAGGGAACAGTCGGAGTGTCTCATCAATTAGCGCTATCTTGGATGGGACATCTCCTCTTCAGCCCGAATTGTTGGATATAAATTGTATCGAGACACCTTTATTAATTGTCGCCTAATTGTGAGCATCCAAAGCAATCGAGTACCAAATTGAAATTAATTTAAAAGTACTCAATAAAACGACCCTAGTTCCAACCTGAATACTATTTGACATAGTAGAGAAGTTGATTTAGGTTAACTTGAATATTAATTCGTCAAAAAGTATTATTTTAAAAATCCAAGCTAATTATTTTGTATAACTACTCTTGATTCTATTGATGAAAGTAGATATTTCAAATAATATAATATCATGGCTTTTAAAATAATCTCAATGTCATTTGATGCAGATTTTGTAAATATGTCGATATTTGCTACATCAAAACAAAGTCAGAAAAATATCTAATACTTCTCAGGTTCATGCGACGGAGTCAAGGTTTTCCTGTAAAATTCAAGGTCTGTAATCAAATATTTTACAATTTTGATGTTGTATTAATAATGAGTAGTTAATATGAATGGAGAGCACACCTTTCGAATGTATGATGGCCCAAGCTATGACCTGGTCAAATTCTTGCTTTCATATAGTCACTCGTTGCTTCAAATTATTGATAGTATTTCTCTTCAATCATAAATAGTTGCTTATTCATTAAATAAAATGTTAAATTATATATCTTATCCTATTTACATATACCTAATATGATTGTTTCCATAATTGAATTTTGGGGTCTGCCTCCAAAATATTCCAGAATGAGACACTAATGAAACTGATTTGTCCTATTGAAAACTTCGCTAAAATATATGTAATTTTCCTAATTCTTTGATTATTATTCAGTTTTCATTAAATAATTAATGCGATTCGAAGAACAACTCTGCAGAGTAAAAATTACCTTAAATGAATTGTAATTAGCACGTCCATACTAATGACGCCATTATAACTTTACGTCTTCGGCAAAAGCATTTAACACATTTGTGACACACATTCGATGCCCAATTTAATTATCCGTCGTTTGAGTAAAGGTCGTAAACGGATTTCGAAGGATATGTTAATTCTGTCGTAAAACCTGCAGCTAATGGCTTCGGTCGATTATTTGCTGAATTCTTCACAAAAATCTTGATTAATAAATAGCTTCGTGTATCTTAAATATGTAGACCTCTCACCGGGTAAGCAGTATAATTTTATTGAACCTATAAAGCCATGGATCGACCCGGGACTTGAGCCACAAATTGAAAATTTCAGCCATAAAAACATTCCGACAAAAAGAGCCTGCTCCAGTCATCAAAGGATCTTCGGATACTTAAAACTCTCCCAGTGTTCTTCGTGCTATATAAATCTTACATTTTACACTAAAACGCATGGAGAAATCCAGGACCGACTTTATGACTAATTTTTAAACCAAAGGGATATCCTATATTTTAACCCCTTCGCCTAGAATGCCGACATAGACAATTCCCAATCCCTCATCAAATGAAGCTCATAATTTATTATGATTCGATATGCTTAAATATTTTTTGAATAAAATAAAATTGAATTTGTATATTCTGGATATTAGACCCCTTTTTTCAATAATAAAATAAAATAACTTTAAAATCATATTCAAAGATACTTTCAAATAAGATCAATGTCTATACTATGTAAAATGTCTGTTGCGCTAATCACATGACAATACCAGAAATCATTAATAATCTTTAGGTATCATTGGATTGCACAAATCAATAATGCAACAAAGAAACTTTATGATTTTTTTTTAAATAACTGATGCTTATCATATATATTCTTGGTAATCAATATGGTTTTCTTAGTCTGATGAACTTGAAATTGAAGATAAAAAAAATTGATCAACAAAGATTACATCTTGAACACCGATGATGGAATCATAGGCTGTATCAAAATTCTTAAAAGTCAATTTATTAAATGAAAACAAAAATAAACATCTTCTTCATCAAATCAGATTAAATTTCCTATTCAGTCGGCGGTATTATATTCAGTCGGTGTTTTTATGGTTGCGAAGCCTTGACTTTAAAAAAACTAGTTTAATAAGCAATAAAATAATAAGCATTTGAGTTGTGATTTTGCAAATCCGTGCTTAAAGTCTCTAAGAATAAGAAATTTTTCAATTAACGATTTCACAAGGAAAAAAATGTAAATTATATAAATAAAAGCAATTAAATGTGAACTTTGCTGGAGTTAATTAAGCATGATAATAGTTTGAATTGTATTGCAGTCCCTGGAATGATTAATATAGCAAAATAACAGCAAGTATTTAAACCACAGGATAAAATAGAAGTGAAAAAATTGAGCTACAACGAGTCGCATCGATCGATAATTAATAAGAAAATTGCCCATAAATCACAAATTATCATCATCTACGATGGCTGTCTATTGAAAAAAAGCATAATATTCATATTGCTGTTAAAATTGATGATACTAAAGTGTAATTATCCTATAAAAAGGCAACTTTTTCAGTGAAGGTATCAAACTGCAGTTTTGAAGATGATATGAAAATAATAGTTTAACGACACAAATATTGAAGTAAGATTACATAATGTTTGTTTTTTATTTCTATATTAATTAAAGTTATAGCGATACATTCGAATTATACTCGAGTTCTTACAAATTTAAAGCATTTTGGTAACTCTTTTGTCTGGTGCAGATTTGGGTAAGAATAGAAGTATAATGATGTGGCTGCATATCTTCAGGGTGCGGAGAACATTTTAAATAGATCTGTGGCTAAATTATTTAAGGATGAACTCACTTCAGGTTTGTTATCCAAGAAGATAATGCATTTGGTCATAAATTCCAAAAATCTCTAATTTTTTCAGGAGAAGCGATATGCTATATAACATGTGTTCCGTAACTATGGTCATCACACGTTAAATATAACACATATTTAAAATAATTTAATATTTTCGATTGTGTAAAGATTTTTCTGTTTGAAAGAGTTTGTTGTATTATATAAAGTATAAACATGGTAATAGTCACTGACATAGAATGTCACTTAGAGTAAGCTGGGTAATATGTCCCTTCAGCTCGAGGCTCGCAAGAAGGTAATTGAAGTACTCTAAAGCATTTCTAACTTTTCAAGGTTTTCATCATTTTTTTAGCATTTGCCTTCTTGTGAAAGTTCCGGGGAAGCTTTCTACATGCCGTTACAAAACCGCTGAATACTTCCCGAAGTGAGAAAGTTGTGCTGCCGTGCCGTAAAGTCCCAGGCTCTCCCAGGCCCAACTCCGGCTTCCGTGATTTAATTAAGTTTATAGTTTATGACGCCACTTTGCGTTTTCATGAACCACCAGCGTACCCAACTTTCCAGACTGCTTTGTTAATGAAAAGCCGCTAAGCACAGAACTTAGTGCCCCCAACCCCGCTCTACGGAGCTTTTTGATTCACAGCTTGCAAAAGCTCGTTGCTTACTTTAAGTGCCTCGAATGCGCCCTTTGCGTACTCCGACACTGATAAAGTTGTACGTATTTTGCACACATTCGAAATTATGAAATTCAAACCATTTTATGTTACGGAGAAAAGCTCGATAAAGCTTTTGATGGACTTTGTGCGATTGTCATGCAAGCTCGGCGTATCCCCGATTCGTGTCCACGGGGAAGCTCATCAAAGACTTACAAAGTATTCCTTTTTGCATGATTACATATACATTTTCTATACATTATTCATAAAGTGTTTATATTGCATCGGAAGGGATTTGATGGGAAAATTTGCATCCCTTAAATGGATTTTAAATTTTCAATATTTTATCTACTTATTCTTACTATGTACTCTATTCAAAGACATTTCGCGTTTTTAAAACGCGTATATAATATTTCATTTTTAGAATATAAAGTAATTATTTTCATTATCATTGAATTCATTAAAAGTTCATCAAATTGACTACAAATTTTAAATATTTCTAAAGATAAAACAACTTATTCCGTATATTCTTATCCTTGTTCCGTATACAATGATTGTTTCTGATATTAGGGCAATCTTATTTTAATATAAGCATTTAGATCGATGTTTCCTTGTGAAGCATATGTATATAAGGATTTCCATACATTTATCTCCTTGACATTTCGTTTGATAAAAATAGTAGTTCTAATAGAACAATCTACAGTCTTATTGATCGGGAATACGTATTTATTCTTCCGATCTATCAATTTTTTTGGTTTGGTAATATTTATTTTCATAACCTGAAATAAAAAATTAGGAATTTGTCTACTATATTAACACTGTATGAATATCCAATTAGTGGTCTTAATAAATTTGAATTACACACACGCATATTATAACTTCAAGAGATTGGATGTTTAGAAAATTTAGTTGGATCATGCTTCGAATTAGACATTGTTTATATAATGTAGTTTGTGTTTTTATAATATAAATAAATAATTTTATAATTGTTACTGTATAATAAATTAATTAACAATATTACGCATAATAACTAAATATAGAGTGCTAATGTGTGGTCTTATAAAACCGCAAAAAAGCAATTTACATGTTTATTTCGACTAGTTCAGATCAGTATTAAGATACTTTTAATGTTCGAACAAACATATATTAAATATGTACAATATACCAAGTGAAATGTAAAATATATGGAGACATTTAGAATTATGAAACCCATTGGCGACGACAGTATTAATTTACTTTTATTATTGGATATAATTTCGCCTTAAGCCTTTTTATATAATGAAGCACATGATGCATGTGATAACGCATTGCGAATTATTAGCTCGTGTTATACTTAATACATTTTCCCGATGCATAAAGTATTAAGTGGTCTGCGTCACTTCATTGCAAATTCAGAGTGCGTTTTACGACGAGTATTTCAGAAAAACATGCGCATATCTTGAATGCATTATGTGCACATAAAACATGTGTGAGATGTCAGCTCTTGCAAGGAAAATGGAGATTTTTTGAATATTTGCTAGACGCCACTAAAATATTCATCGAATCTATGGCGTATGAAATCCAGAGAGCAGTATAAAAATCGGCACCATAAGAAGAGTTGACGTTCAAGATTTGTCAAACGGAAATATGTGTGGAATGTCTAAAAAAAATGATGACGCATTCGTCCTTATTTTTTCATAGCCAAGGACGCAAACCCTTCTCACGGGTCTTCGTATTGCAAGTATATCTTTTAATACTATTTTTATTGGATTTATTTCTCCGGTCAATTTTTCAGACTGTTTATAAATGTACTTTTTCAGGTAAATGAACGCTGCAGACGATTCTCCTTTAATGGAAATCTTATTAATGCGATGCCACTGATATAAATGTTGTCTCTAATCTCATATATTTTTTTAAATATCGAAATACGAATAGGAAAAATCAAAAGAAGCTATGCCTGGATCGTACAGCTATTGGTTTATACAGGGTATTTTGCACATGGACCGATATTTTTTTTTTAGGCAGTTAAGGGTATAATTTGCTACGTTTCACACATAGGCCCTGTATCCTAAGTGTTAAGGTTGTTGAAATAGATTTTTTTTCGACATTTTGAAAAAATACCCAAAAATTCATCTTTAAACCGTCATAATCTTTTTTATCTGTGGTCATAATAACACAACATAACTGTTTTGTATTTTACAATATATTTTTGAATCATTATTTTATGCAATTGGCTTATGGATGTGCAAAATACCCTGTATATTGGAAACAGCATGTGTGAATGACAGCTTGAACTCTGGCATACTTTTGAGAGTTTTCTTTGATTCTTCCGTTTGAAAGTTTCTCATAAAGAATTTATTACATAGATTTAAATTCTTACTCAAAATGTCCTTTATCATTCCATAAAACAATGACCATAAAAATTTATGCCGGAAATCAGCATCATTAAGTGGAAGTTTCATGTTTCTCATAAAAATGCCTCGAGTGAAACATAGACAAGACTAGTTTTTCATGAACAGTTTTCTAAAATGCTCATACTGAAATCTCTCACTATTTAAGATATTTTCAATCAAAATAATAGCAAGATGTTTATATAAAATGCGATAGCGATGCGATGAAAATTTAAAGATGTTATAAATCCTCAATTTGGTGAATGTCATCTTTTTTAAAAATATTAAACAACACAGATATGATTTTAAAGAAAATTATTTGTATGGGAATGCGATGGAACTAGTATTGTTAAATGTGAAAAATATTAAGATTCATATTTTCCTCGCCGTTTATTGATATGACTGTTAGATTTTGAATTGAAAAGTCCAAACATCCAAGAAATCAATTATTCTGGATGGCACTCAGTTAACAACAGACACAATATTTAAATACGTAAATTCTGGAGATTGAAGACACGATAGAGAATCGGCTGGAATAACAAATACTGCAGCTGGTGTTATGGACTAATTGTACATTATTGTGATTCCGAGGAATGAACAAGGGGCAAAGGATACGTGATCATTTTTTAAAATTTCAAGATCAAATATTAGCATTTCCATGATACTGGAATATCCCGAGTATTGTAATTCAAATGCAAAAATAGTTAATATGAATAATTTTGAGATGCACTGTAGTCGTCGTTGTTAGAGATTTCCCTGGTGCTGTTTTATTGAAGAACTTTCATTAATAATTTACGGCATAGACGCTCTCATCTGTCAGCCTGTTAATATATTGGTTTTAGCACATATAAGGAAGAGTGTTTCAAGAAGATTAGCTATTATGCAACTGAGGAAGATGATTGATCGTCGTGTTTTAAAATTAATTTCACACCAAATATGGATCATGTACGTGCACAATATTTACGCGTGTATTAATTACATGCCTTTAATTGAATATTTAGCAACGATGTCCCCGTAAAATACCATTCTTATTGGTGTATAAATTTGATTATCCAATCGTCATCAATAACATCCGATTGGCTCATAGGCATTTCTGATGTTACATATTTGTGATAGGAAACAACTTTCCCATTTAACGCAATATCATCGCAATTTTTTCACTCGGGTTGCGAAAATATGAAACTAGTTCTTCAGATCTGATTTGGCATTCGGAGCGCGTGCAGTGAGCAGGCTGATGCATCTGAACAAACCAATGGCAGAGTTGCATCGACCAGAAGCAGACCGCCAATCAACGCCAAGTCGCTGCGATGCTTCCCTATTCTGATGATGACATTAATATGTCTTTTAAGTCTGCGACTTCCTACAGATCTTACTTGGATACAGTCGATCGAAGCAGTCTTCGATACGCCGAAGTCATGTTAATGCGGGGTAATTGGGCATCAATTTGCCGGAGCTTTCACGAAGCTCGCCGGCAGACATTTCCATCCTCGGCAGAAAAAATGACGATTTTTAACGGTACACCTAAAATGTTACGGATCGCTACCTGCAATCATCTCAATACGGTCTACTGGCGTTATCTATTATCATTAGCAGAAAAAAGTCAGACAGAAGACACGTTTGCGGTTTTATCACGGCTTAGGTTTGCAATTTCAAACGAGACTCGAAATTGGCGTTGTCGGGATTCGTACGAAATTCAATTTGGGAATGCAATCTAGGTGAAGACCAAATTTTCCCACAACAAGGTCTGTTTGAACGTTTTTGTTTAGTTACCATGCTTTGATTGCCGCTATTTGTACTAATGATGGGGATCGTATGTTAACTAAAAGATTGACGGTCGATTTTTTCTAGTCCAACATATCTTTTACTTGAAATAAATACAAACAAACCTCAGCCGAACATACTGTAAACATAAATTTATAGTTTTAAAATCTGTTGAAATCATATTGCTCTATGAAAAATAGCCGCATATAATGTCTTTAGTAAGACTGAAAATACATGCAAAACGATTCAATAAAGACTATATTAAATAACTAAACTTATAAAAGCTTCAGATATAAATTGTGTGACCAATTGAACACGTTTATATTATTAATTCGATTTTAAAAATTAAAAGTCTAATATTGTAATAAATGTGCACATTTTCTAAATATAACTGTTTGATAAAAAGAATTCCAATTTTTACTATTTGCATCACTGAAATTGCAATCAAGAAATATAAGTGTTGGTATTGTGGTTTGAGCTTGAGCTTTGGGTTACTAATTTTGTTACATATTCAGACGAATCCATTTCCTATAAAAGTCTTCCATGAAGATCGCCTATATTCGATTAAGGAAATGGCACTTTAAGAAAAATAATTAATTTGAGGAGGACAACGGGAAATTACTTTGTTTTTCCTATGACAAACATATATGAACTTGGAAATTGTGTTTTCTATTACAGACATAAATGTTTTTGATTATTTGTAACTTTAATTGCTTATGTAAATCCTTATGATTTTTGTTATTTATTCATAAGATCAGTATTGTGTCAATTGTCTTGATTTAATTTAAAAAATGTCATTGATATGGGAATATTTTATGATTTCTAGATCAATTATTGAATGCAAAGAGAATACACATTTATGGATTGTTTAAGCACCGTGTTTAACGTCTTTTATAAATGCTATATATCATGAATCAAAGTTCATGTCACGCAGCTACAAATCTTTCAATTTTCATGCCCAACGATAAATCATTTTTATGTCTTGCCCCCTTAAAAAGACGATTTGGCTTTTCTTCACATTTTATAGCCTTCGAAGAAGCATTTTTGTTAGATTGCCCAGATCCTAATTACCCCTCACAATGGGTTGTAAATACGGGGAACGCCGGTGTACAGAAAGCCAAAAAAGCTGCATCCATGAATGATCGGTAATCGATCCCTGGACGATTACGTCATTCGTCATTCACGAATGATGGATCCATTGAATGAAGATATAGTTGCCGTCTGCTGGTTGAAGAGCGAACACAATCAGCATGGCCAGGCCAGTTTCCTAGCAGACAAGGAACAAGACAAATTGAATTCGTTCCCCGCGGCGATGGATTGCTAAGGTAAAAGCAGCGTAAATCATAGCCAAGCTGTCATGCTGTGATCGTCGGTCTCTACGTGTTCATAAGTGCAGACTTCTTATGCACCTGAGATCGATCTTGGCTGCATAAGTCACTTAGTAACCGACGTACTTCCTTCATTTGTTGCGCAATCGCGCCTTTGGCGGAAGAAGCTAATTGAAACTTTTTGCTAATCTTTCCCACACTTTTGCGGAAGAACACCCTGCTCAAAAACTAATAAAATTTGCATAATGAAATATTTGAATACGTACTAAATCTCCTGCCACTAAAGAGACCGCCTGTGTCATTCGAGCTTGCATTTTAGCAGCATTGTTCCAACGGTTTTATGTGCCATTGTCGATTACGTCACTTGATTTAAAAACCGAATAAAGAAACTTGGTTAAAATGTGAAAATCTCACACAAAATTCATACAAAATACTTTAATTAACGGTATTCAAATAAATTAAATTATACTTTCACATCGAGCAATACATAAGATACCATATTACATGACAGGAAATCAACACAGATGTTCTGAATACCATAAAGCAAAAATCCCTTAAATTACCAGAATGACATAAATATAAACTGTGGATGACATTAAAAACAAATTTTACCATGTCAATCGTTTAAAAAACCAACAATAGTCGCAAGTGACAGCGAACCTGATGTTGAAATCAAAGAACCAACAGTAAAGTACGTGTTTACGTTGTCAACTAATAAGATATTCAAAACGCCAAACGTCCTCAAAATACATTTTCTGACTTATATGCCTATCAATATATTTACGCCAAAATTGAATATATAACGTAAAATAATATCCACAATTGGCAAACATTAAGTAGCTATTTCTTTATAAAAAATAAAGTCTATTTTCCCAAATAATGTGTATTGGATCAAATCCATAAGATTCATTATTAGGATCTTAATATAAAGACAGAGATTCAAATCAAGATTTGATAGCCGGCAATATTAATATTTTTTTTCGATATTTTAGATCCAAGTTTGTCCTGATTTTCTTTAACTGAAAACTAAAATTGTATGGGGGTTAATGAAAAACATATCGTTTATGATTATTTGGTTTGCCATAATAACAATACGAAGCCTCTTTATGGAAATACTTTAACCCTGAAAAATTTTAATATACATTTTTATCTGCTCAAGGGCAGTTCTATCTCTCTGGGATACTTAAAAGACGGATTTTGATTGAATCGCTCATATTATCTACTAATCTACAATATTATAAAATTTGAAATATTATGGATTATTCTAATTGCGAATTATCCGTGCCTAAAATATATTATTTTTTATAAAAATGTGGCGGTACTCGGATAAAAAGGCAATTCCCGAATACATAGTACACAAGGAGTTATATAGACCGGCCAAGATAAAATAAACAAAACTCTTCAAAGTGGCAAGGATGGTATTTGTGTCTTAACTACCAAAACAAGCGTTTGTTCTCATGTCTTAATTATCTTGGTTCTCAAAATAACCGGATAATGAATTTTAACAAAGCTTGTTATACGAGGCAGATATCACAACGAGCGTAAGATTGTGAAAAAGGACCCAAGGTGATAAGAGACTTTTATTGATTGGGAAAGCAAATCATCATCGATTTTTTAAGGAAACTCTAATGAAATCTTCCTGTCGGTTATTATAGCTAGAAATGGTGCATGGATTAACAGGGAGATTTTTGAAAATTGGTTCAAAAAGAAATGGGTTCCAGAGCAGTATTTTTATTAGATAATGATCCTCATCCGAACGAAAGTATATTGTAAATAAACGATGGACTTATGGTTGCAAAATTTTACCTCATAATGTTCCAACTATTATCCAGCCCATGGACCATAGCGTTAAAGCATCAATGAAACGTCTTTATCGTCACACAGTCTTCTGAAAATTTTTGCTGAGGAAGATGACAACTTGATCAATTTCTAGAAAAAAATCGATATTGGATGCTATTTATAGAATAACACAATCGGTCAAAATTAAAGCCAGAAACATTTGTTCGATCATGAAGAAAGATTCTTCCTGGCATGGACACAGATTAATGGATTCTGAAGAGAACAAAGCAAATGATATTTGAAATATGTGGATTATTGGAAAATTTAAAATGTTTTGAAAACGTGGATAGGGAAAACATCCAGGAGTTGCTCAATCATGATTTGAATATAATAATATAATAGTTTTAAGAAAAACTCGAACTGATTGAATTAAAAAATCTCAAAAGCAAATAAAAATTATCGATTTTATAAACATTTTCGTAAATTTTTTTTTTTAAATATTTGGTAACTTTTAGTACTAATTACTAAAATCCACTTTTCTGATTAACTATGAGCGTTTTTCTTAATAAATAATAAGTATTAAAATTATTCGTGTTTTCCGGTTATCCGTCCTTCCTCCCCTCCCCAGCATTAGCCCGAATAATCGAGAGTCTACTGTATTGTTTTGTGCTACGTAGTATATGCTGCACATTATATCAATATATCCTGAAACTCAATTTTATCTTTGATACACAAATTAATAAGGCAAAACATGAATGGAAGTATAAATATTTGACCGATTTGTGGCAATTTTAGTCAAGGGCTTGAAGTATTGAGAATGAAATCTGGACTACAAAGCTGTACATTTAATAATTCTAACTCATATCTTAAATAAATATAAAATATAAGCGCATAAATAGAATATATTGATGCGTTTAGATATAGTGCATGTACATAGTGTTTACATATTAATAGGTGATTCTGATTCACGATCTTTTTATTGTAATTTAACCATTTCATTTTTTATTTGGAATTTGTTTTATGATGTAAATCTGTATATTAAGCCCTTTTTTTTACAAATATTCCTGTATACTTCAGCTTTGAATTTACATCGAATTATTAAGCATTTTCTTTAATAAGGCCTTTAAAGGTTATCGATGTACAATTTTTTCGTCCATTTCGATCGAAATGGCTATAAAAATTGCCTGTAAAATGTACGCATTGCGTTTAAAAAAATAAGGAGTACAATCAAAACGACTTACATGATGAGATGCATTCTCGATGCACACAATCTCCGTTGCTACATTCTCAGGATGTACATAGCAGAAAAATGTGCAACACCATGTAAATGGCGAATATGTGTACGTTCGCAGCAAAATAAATGTGCCGATCAAGTCGATACGTTTACATTTTAAAAAAAAGTTGAACAAACCGGCTAGGAATCTTCTCAGAACATATATTTATGCCTGTTTCGATAGCTCAATACTCGTATTATGAACGCAATAAATTACCATAACATGATCGAATAGTAGCATTTTTATTTATACGAGCAGTAGTTAAAACTCTGATGATTTAAAATGCCTCAATTGAAAATTATTGCCGTTCTCTTCGATCGGAGCACGACTGATATAAAAATTAGAATTCGTCGCGGTTCTGTTAATGCGGAACATA
This sequence comes from Stenopsyche tienmushanensis, assembly GCA_008973525.1. Taxonomy (NCBI): domain Eukaryota; kingdom Metazoa; phylum Arthropoda; class Insecta; order Trichoptera; family Stenopsychidae; genus Stenopsyche; species Stenopsyche tienmushanensis. Next base: position 151,314 of record WACJ01000111.1, on the reverse strand, counting down.
AAGAAGAAGAAATTTGAAGACAATCTTTCGAGTATATTATGGCAACCTCGTTTCTTTATTGATCATCAGAGATCGCATAGCATTGTATTATATCGTTAAAAGTTTCTATTTAATGTGATAATGTTATTAATTTGATATATCTGACACAAATATCCCATAAAACGAAGAATGTGAAACCAAAATTACGACCAATATCAAAAGTGAGGATGGAACCATTGAGAATTAATATTTTAGAGGAAAAAAATTAGGTAACCTCAAATGTTAAATTTTATAACCATTGACATTATAAGCTAGTCCTTGGACCCTTATTATAAAAATCTGCGTTTAAATCTAAAATGTGCTGATGTATTTTGAAACGATATCTATCCCGATATTTAACCTTATTAAATGATTTTCACCTACAAATATATCTAAAAATGTAGTTTGTAATGCATGATAGTTATATTGAATTATGTTCATTATGATATATGAAAGTTTCAAAGGTCATAAAGACTTATACGTAATATTATTTGTGTGAAACTCACATAAGCTGAAATTAATGTTTTTCTATATTTTCTAAATGTTTGTAATTTGCTCTATTCATTTTCGTTTAGATAGATACATAGCTGAGTGATTGTGATTGAAGCAACTCATATATCTAATATATGTTTAAATCGCTCAAAAAATCAGAAGAAAAAGAAAAACTAAACATAGAAATCTATGTTTTCTTTTTACTCTATTTTTTATATAATTTTTTAAAAAATTAAAACATTTATCATTTTTAAATATGATTGAAGGTATTTAGTATGGAATTTCATTGACTATGTATGAAATATCATATAAATATTTTGTTGATTACTACATAGTTCCTAGAATTCAATTGTATGTGTAATTAAATAATGCAATTATATTGGGGATTTTTCACTAATTGATAAACCACATATCGGGCGGCCATTGAAGTCTGATGACGACAAGTTTAAAGTCATAATTGACACCAATCCACGTCTAACCACCAGGGAGATCGCGTCGATGATGGGAGTCAACCAAAGAATCGTATTAAGACATTTGAAGGGTATGGGGATGGTTTCGCGGTACGACGTTTGGATTCCTCATCAATTGTCGGCTACCAATTTATTGGATAGTGTTTCAACGTGCGTTATTTTGAGTGCGAGACAAAAATGTGAACCTTTTTTGCATCGTTTAGTAACGGAAGATGAGAAATGGGTCGTGTATAACAACGTGACAAGAAAAAGACATTGGGCTATACCTGGACAAGTCCCATTTTCAACTTTGAAGGCCGAAATCCACAAAAAAAAGTTATGCTTTGTGTTTGGTGGGATTGTAAGGGTATTGTGTATTTTGAACTCTTGGAACCCAATCAGACAATTACAGCAGAACGATATTGTCAGAAATTATCCAAATTGAACATCGCCCTTCAAAAGAATAGACCAGAATTGGTAAACAGATAAGGGGTAGTGTTCATCACGACAACGCGCGACCACGTAAGACTTTGATGACCCAACACAAGCTAAATGAGTTGAATTGGGATGTTATCAAGCATCCACCGTGCTCTCCAGATCTTGCTCCTTCCGATATTTATTTATTCCGATCACTGCAAAATGTTTTAAATGATAAAAAAGTTGATACAATAGAGCAGATAAAAACATCCCTTACTACATTTTTCGCATCAAAATCCACGGAATTTTACACTAATGGTATTAAAAAGTTGATAGAAAGATAGGAGAAGGTTATAAGAGTAGATAGAAATTATATAATTGATTAAATAAATACTACAAGTCTAAAAAAAAAATGTTTAATTGTATATGTCAAAAACGGCCCTAACTTTTGCACCAACCCAATATTTGACAGTTTCATATCTTTCATCAAAAGCGGAAAAGCGATAAGAAATAAGTACTGCAATATTTCGTTTAGTCTGGTTAAATAATATTTTTATGTTATACACAGTCAACAGTTCAGAGGCAATTGTAGTATATGAGCAAAGCAATGACTTTATTTGAATTAGGTATCTGTTCTTACCTTTGATCATCTGCCTTTAATCAATAGTATTAAATCTATTTTGGATGATTAAATTTAATTATTTTACAGAAGCTTTACAGATTTAACATTAGTAAATTCAATGACTATTTCAGAATATTTTAAAATAAGCGCAATCTCGTAAGGAGTGTTACTAGATCAAAGTCGTTCCAGACACATTGTCGATCGTAGATAGTTTTTATCTCTGAACTTCGATTCGGTTTGCTTCCCTTTATATTTTGACCAATATATTGTGTCACTAGATTTAGGTCATTAATATTGTGGGATCCGGTGCAGAAATTCTTCTGCCTCCTCCCCCTTTGATGAATAATTTTGAATTACTTGAATCTGGTCAAAAAAACATAGCAGCAGTATATTGTCAATAATTAAATCTTGGTTTGGGACTTCTATTCCATCAACCTTATCGTAGGATATATCCACTTTCTGATTGTCATCTTCTTCTCTCTTGTTTGATCGCGCTAATGTGTGAGCACGATGCACTGCAAGGTTAAACACTGATACCCTGACACATAGAAACAATCAATGGGCCGATCAATCGATTATATATCATTGCTTAGCATCCAAATGGTTAAAACGCTCATTATAAAATAAAAATATTATAGACACAGTTTTAAAGAAAAAGTCCGGTTTTCCAAAAACATGCAATGTATATAATGTTAATTCATTTCAATATTTCTCACATTGAATCAAGATGCTGATAACTGATCTTTAATTATTAAGCGATTATATCACTAGATTTTGTCTACCAATGTGTGATTCATGACATTTCCGTTTCGCTTTTCACTGAATGTGAATGGCATATATTCAAGATCATATAAATGTGAACTTTAATTCGTAATATTCCACATACTGAAAGACTTATTTAAATTCTTGCAGCATTGTTTGATGCTTAGAGCATGTTTCCTTTTAAAAAAAAATTGGTGACAGACTGACTGCCTTGAAATTGTTATTGTTGCGAAACTTTTAACGTGTACTTTTTCGCTCGAAATATTTAAACGTTTCGTGTAATGTAAGCTACAAGGCATTACTGAAAATTGAAAGGATCGCAATTTAAGTTAAAATTGCTTCGATTCCATTCCGGATCGTTTACTCTTTCAATTACGGAGGCTTTCACACGTAAGGCTCCCATGCACTTTGGAACAAAGCTCGCCCGCTCCTTTCTTTATGAGCTTTATTTTCGTAACGGTCCATAATGCATGCACTGCGAAAAATTTTGGTGGATAAACAGTTAAAAGACTGTTTATATAAACATTTTGGCGAACACGTGAGGTGACTTCTTGGCCGAGGATGATGATGATGATGCAGTGGCCGGGCGGCAGCCGTATCATTAACCTGGTGTACCAGCAATTATGGATCACGTTGTGGATTTAGCTAGATCGCGCGCGCTTGATCGATAGATCATTTCGCGGCCCGTTTCTCACGGTGGCTGCAGACTGCTGAGGAGGGGGCAGCCGCCATACATTCATGCACAACCTGTGATATAAGCCTCATTCGAAGAAATGTACTTTTTTTGGACGAGTCCAGCTTAACATATAACTGCTTTGAGACACATTAATGGCTTGCGGGGACTTTATTTCCGCTTCGCAATGTCGTCGAATTGATTTCATTCAGTGTTTCAAAATTAACATTTTATACCAAAAATTCACAAAAAAGTTATATAAATTCGAAACAAGTATTATATGAAGTTTGAACGTGCAAAACACTTGTTGCTTGTCTGCGAACTTTTTGCTTACTCCATAATTAAGTTGGATTTAGCAACATATAGTATAAGCAAACAAGTGTCAGTATGAGTATTTAGATCCTAGACTCTTATTATAAAGGTTCTGGTTCAAATCCAGACTGTGTAAAACTAATTCAGCTTACTAAAAATATTTTGCAGATCTGAAATATTCATATTTTGGATCGATTATCTCGACCCAGTTTTACCTTAATTTTATACTAAATTAAACTATTATATTGAAAGACTTTTCCCTAGAAGAGTCTTCTATGGAAATCTTTCACATTCAATGTAATGAGAGTTTATAATCGTTCTATAGACATGTCAGCGATCCGAAAAGCGGACCGATTGGATACACAGATTTTGTGGCTATTCCGTCCTCTTTAAGGATTTTTGCGGGATTTTCGGGGATAAATGCGTAATAAAGTGCGCATGAAATGGTGGGTGCTGCACTACTGATGGCTGTCGAAAAAAAAAAAACTAAGCAACGTAGCATCTTGAAACATAAGCTTTATAAGATAGTTCATAAAAAATATTTATAGAGACAAAGGATAACTTATATTGAGAAATGTTTCGCACCACTGAAGAACATAAGACTCAAAATATGAACAAACTCTTTCGCTTTTTATGAAAGAGAGAGAGCAGACATACAGATAGTAGTTTTTACCCAAACAAAGATCGACGATATAGAATCGATTGGCATCCAAAAGATATTTAGAAAAGAAAATGGGAGCCACTCTGTGGTGAATAGATGATAATTGTGATCGCAGCTTCAGGCATATGTTTATGTGCGTAACATCAACATTTATAAGACGTCATCATCAAGTAATATGAACCATTGGCGATTATTCAATGATTCAATGAAAACAAACATATTGAATCACACCGTAAACAAGCGTTTATTTTGATACATTTCGACAAGCTTAGCGCTTATCAAAGATTTCTTTTGGCGGCTCTTGTATTGAATTTCCGGACTTAGTTTAATCAAAAACTCGAAAAAAGTGGTAATGCATTTTTCGGCCCCATCCTTCCGGAATGTGCGGTCGATGATAATTAATTGCATGAATCTTATCGGCGTTTTATCATGATATCAAAATCATAGCGGTAAATTTTGGCGTTTTATGAGCTAATTATTAATTTTTTGAAAAATTTGCGGTGTCAAGCAAACGAGGCGAATATATTGCAGTCCATAAAAATGGAACATTTGTTAGGTCGAAATGCTTGTACAATTAAATTACGTCCTGCTCTTTAATGGGCAGGAAATATTTCTTCCTTTGCTCAATTGATAAAGCTGGTTTGAGTGAATATGCACTACGTGATTAATTGCACGTAATAAATCCAGTTGTGTATCACTGCTTTGGGAGTATGGCCGTTTTTTGTAGGATTTAATTATAGACTCGGTACTGGATGCGTGAAAATCAAAATAAATAATATTATTGATAGCCGTGAGACATTTTTGGCTCTCATATGCGCTCGAGTGTGCAGTTTTCATTTTCGAATTGTATTTATATTGAAAATATTTGGCGATCTCTTGAATAAAATAATAAATACAAGCAAGCCTCGCATAACATGGCATTTAAACAACACGGTTTTAAATTAACGCGGTATGGACATTTGGGCATAGAACCGTGAAAATGTCCATAGATCACCCATTGAATACATTGTGTGATAAATGAATTCACTTATTGAGCCAATAAGTGAAGAAGGCTATGGTTATATTTTAGTAGAGAGTATGAATGTTGAAGATATTCAAGGATAATTAATGATGCAAATTCAATAGAAATAGCATCTGAGGGAACCTTAAATTTAGAGGACGATAGTACAGATGGAAATGGTGAAGTTATTAAATATTTTGATATAGAAAGTCCGACATAACCGACCTTTTTTAAATAAATATCCTTTCAAACAGCAAAAAATATTTTGCAATGTTTTTTATCATTATTGTTTCAATAATCCCATTTTTCTTAGGTATAAAATGAAAATGTTGTAGTTTTTACTTTGGAAACCAAACCCAGTTTTTTACCCTTTAACCAAAAAATTAACGACCCTATTACACTGGAACTAAAGGACATAAAATTAAATTATTCTTTATATTATTTTAGTGCATGTTTGTGTCATTATTAATGTAATCGCGCATAAAAATTTCGATGTATTTATAAATATAAAGTAAATCACGGCCGTATAAGGTTGTGTGAGATAGAAAATAAAAGTTCCGCGAACGCGAATTCAATCGCCGTTTCCAATACCAATGATCTATATCTCCGTAGATAGTGAAAAGATTCCATGCTGCGATTGGCCAAAGCCGAGAGATGGGGCGTGGCCTCGCAATAATTATAAATGGACTAAGTCTCTCTATTTGACTTCAACTGTCAAATCAATAGATCCAGATCAACTTCTTTCAATTACATTGTCCAATAAAATTGAATATCATTTTCGATTGAGAGTTTATTGCCCGATTTGGGTCATATTTTGCTTCGATTCTGTTGATTATTTGGATAATTAATTTCTTCGATCAACGTGTTCAATCGACATTTCTCCGCCAACTTTATGCGAAATATTAATATTAATTATGATGAATCGATGGAAATTCAAAACTAATCTAAATCTAATAAATTCCAATTAATAAAATTAATTCCCATCAATAATTATAATATTAAAAGATCAATTAAATCAGAAGAAAAATGTTCATTCAATATACAGATTCTGAATGAAAATGAATCAATTAACATTTAAAATCTTAGCTCTCTATTGATCCAATTGATAAATATTTAACAGAGTAATAAATCAATTGACGTGGATTGATAGAGATGATCATATTTAAGATTTGTTCGCAAATATCTAAATTATCTTATTTTAAACTGAATGATTTAATTATAATTACAAACTTATTTAAATCCAATACTGTCAATCAATATTTTGATATTATAATCATATTCTGAATTAATGATATAGATTCAGTTGTTCGTATGACATTCGGAGACATATTAACATTATTAATGCAATTAATAAAACCATTTATCTAGTATAAATTAGGCCAGTTTATAATTGATTTAAATTGCGATTAATAGTAATGGCCTAAGGATTTTGGCGGCGATTCACTTTCACTAGTATATAATAGTATATTTTGCACGACTCCGCGGTTTTTCCGTTTTAATGAGGTTCTACGACGTTGGCTCTCGCCATTATCAAAACGATATTCAGATTACATTTTTTAAAAAATCATCCTAATGTATAGTTTGCTCATGAATATTTTTTGTTAATAAATCTATCATAGGCTTCAATAAACTTAATCAAGCACGCTTTAACACCAAATGCGCATGTGGATATTGTTGCTCAAAATGTATGCTTCAATTTCAATTATTACAAGCAAAAGTTACGCTTTAGAAATGTGTTAGATTCAATATAGAAATAGGATAGAAACAAATGTCTATCAATTATTTGAAACAGTGTTTGACTATGGGAATGCTAGGATTTACTTAGATCATAATTTGTGTTATAATGCTCTTTGCTTGGGTGCAATCCAATCTTCAATAAATAAGAAAAGGTTATATCCAAATTGTCTATATCAGAGGTTCTTAAACTTATGTAGTTCGCCGACCTCCCCTTGAGCAAAATTTCTTTCACGGACCCCCTCTTGAAAAACATGTTTATTTTGCAGACCCCAGGTTTTCTGTAGCACATGGAGTACATTTCTTGCAAAGAAGATGCGAGATTATTAGATATAATTATCATCATAGTGCAGCTACAAAAATTCCGCTGCAGAACTATGAACCTCTTCAATATTTCGTCTATATCATACATTCACCTCATCATTCGCTCTATATTGAAGTTAGCATAACTTCCGAGTTTAATTTAGAACGCTCACCCAGCGGGACTCCTGAATGAACGTATTGACAGATGCTTTTGCAACCGTCTCGATATGGAGTGTGGGAGGTTTGTAAAGACTGAGTAGTTTTCATTGGGAAACGACCTTTTTGATTTTACTAGGAAGGGCTTTCCGGAATCCAAAGAGTTCAGTCCCTCCTTTCCTCGCGAGGACATTGTCGAGTTAAGGTGAACACATACCTGACGCTTAAGTGCATCTAGAATTCGCTCCCACACCAACTGAAGATATCTCTCCGTCCACATGCAACTTACCCGAGCAAATTTGAAACTGAGTAGTTTCCTATTTCAGGTTGACCCTCTCAGTTCGACGATTTCAAAACGATATAGAAGGCATCGGAAGAAAATGCTGTTAACGTTGCAAAGTGAAATGTTAGATTTAATATCATTAAATTAATCAAATATTTTAGCCAAATATAAATACATTAATTCCCCATTGAACATTTTTCGTTTCATCACCATTTTTGAAACCATAACGCGTATCATACGCAGGAAATATTGCCTACGTATGATAACGGATATATAGTTTTTGCTTATGGTTTCAAACGTCGTTTTTAATTATGATAAGTTTATTTAAATTCGATTTTATAACATGGCTGTTAAGTGGTCCCTGCCCGATTTTATTGATTGTATTTTTACTTTTACAGAAGCAGGTAATCAGGATGAATCTGAATCTTGAGAGTTAATTAGAAATTAGTCTCACATTTGTTTCCATATTCTGGATTTAAGCTCGAACCTTTATAATAAGAGTTCAGGAACTGGCAGACTATATCAACACATTTAACATGCGAAAATATGTAGAAAAATAAAATTTACTTAGTTTAAACATCTCATTTATATTTAATCAAACACCAAACGTTAGTTTGGTTCAAAGTCCATAAACACATCAGGATATTATATTAGGAAAAAATGCGATTGTAATAAAAAATAGAAGTGTTAAGTATATTATGACAAAAATCTCATGTATCATTAGGACCAAAATTATCGTCTCAATAGCAATATTTCACGCATGAGATAATATTTGATAACCGAATTAGAGCTGTTGCTATTTGCTCTGATATTAAGGCCAACAAAGTCAACAAAACTTTCCATGGGAAGACAATATTGCTAATTTTTCTTGCTTTACGAGGACCGTTTTTCGTCGATGTCAGCATTCACCACAGCGGCACCTATAGTTATTCCACGCACATTAATTTCGGGTACATCACCAAAACACGTGTATTCTGGCTGTCGTAACACGAAACAAAATATATGGAACGTATAGAAGGCACGTCTCCTACTGATTTTGCCTATTATAAAAAATACTCGGATAGCCGGTTAGTTATGAAAGAAGAGCTTTAGCGATTCGCGATCACGCGACATCGCCTGTCATTTGTGTATAAGACTTGAACATCATCATTTCCCTTCTGAAACTCCTTTATTTCCATAATATTCTTTACTTCGATTCAATTTATTTGACTGTCTGCGTTCGGGTACGATTCCTTGGCCGGGCCTTTTAAATTGGATTTCTCTTTCATGTAATTTTGAAGCGGTTGAACATTTTATTACACCGTTATAAAATATTATTGCATCTCATTTTTCGGCATCCATACTAATATTTGCCGTTTCGTTTGATTGAAAATAATTCAAAGGAAAACTGAACCATTGTTCATATTGAAATTATTTTTTTCATCAGCACCCTGTAGGTGAATGTATACATTTTCCAGATGTCACTCGTCTCCACATTGAACATAAATCATGGAAACTTCGAGTCATTTTCCGATGTGGAGCGACTCTGGAATGTTAAATTCAATTATGTTACGATGAAGAGTCATCATACCTGGAATTGATATCATCTCAGTTGCTTGACAACCGTGACAATCTAATGAGAATCTATGATTGGATCATGTCACCACATCATCACCGGCTTCCTTATGCTAACTACAACTGTGGACAAATCAGGAAAATGGTCTAATAGCAAATTATTCAGTTTAACGTACTTTTAATTTATTTAAATTTATTATAATTAAGGCTAAATCCATATTTGATCTACATGTTTTTATGTGATGAATTTTAAAATATAGCTAAGTTAACTAGTTTAAAAATTTATTATAACGAGTAATCATTGTAATGAATTTTAAATAAGGTCAAAGATGAATGCCTTGACGATATAAAGGCATGGAAAAGCTTTATTATTAATACATAGCTTCACCCAGAATTTAATGACACGAACGTCTAGATATTCAAGAATTTCTGGTGTAAAAAGAGACTGATGGAACAAATTTCGGCGGAAATGATATCTGAAATAATCCAAAATTTAGAAGACGCTAACGAAATGATTGGATCAGTTTATAAATCAATTAAAATAGAAGAACTTAATAATATGAATATCGAAGATATTCAAAATCTATTGATGAAAGAATTCATAAATGAAACTACTATCAAAATTGAATACAATCCTAAGTTACTTCAAATAACAACTCTAATAAAATCATGATAACAACAAAGAGGATGAAACATTAGAACTTAATAAAAAGTGATACGTGGAGAGATTTGTTCCATATTATCATCGTCTCGGTATTTACATTTCCTGAATGAGGAAATCAAAGACAGGGATGATCGATTTAATTTTTTTCCCAATATGAATTTGAACCCAAACTTTTTCAATAAGCATCGATCCATTATGAATACTTGGAATATAGTATATGAAAAAATCGTTGGAAAATATAATAATGACAATATAAATGATAGATATTTATCAATTAATTGAGATGTGAAAAAAGTAAATTAGTCAATTACTATTTGATCACCTGTAGAAGAACCGTGGTAGCGCTGGGGAATCTCAGTTGGTTGATTAATTTGGACATTACCCATAAAGGCGCTGATTATCTTGTATCCCAGTTAATTTAAGTATTAACACTTGCTTCACAAATGACGATGCACATTTCATGAGATCGATGAGTTTATCGGCTTCTTCTTACGTTTATGGAATGCTTCGAATTACCTTGAGGGAGCTCAAGGTTTCGCGGCGCCCGTTTTGTCATTAGATCTGACAAAGATGACCGGAATGCATCCATATTGGTACTTAATAGAGTATAATTAAATCCGCTTTTTACACCGTTTCGATTTCACACTATTTATTATCGAATAAGCACACAATGAGCCAATCGCTCGGTCCATTCTTCTTCATCTCGTTAATATCCTGTCCACATATTCCGTATTACATAAATCAATCCTAAAACACTTTGTGCGCCTTAATGGATGTCCGATTGAATCGTCCCATAACCGCTAAGGTGGGATTACGTCAAATCCGAAAAGTGTTTCGACAGCTTTACATCTCTTTTGTCAGAAGATTTATTCGGGTATGATGAGCATACAAATTGACCGCAAGCCTCTGGGAACAATTGAGACTTTAATAAGGTGCTACGGTCGTAAAATCATGCTATGATGCTCCTCCTGTACTACAAAAAAGCTTCATTTCACAAATGAGCAATAAAGCTTGATATTTGAAAGAACGCATCAGTATATGACCGTCATTATGTTGCTCTTTTACCATTCAAGCATTGCACAACATTCTTGTAAAAAGAATCGATCCATTGAAAAAAGTTGTTTGTACCTGGACAACGTTAAAAGTCCTTTGATGGAAAAACTCTTATTTTCATTCAAAAGGATTGAACATTTAAACAATAGAGTTGATGTCATGTAATGAAGACGTTAAATGAAATTCATTGAGCTATCAAAGCACGTATCATTGATTGTGGTTTAGAATAAAACCTGATAATTGCATGTTTTGCAGTGTTTTATAGCTCTTATGTGAGCTAAATGCTTTCTTCCAAATACATAGACATTCGAGTGATTTAAATAAATATATCCACGTATTTTGAGGAATTTTACGATCCGATATAATACTGTGGGAATAAATTTGATTCTCAAGCGTGAATATTTAATGATGAATATAAATATTAATTAATATGTATGATGTTGTTATAAGAAGCATTTTAACCCTTCGCGAACGACCCACTTTTTCAAAATTAAGACAAAGGTACCACAGAAAACTAATATTTTAATTTAGATCGATTTTATTCAATTTAACAAATATGGCCATGTGAAAATTGAAAATTTGTTTTCAAAAATGGATACTCAGTTGGGATTTCTTTCAAATGCAACATCCAGAATATTTGGTCAAAACGATCCATTGTAAATGCATCTGAATAAAATTGAATTTTACTGGATCAATATTCAAACCTTAATACAGATGGCATGGATGTGACCCTTTCCCGTGAATATTGAAGAGTCCTTAATCCTGTAATGAACTGCGTGTGGCTGCAATAAAATGATGATGATGATGTTCTTAAAAAATATTTGAACTCACGACACGCGAATGATTAATTAATAATTGGACTACTTCCAAGTGCTTTTTACCTTTTTCATATCGCCAACGAAAGATAAAATATAGCATCAATCTGATGATGAAACCAGTGCCTTCCTAATCACTCAATCTGATTGGATTCCTCATTACTTCACACTCTCGATACATTGATTTCATTACGTTCAATTTTTTCAAATACATTTCGGTCTCATGCAAAACGTCGGCAGGTTGTTGTGTGTCAGTATGTAAACTGATGATGGATTGATATTCGTGATAGTGAAATGATTCGAACACTGCTTTTTGCTCCTGTCGTTTATTAAAACAGTATTTACAGCTACAGCGCAAATTGTTTTATAAGATCGCAGTGGAGTTTCTTCATTTTTTGGATCCAATAAGTGATTGACCAACGCACTCTCCTACTTCGTGTTAATTCTGTTAGCATATCTCGAATAGTTGTTAGTAGCGCTTTTAGCAGTCGAATTGTATTTGAGTTTGAGCGCCAAAGAATATTTTCCAATGACGTATGCAAATTCTTACCTTTAATCAAATTATTTTGTAAGCGCATCCAACAATTCAACAAGGCAAAATGTTAAGTCTTCGACAAAAAATAATTTTCCTCGTCATATATCGTATCTTAATTTTAGCAAGGGCCTTCGAGATCGCCCAATCGATATCAGGATTGAGAGCAATGTTATTAATTGCATCCGCTCTGCTGATGATATTCTTAATGCTGCGCAATTCTTCGATTGCTTCAAAAACCACTATTTTATATTATATCCACATATTCTCTAAAAATCCACTGTATGTCACAATTTATTTTAATATGGGAAAAAATGCTTTGGTTTTGCAATACTGCCTGTTAAATCAAAATTTATTGATATCTGTGTCTTTGCAGGTATGTGTTGTATTTGTGCAACGAGTGTAAATGCAGATCCATAGCAAAGCATAACACATAATTATTAGTGAGAACCCAAAAATATTCGCGTATTTTGAGAACTTATATTTGAGCTCAGTTTATCCACATCCAGCATTGTATGCAATAAATTTAGGTTGGAATATCACAAAAGCCAGTGGAACACTCAAAGATGTTTATGGTGAAATGGTAATAGTCCGCAAATGTCAATATTGATTCCAGAAATTTAAATCGGTCAATGGAAGCTTAAGGGATGAATTGCGAAAGAGAGGACTTTTGAGTTTTGATAATGATACACTAAAATCCCTAATCGAGTCAGATCCACGGCAAACAATCAATCAATGCAACTGGTGATGAGAAATGACTCATTTACAATAATATACGATGAAAAAAATAATGTTTTTCTCGACAAAAATCCCTAATTCCAATCCCTAAGCCCGGTTTGATTATAAAAAAGGTTCTTCTTTTTGCATATTTTGGGATATGCGGGGAATAATTCATTATAAATTAATGAAACTGGTAGAAATTATAACTGCACAGGCTTATTGTCGACAATTAGAAATTTCGCATCAAAAATTAAAAGAGAAGCGTTCGTATTTATTCAACAGAAAGAAGACAGTACTGGGAATGGAAAGACTGCCAAAGCAATTGTATAAAATTTTGTATAGGATTATTTAATTTTTTTATTATAAATAAATGTGCACGTTTTTTTTTACTAAATTATTAAATTTGCGAATATTTTTGAGTCCCCCTTTTATATAGAGGTTGCTTGTGTTATAAATCTTTTATTAGTAGATCTGAATGGTAATAGATTTGTGCATCTAGAAAATTATCAAGCAATAGAAGCAAGTTCCGTGCCATTTTATATCGAGTTTTTATTGATCGATTGTTACGAGAAGCATCCAAATATTGTAGCAAACAATAAAAAGCAACTGTATGCTTCTATATTATCCTAGAGTCAATTAAATTATTTTATGATTATAAATCTTATAGCTCAATACAATAAATTTAGATGTTATTGGTATCAATCACTTTTCAATTTGATATAATACAAACGCATAAAGGATGCAATGAAATCGCTTTATTGTTTCATTCGCGCATGTGATTAATAGACATGGGTTAATGCAATAAATTTATCAGCCTGTATGAAAAACAATTGATTGGATTCGCCTTTGAGGAAGAAAAAAAGAAGTCTTGGAGGTTTCGTTAAATTACACCTTTGTCCGATGCACTGCTTTAAAGCTTTTTTATGTTCGCATTTTCAAGTCACGAAGTCGTCAAATTATCATATCCCAATTTATTTTCGTATTTTATCATACAAAAAATAGCAGTAGTCCTTCCATTGTGAGAAGTAGCGGCGCAATGAATTAAGAGTACAATCATCATCAGCGTCGTTATGATATCGATTAAGTGTGTCCATAAAACGAAAAAGTCTCCTGTCGATTTTACAGCATAAATAGCGGTCTGATGAGTAACAGGTACGTTGATATTGGTGAATAAGACGGGATCAGCTCGATGGTCTGCACGAACCTGTATTGGTCAAATCGTGGCGGTCGGAGGAGTGTTGGTGAAGAAGACGGATGTATGTGTTCGTCGGTCACTGGGTGTGCTGGTCTCCGGTGGCCAGAACTCATGAGAACCTGCGACGTGATGTCCTCACCCACAACTCCATACTGGCACGGTTAAAAAATCACGAGTCAATTTCTCATGCTTCGTACATGCTCTTTGTACAACGTAAACAAGGACCAAAGGCTTGGGCTTTCACGATTGTCTTCGAATACCCGTGGTACTTTTACTTTTATTGACGTGCTGAGGCGTGTTGATATGCAGATTTGATGATCGATTGTCTGATGATGATTGATCGTCGCAGTGTAATGGGGAAGATTAAAAAATAATGAAAGGTGTTGGGCAATTCCGAAAGGTGGGATACAATCGAAAAAAATGTTATGAATTAATTTTGTGGCCGTTGATTAATTTTGGTAGTAGGCTTCATCGACTGAAATAATTTACAGCCAAAAATTAATTTAACGCCAAGAAATAACAGTACATTTGATGTTATTAACACTCGGTGATCGTCGTTAATGGCTGACCATAAATAAAATCACTCTTATACTGTCATATCTGGCATTGTTTCGACATCCACTATTAAATCATAAGTGATTTCACATTTAAAATGGGATAAAAATCTGCAACAAGCGCTCTTTTAAACTATGTTCCACCGGACTTTTGAATCAACTCTGATTCCAGAATCCTTTGACTGATTTGATCTAAGTAGATCCAAACTTTCTAATGGCCACTCACTGCTCGAAATAATTTTCGAGGCATGATGGCAATTCAAAAATTTTATACACTGCATTTTGTGCATACAAATGTCAGCCTGTCTCTTTTTAATTAAACATTATTCTAATTTCTAGCTATAAATCGACTTTTGAATGCACATTCATCATTCCTCAACGTTTTGCCGTAAAATTGTATTTTTTTATCTGTCCAAAGTAAACAAGCAAAGAAAGTGATATACTAAGTCCAAATTGCATTTTTGGATCTTGCAGGCCATATAATTAATATGTAATGCTTGCTTTAAAACCATTAAGGTAAAATAGAGCGCATAAATAGCTAGAATGAAAATATTGGAGAGAATCCATTATGAAAATGCTCGTCAAACAATCATTTTTAAATAACAACAAAAAAGATAATCGTCAATTTTACCAATTGTCGTCCAATGTATCAACAGCGACAAAAAACGAATATCATAACGACAATCATCGCCGAAAATACATCTTAACTAGGTTTATTTGCATTCAATCGTTCTTCTTCCTGGTCGAATTTTTCTCAAGGCTCATATGTATTTGGCTGAGTTTTCAAAATTCTGCATAAACGCTCGTATTTACATGGGACCCTGATTGATAGTCAAATCGGCTCCCGAGGCGTATTGTTAATGGAAAATGATCAATGTTGAATTCGAAGGTCGAACCGTCAAACCTTAACTTTGCGGAATATCATCACGAACCGTCGAAAATAAATCCAGCAGAACCTTCCAATTCCAGGAACGGCACTAAAATACAAGCATAATCCGAATGGACCGGAAATAATTAAATTTCCTTGTGTGGCGCTTCTGTGATTTGTTTTAAGCGACCCAATCAGAGATTAGCAAACTTGAATTATGCTCAGATATTTGCGGAAAAATAATCATCACTATAGCAATCATATTAGCAGCATAATGAGTATAGGTCGTCAAAATAAGATTTTAACTAGTTGAAAGTTCCGGGTAAATTGGAAATGAATGAAATGTCTAATGCCAAATTAATCACCACTTTCTGCCATAATATATGTTAAATCTGATAAATTTATAAGCGTTTCGCGGAATTCTATAGAAAACTTCGGGCGATAAAAACAATTTTATATAATTTATATTAATATTTAATTGAAGAATTTATATTGAAAATATTGTTTGAGAAATTCTTAAAGTTATTGACATTTAGAACATTTACAAATCCTATAAAGATGAAATTGAATATATGTTTAGATCATAATATATAGTATTGCTCTGAATGAATTTAAACACAATTTTCTACTTTGTTATATTACCTACTGTTATTTTGGTTGAGATAAGATAAGCCAGTCAGGATGTTTTACTTAATTGCTTAAATATAGAGAAGCTTAAATTGTCTGATAAAATCATCGTATAAAGCATAAATGTCCTATGTACAATCATCAACTTTTGATTCATGATTTATAGTTATTGGCATTAAAAATCGATTTATCTATCAATTTGACGGAAATTTAAAGATTTTTTTCAGCTAATACACAAAACTGTTGTCCAAAATTAGCTTATACTAAACGACCTCGCTTATTCGAAAAATATAATTACATTATTTTCAAGATCCTCTATTACCAATATGCTTCCGGCAGCGTTAAAATCAACATATCGTCTTACCAGATCAGTACGTAGCCGGCCATTATGATATCGCTAAATTGACAAATCACAATTACGACACAAAACATTATACGGTAATCGAATTTAATTCCGCAATTTAGGAAATGACAACTACTTCAATAAGCCCCAGCTGATCGTTCGGTCGTAATATATACGGCCTTAAGCTTCTGAGGAATTCCATTAATCGACAACGCTGATTATGATGTGATTGTAATGAAGGCATAATCGATAATCTTTAATGACTGCAATGATCATGCGTAAACAAACGTTCGTATATTTTTAATAACAGTAATTTTAGGGAAATGATTGATAATCGAGTGTCTTCGTAATGTGCAAAACCTGTTCTTAAGATTGACTAATTTTTGTCTTTTGATCGCTAGCAATTTGAATACGCTTGCATACGCACAGTGTTGCTTCGGGAAAATCTTGATATATATTGTATATCGATCATCCGATTTATTGTATAATATAAAGCCTACTTAAATTATAAACGGATAAGACGTGGATTTATTTTAAAAAATTGCATATTTTTGTGTTAAAAATTTTGATGCGAAATAGATGAATATAATTGATTGTGTTGAACAATAGGCAATTAATTTACGTTTGCATGAAAAAAGAGCTCGACGATCGGATAAGACAAAAACTCAAAATCATTTGAAGCGCATCAATTATTTAATATAATATAAATATTGGCATTTCAAAGCAGTGACGGTGATATGCACTTTTTTGTTACACAGAGTGCTTTAAAACTAATTTTATTTCGTCCAAATATGCTTTCAAACGAGCTCAATGTTGTTTTTATATGCAATTTCTAATGCAGTTTATGTGTATGTATATTAGTTACTGAATGCAATACAGTTCGACGGTCTCTTATAACACGGCATTTTTATAACGCGGTTAGATCAGGTAATCGATGGATTCGTCAATAGAATATATTTTTAATTAAGCAAATTGCATGCAAAGCATCAATGACAATATTGATGCTGAAAATAATCTTATACACTCAAACTTCTTTTTGTGCGATTTCGAAGTTATGCGGTTTTTTTAAAGCTATTTTTTTATTTAATAAACAGTACATATCGAAATATTTTGGATGAAATAGGAAATAAATCATCAACACTAACCGTAATTTGGAAAAAAAATATATAATTTAGGATTATGTAAATCATATTGCTCGATGAATTACGATTACGCCCTTTATTTTGGTTCTGATTTTTGAACAAATTTATTTCGTTTTTTGTATTTTTCCAATGTTTCGACTTTTAAAAATACATTCACCAAAGGAATTTTCAAAATTCCAACTACTTACGGAGTTATAGCTATTTTAGTGACGCGGTAACTTGGCCGGTCCTACCATAATGAAATCTTTTAACGCGTTTTTCTCGAAACTATTTTTTTCAACGCGGTTGACAACATATCTCAAGCTTTATTTAATTTATTTCAAACCGAGTACGAATCTTTTCTATATAATCCTCTATTATTCCATTTTTTTTAAAAACAGTCGTCATACTATTTCTTCCGAAGAAGGGAGTCTGGCATTTGAGATGCCAAATGTCAAAGATCCTTAAAATTTTACCGATGATGCAAGACATCCTGTTATTTTTTAATAGCCTCATTTTTCCTGTTTTTTTATGCGATTTTGGATAAATTTTATATGGCTATTTCAAAGTTATGCGGTTTTTAAAATGCATGAAATGCATCTCCGCTTTTTCTATGTAAGTCATAGTCTTTTTTGTGCGATTTTCCGCGGAACACATCTACCGCACAAAAAAAGGTTTAAGTGAATAATACTAACACATTTCGATTCGCTCACTTAAAAATGCGTGTTTCGCGCGGTGATTTTATGGGACCATTCACATGTAAACGCGTGTTTTGTAGTTTGAATTTTGATGCACCAAAATTAATACGTAAACTGGCATTATTTAATCTTATTTTCATTGCTATTTCTTCAGACTGTTTCTGCTTTTATAGCATTGAGTTTATCACTTTTCTGTTCTATTACGCTGAAGCTACATGCTTAAAACTATTGTTATAGGTGTATCTGTGCAATTATTAAGCCACTCAAATAAAAAATCGCAATAACATAGCGGTCCGGAATGCGTTAATAAGTATTATTTCAAAAGAATTATTTTTCTTGTATACAAAGAGCTACATCCATCTCGTCTATATCATACATTCACCTCCTCATGTATTCGATACTAAAAGTAGCATTATTTCCAAGTTTAATCCTAAACTCTTATCTAGTAGGTCGCCTGGACAAACGTATCATCGGGCGCTTTCGCGACTATCTCGGTAGGCAGAGTGGCTGGATGTTTCGTATAACGCGGTATATAGCGGTACGACCGTGTTATATGAAGGTGGATTTGAATAGGCATAATTTGTGTGCATTAGTATGTTCTATTCATATTCAAAATGTCTCGTTTATATTTGATTGGCCTTCGTATATCAGTTCGGGCCGACGATCTACCTGCTCGGAAAAGGTCTCGAGCGCAAAGACTTAATTAAATGTGGAAGGTATAATAAATTCGCCGTGAATTTAGTGGCCTTGTTATAGTTCTGAAATTAATTTCCAGCGTTGAAATAAATAAGGTGGATTAGGCCCGAGGTCAGTACTCTCGGGTGTGACCTCACACCCTGGTCAAGTCGGGGTGATATATTTAGTATTAAAGCGTATCCCAGATAAAAATCTCTTATTTATAATAGCAATTTGGGTCCGGGGCATATTTCATGTATTCATCCATTTCCATAGGGCCGGGCATAGATAGGGAAATATTTCAATTATATCCGAGCGTAGATCGACAATTAAGTGAGGCTGGCCATCCCGCTGGGAATCCGTTTCAGGCCCGGTCAGTGGTCATCCATCTCGTGGCCAAACTTTGCCCATCGAAGATCTCTTCTCCTACCGGCGTAATAAATCCCCTCCTCTGGACGTTTATCTAACACGAAAAAAATATCAAAAAGCAAGTTTAAGATTAATTTGACCCCTTCGCTGACCTTTGTTCTACGGAATGGCCGGACGGCGGCGTGCACTTGCATTAAGCCTCGGTAACCAAACATATTACATATTTAGGGATGCTTCATTAACGACTTGGCCTTCTTAATAAATATCTAATATACCATCAGACATTGTACACTGAATTATGACATGTTTCAACACCTACAGATTGTTCAATGAGCAATACGCTGCTTGATTAAAATTCTGTTTTTGGCGATGAAATATTCACGTCTGCATTACCTATTTACGTCAAATAATTTGATTTCTTAAGATTAACGGTTGAGAAATTAGGACTATGAGGCGATTTGCCTCTTTGAAATACGATTGTGGGTAGCAGTTAATTAGATTTCCATTTAAATCATCACAGGAAACGTATAATAAACGTGGCATGTCTTAAATTAATCTTTACGTTAAGTGGTAAACAATGAATCCCAATTTGCAACGATGATAACAATGTCTTCCGTTTTGAACTGTAGGAGCGATTCTGAGACGTATCTCTTGGATGTCATAAGTCTTTAAGCGTTTACAACGTCATAATATCGTCTATATTGAGTGCATGACGAGGTGAACGTTTGATGAATATGATATATAAATCCTGTGAATAGATAATCCTGCAGCGAACAATAATATTTTGTTTTCGACTATGAAGACGGTATTCAATTCAATTTAACAAATGTTGTCTTTTCAAATTGTTTCTGAAATATATTCCGATCGACACGAACGAATTTTAAATGTCACCATGTCCGCTGAAAATATGTATCAAAGCATTAGCGACAATTTTCGCAGTCACGTAGATGATTAATATTTGCGCTGCTTAATTCCGAATCAATCTTTGTGTCATTTCTATCGTTTGTTTTGCTAATAAAGATAAATCAATGTCGTTTGGCGTGAATTTATATCTTCACTTATGCAATTTTTCAAGCTTCAGTAGATCTCTTCCTGAGTGTATTTTTGCAGTATGATCATCATAGTTAAATTTAATTCTAGTACAGTAAGTGATTCATGGAATGATATTTTTACATTCGGCCAAAGAATACATAATATTTTTTCTTATCCGACACCAGTTGAAGCATCGACCAATTCAATCTGCATGGCGAAATATCATCTGAATTCAGCCAAATCAAAGATAATGAATGCTTATTGCATCAATGTGTCAATGTTTAATTTAATTTCTGCTTTGTATGTGGCGATTTTGAAATATTCGCGTTTGCTCCTGTTGAAACGCCGATGATGATGATGATGTACTTTTGCCAGGATATCCTCCGTTTGCTGATGCGCAAAGTTCCCAGATATAATATTTAATTATGAGCCTTATCTTTCGATCGATTTTCAGCAGGTGTTAATGGAATAAGTCTTTATAAATTAATCGAAGTCGTAAATTTGCAAGTATCTCATTTCTTGGCAAAATGGCTTCCGGCGTTTCCAGTATACGGAAAAAATATTATATATAAAAAATCGATATTGATATCCCAGGAATATGAGTGCGAAGGGATGAGTGGCAGGTGTATTGGGATTTATTTGTTTGTCCAAAAATGATCATTTTTGATAATGAACATCGGTGTTTATATTTCTTGACAATCCTAATTTATTCATTGGTTCTTTTAAGGTCGGATAGCCGAATTCCATTTTTAAATCATCTGCCAATTTATGGTTCCAGTTTTGGATCGCTATCTGCGGCACAGCTTGATCTCTGTGTATAATCTCGCTGATATTGAATATATGGAATTTTTTGCTAATTATTTTTGACATTTTAAGTTAACTTTTCGCACTCAAGATTTTTTTAGCTGCAGAATAATAATTGCTATTAGCTAAATTTATCTCATCATCACCAACAAGTCGATGACACGTATCTATCCAAAGGAATAGGATATAGTTCAAATCCATCTAAACCAATTTGATTCATTGTGTTTTTTGATTTTAAGCAATTAACTACAATATTTGATTTTTAGCATTTTTTCAAATGGCATAGTAGCAAATGTTTTGATCTCAAGAAAAAAGTGATTATAGTAGTTTAAATATTATATTTTTTAATAAAATTATTTAATATTCCATAAGGGAAAAATTGGATTCGAACTGGCTACCGCTATCTTTGTGATGGGTCACCTAACCGATAGGCTACGCTCCGGTAATTAAGAGAGTGACTCTTGATGGCTCATTATTTATTCAACCTGACCAGACATTGATGTATGATTATATAACGATTCTTTGAATATGAAATGAGCACGGTGGTTGGATCGCCGGATCAGTGATGATCATCCGATGCCAATTGCTCTTATGTAGCACCGGGAACCATTGATTGATTAAGACTCAAAAATAAATACCAGATGGTTGCATGATGAATAAATGGGTCATGTGTGATGTAAAAAGCGTATTAATTAAATATATTAAAAAATATGGTAGGAAACACCATGGCGGATCTTCAAGATCGCTATCGATCCCGCAAGTTGATTGACACTGATTTTGGCAGGTGAATTGTGCAAGATTGTCGTCGATGACCAACTAGAATGCAAAATATTGTGGCTGAGTCACGTTCATGGGAAAGCGGTCATCGAGTCACGATGGAGGTTGTCAACATGTAAATGCCTGTGTCAACCGTGAAGAAGTATTTATAGTGTTTGTATATGTATAGACATAGATAAATACTCATACAATTACATGGCGCTTAAGAAGAAAAAAATGGTGCTTAGACTTAAAATAATATTTTTATAGTTAAATAAATTGTTAAATTAACGCCTTTGTCGTGTTTTTTTACGCATTATGGAAATATTTCTAGAGCTAATTGAACAAACAAACAGAAAATTCCATCAGATTTGGGTTTCCATATTTATAACAATATGGCGGCAATAGCAAAAACTACTCCACCTCTCTTCGTTCCCATTGACATTTTTATCGCAGACATTTTTTCATCATCATCATCATCAGATAAAACCACAAGTAGTCCGCTTTAGAACCAGAAGTTCCACTATGTCCATTCGAGAATAAAAATCATAAACTTGACATCTAAATCGTACATTCATACTGTCGGTCTATGATATGATCCACGTCATGAGCGATCAAAATAACAACAATAATATTTATAAAATGTCTCCTTAAAGCATAAAGCATCTAATATAGACATCATTTGCAAGGTTTTATAATGCATTTATATGAAAACACTATTATGATCATGAAGATACATGCTATCATAACACAAAATTTGTATGCTTATCCGAGTGACATATGTATGTTTGACACGGCTTACAAAATACAACATCAATCCAACCAGCTTTTGCACCATAAAATAAAATGTCAAGTTTAGCAAGCTCGTTATAAACGTAAACGTTCATTGTAACCATAATATAAAGCAGTGTTCCTCAACCGATATGCCAAATTTCAATGCAAACATATTAAAATCATAACATCTACTTCTCTATGCAGAAGTGAGGTGGCTATCTAGAGAAAGAGTACATTCATGTGTCTTTGATTTAAGGGAAAAAGCAAAATATTTTTGATCACTCTGATATTCAGACATTAACATTATCTCAGCCTGGAAGATGAATATCCATCTTTAAGCTGTAAAACTATACATTTATTTATGTCATTTATAACAATCAATTAATGCGAAAAAGCATTTTCGTCATGTCCTTAATAAAATCAAAATAAAATAATAGACTTGAATGCGGCAAGTTAAAAAAATCCTATTTTTACCGATGCGCATGTGTAAAAAGGTTGGGGAGCACTAATAAAAAGCATTTAACAACTTTGTATTATATTCAGCGTATATTTATCCAATAAATACCGCTGAGAATTTGGACAAAAACTTGAATTATCCAAAATATCACAATTCTTTAACAAGCCAACGCATTAAAACCAAATTTGGAACGTAATATCGTATACTTTGTTTTAAAATTGTATAGTGGTAACATTACTTAAAATGAAAGTGTTGCTTGCGTGCCAATAAAAAATACAAATGATAACACCAACTTCTGCGGCAAAATCTTAGAAATTACGAATGTGTATGCGATAATCGATTGATGATAAGAAATTAGGCGGGCTGACATTTGCATGCACAAAATGTACGAAAAATATTTGTATAGAGTGTACACAAATTTTAAGCTGTTATTTTGACTCAAAAACTCGTTAGAATCAATATATAATTATTATATTAATAATATTTTGGTGCGTATTAAGTCTGTATACATGGTATTAATTAGGTTAATAATTTATGTTGATATCCATGATGTATAAAAAAGATTATTAAGCCTGCTTAATGCGAATAAGTGCAAATTAAAGAGCTGCTACGCTTAATTACGCATATTTGATAACTCATAAATATTTTTAATCAATACTTATTAACCCATTGCGGTCTAAGATCAGAGTTGAAGATAATCATTATTTTTCAGAGCACGGATCTTTCATATGGTGATTTCCCATTTTTCTTTCACAGCATAGGATTATTTGAATGGGAATTTTAAATAACATATACGAATGTGTTACAAAATAATTATTAGTTTTAAATTATATTCTAATTATACAGTTTACTTTTGATTATCCGGGGGCGGATTTGCGGAAAAAAACTTATATGATTGTAGGTAAAAACAAATAAACTTCGATCGTTTAAGAGAAATCCAATGAAAAATCTTTCTGACGATCATTATAGCTAAAAAAGAGACATGGATGGACATGGAGATTTTGGAATATTTGTTAAAAAAGAAATAAAGATGACAACTTGATCATTTTCTGGAAAATTATGATACTGGATGCTATACACAGAATAACACAATCTTGGTCAAAATTAAAACCAGAAACAAAAAAAATCTTCCTGGCATGGGAACAGATCAATGCATATAATATAGCTGAAATATGTGGATTATTGGACCATTAAAAGTGAAGAAGATATCAGTGATTACTTTAGTCATCAAACGCCGTTAAATTATGTTGAAACATTGCTACAATAGATTACACTGAACAAAGAGGATTTGATTATAATAATATAAATTCGATGATTTAGATGTCCATTCTTCTCAGTATTAGCTCGGATAATCAAGAGTAGGGAATCCAATCCCGGGATCCCGGACAGTTTTAGGTACTTAAGAATCCCGGGATTAGAAAACGTAATCCCGAAAACCCCGGGATTGAAATATTTATCTAACAGAAATCGCACACCTCACCAACACGATGAAGGCTACTAAATCGAGACATTCCCGACGAAACCTGGAGGCTTGAAAACATTGGCGTAATTACTAATTGGCGACGCATAGGAGCAGTGACTGTCTAATCTACGTATACATATATAGCGTACATGTATGTTTTTCAAATAGTTATAGTAACCTTTCCCTACCGGTGATGTATTTACTACACCTCGGCGAATAATGGGAATATCGATATGAAATATAATAGATACGGGGTTCAGATTTTTTGTATTTCTCCGTAATATAATTACAAATCACATCAAAGTATTATAGTATATAAGTATTCATCTGCAGCGACGGAAATAAATAATTAGTCGGGAAATCGGGAATTTTGCGATTTTTAGTCCGTGTCTCAGCAGAAAAGAATTTTATCAGTCACATTGATGGTGTTATAAGAAAATGAGGGCTCACGCGATCATCAACTCGAACTAGCATTTGAATATCTGATGACGATACCTCCAAAGAGTGTGGAAGCTGAGCGTGCATTTTCAGCAGTAAGTTGTCTGACTTCCAAAATCAGATCCAGACTAAATGACGAAACACTAATGTTTAATGTTAATGTTACTTCGGGCATTTTCAAAATAATATTTGAATTTTTTAGTGTTTTATTTATCTATTTTTGAATTGTATTTTTATCTTTTCTTAAATAAATAAAATTCTTTGGCCTTCAAGTGATTTTTTATATCGAACAAATGGACTGATTAGTAATTTTTGATCAAATTCATCAAGGTAATTTCTTAAAATATTGAAAATCCCAATCCCGGGATCCCGGGACTGGTCCCGGGATTGTCTAATGAAATCCCGAAATCCCGGGATCGAAATTTTGGCTCGGGATTGGATTCCCTAATCAAGAGTCTACTGTATACTAATACTAGGGATTCAATAACGGAAATGTGTAGTACCTCAAGAAGAGGAAAAATAGTCCTAGTAAATTCGCTTTCATCCATTCGCTTCGTTACATGATCTGCTCGTTATAACTTCTAATGGCTGTATATTTATTTTATGACTCATTATTTTGTTGTAGTAACACATCTCATTTTTATGCGTAAAGCTCGAAATATCATATCGTCTTTCTTCATTGCATTACGAGTATTTTTCTAATAGCAATAAAGCGGAATGGTCTATTAAAATATGAATATATCATCTGGTAATCGCTTTTATGAACCAAGTCTGCACTTTCATTCAGTATTTGCCTAATAACGACAAAAGCACATTCCTTGGAGGTTATTGCGAAAAAAAATTGCTCATACATAAATTACAGTATCGCCTCGACAGACAGCAGAGTACACAGGGAAAAAAGAGAAAACACAAGTTCACGAACAAATACGTGACCGTCTCGCGGCGATTCAATCGTTAAAAATATATTGTGTGTTTCTGAAATTAAAACGGGTGACCTCTGAGATCTGAGGTCCGAACCTGAGGGACCCAACTTGGGTTACCGGCGTGCATCTTAATAGCTAATAATAACAAATAATAGCTATAAAAACAATAAGCTAAAATTATAGGTCCAGCTTATCTATTCCTACTGCCTAAACCAGACTCCCAATAACCGTTCGCCAGATATGGTCTAAAAGCCATTGGCGTGCGCTTCTTCTGTTCCATCCATACTTTTCACATATTTTTTACACCAAATATATAAAATCGACGTAATAAGCGCATATCGTTTCGCGGCTGTTTCGCGATCATATATAACCAAGCGGCGCGGTCTTATTATAATATGTTATATTTAGAAACACGGCCAGTGAAACGTTCGACTTGCTGAAAATAGCATCCGAAGATGTTATTATGGACAAAAGCGGTCTGCACGCCTCCAAAACGCCGCTGAAACAATAAATTAATCGTCGATTAACTCCAAAAGGTTAATGTTGTTCGCTTTGATAAACCCGTGCCAATATTTTCGTCGGATGTTTGTATGAAGATTTATTCTTTTGTGATTAATTCACGAGCCGTTCGCCGGAGTCACGTCTGGCTGAGAATCGGACTCTGAAGATCTGGTCGGTTTACATGACCGGGTGAAAATAATTATAGGTATCCATTTAATTCCAACAATTGATAGAGGTGAGGGTACAATAAAAAATAGGTTGCGATGAGATCCCAAACTTTGCTACGATTTAACCTTTACGAGACTCCGACCGTAATACGTAGGTGGCATACGGATCAATATAATATAGATCTGACGATGATTCTTCGAAATAACACTACGCCACTTAATTCCAATAAAAAATAACCTTTTTTATACATTGACGCATCTTTATAGCTCATCATATTAAATGACGTTTTTTTTTTCATTTCAACAGTTTCTCCTGATATGCATCCTCTCAGTTCGCCTGATCCTCTTAATTATTGTTTGTGGAACACGGCTGAAAGGATCGCTAATAAGACCGCTTGAAACAATAAAAGTAAGCTGAGAAAGAGTGTATGCCAGACATTTCAAGCTTTATCTCGTGAGGTTATAAAATGTGTCTGTTCTCGCATCCGAGGTTGCTTCGAGGCTGTGATAAATGCTGATGATTCATTGAATACGTTTCATCTATAAATGATTACAATTCTCTTTGATTCTGAATCGATTTTATAAATTGACACGACAGATTTGCCACACGACAATAAAAAAATATAATACAGCACGTTTGTATTGATTATCGATATTTATTTCTATGGGTACTAATATGCATCAAATGTTTGCAAAAATTGATAACAGACTAACTAATACATTAGTCGAGCGACGACAAATTTCAACATTTAAAAATTTCTCTAAAATGCGCATGAACTTTTGGATTGACCTAATAGTAAAAGCCATTGTACCGATACAATATGGATCGATCTACAAAATGTCATTGCTTCCTTAGCTTCATCATTTTTAATAATTTCATGTTACCTATAAGTGCAGCAAGATTAGTTTAGATGTATTTGGTGTTGGGATCTATGAGCGGATTGCCACAAAATACATGAAATTTATATTATTGTTGCAAATCAGTCACTCAAACGACTATGTTAATAATAGCAAATCTGCAGTTATCAATATCAGTATTTTAAATTCTATAAATCTAATAATATATTAATCCGAATATTATCTATGAATGGCTAAATAAAAACGATCAATGCATTTTTGTCGCTGTTATAGTTTAAAATACCATTGATCGCGTGGCAATGTATATTGATAAAAGATGCAAATAAATGGAAGGATGAAATCTGAATAGCCAAGGATTGAGAGGAATGTAAGCGATGATGATGATATAAACACATAGCGTAATGTTTATCGATCGTATTGTTTACAGTAGATTTTATTCACGTGCACTGATTGAAAACACGGGATCGGATGAATGGGATTCTTGGCCACAAAATCGTACGCTTCGATAGTAACTGTTGTTCGTCGATGAAAAATTGTCTTCGGCTACCACTCGAATTATAATGCAATTAATTTGTTACGAAATCACCGAAGACCACGGACATTCCACGGATCCAATCACACGTGGGCGTCGGGTTTGGACGGACAAATACGAATATAAACACATCAACCGAGTCCAGAATGAAGAGGTACCGCTGTTGTTGTTTCCTCTTTTTTTCTTTGTGCCCGTTTATTTGTTTGTTTGTTCAGCCGTTTGTGTCGAAGGCTTTCGGGTCGATTGACAATACCCGCGTGGGACGAGGAGCGTGTGTGGCACAGACTCGGGGACAAGACTTGGACCATGGGAGGTGTAGGGAAAGGGGAGACGTTTACACCTGTCGCGGGGTGGTTATCGCCGAAGAACGGTCCAGAAATATCATAACACGCCATAAAAATATTATTATAACCATCCTAAAAAAATATGATAAAACCTCCAACTGAGAAACAAAATCTGGATAATTACAAGTCGTTGTAAAAACGTTTAAAATCAGCGTATAGAAGATGAAATTGACTTCGAAAGATCAGCAATTCAATCCAGATTTATTATTTATTTGGGCCACATGCAGAAGTGTAATGATAAGAAATGTTTCTAAATGACGCAGAGGTGGAAGAATTCATGCGCAATTGGCTTCAAACGCGCACCACACCCATCTTCGTCGCCCAGATGATCTTGTCTTGTGTTTACAGTGTTAAGCTAAATATCCATAATAAGTGATGAAAATCGACTACAAACACGAAGCAAAATGTTGATTTATGGATGCATTCGTATGTACTTTGGTCAAAATGATGCAATATTACGCAAGTGCAGCAGATGAATGCTGTTTAAAATTAAATGTTTTCTCGATATCCAAGCTAAATCAATAACATCTTGAAGATGAACCAATACCAGGATGCTTTCATAATGATCATGCAGATCCAAGGACTGTTCTTACAAACATGCAAACATTTATCGAGCATTAATCTTTAACTGCCATGATATCTCCGAAAATATATTTTCTTAAATGCCTATCATTATGAGTGGGTATTTTAATATTTTATTGATAATTTTGATTGTAATTATATGAAACTTCGAAGTTATGCTGCCTTCGATATCGAGGTATTATGGGGTGAATGTATTTTGATGATGATTTATTCAGGAATTATTCAGAAATAGGATATATATTCAATAATTCCTTGGATGCACCAATTTTGCAGCTTAGATGCTAATTAAGCTTAAATTTGATTCATTTTAAAATCATCATCATCATAGTGCAGCCACAAACAGTCCATTGCAGAACTATGGGCCTCTTCAATGTCGATTCACAGGAAAAGGTTACATCTAGGGAATCCAATCCCAGGATCCCGGACAGTTTTAGGTACTTAAGAATCCCGAGATTAGAGAACGTAATCCCGAAAATCCCGGGATTGAAATTTTTATCTAACAAAAATCATACACCTTACCAACACGATGAAGGCTACTAAATCGAGACATTCCCGACGAAATCTGGACGCTTGGAAACAGTGGCCTAATTACTAATTGACGAACTTAGGCGACGCATAGGAGCAGTGACTGTCTAATCTATGTATACATATATAGCGTACATGTATGTTTTTCAAATTGTTATAGTAACCTTTCCCTACCGGTGATGTATTTACTACACCTCGGCGAATAATGGTAATATCGATATGAAATATAATAGATACGGGGTTCAGATTTTTTGTATTTCTCCGTAATATAATTACAAATCACATCAAAGTATTATAGTATAAAAGTATTCATCTGCAGCGACGGAAATAAATAATTAGTCGGGAAATCGGGAATTTTGCGATTTTTAGTCCGTGTCTCAGCAGAAAAGAATTTTATCAGTCACATTGATGGTGTTATACGAAAATGAGGGCTCACGCGATTATCAACTCGAACTAGCATTTAAATATCTGATGACGATACCTCCAACGAGTGTGGAGGCTGAGCGTGCATTTTCAGCAGAAAGTTGCCTGACTTCCAAAATCAGATCCAGACTAAATGACGAAACACTAATGTTTAATGTTAATGTTACTTCGGGCATTTTCAAAATAATATTTGAATTTTTTAGTGTTTTATTTATCTATTTTTGAATTGTATTTTTATCTTTTCTTAAATAAATAAAATTCTTTGGCCTTCAAGTGATTTTTTATATCGAACAAATGGACTGATTAGTAATTTTTGATCAAATTCATCAAGGTAATTTCTTAAAATATTGAAAATCCCAATCCCGGGATCCCGGGACTGATCCCGGGATTGTCTAATGAAATCCCGGAATCCCGGGATCGAAATTTTGGCTCGGGATTGGATTCCCTAGTTACATCCATTCTGTCTGTATGATACGTTCACCTCGTCATTCGCTCGATATTGAAGGAAGCATAACTTCAGATTTTCATTTGGAATCCTGGAATGTAAGGAGTCCAGTCATTGGAAAGCTGTGAAAATGGTTATTCATTAATTCATTCTCTTTTTGAGATGCATTTATCAAGTTCGATGAGATTAAAACTTTGCATAGGGCAATGGAGGTTGATATTTCTGAGTTCAGCATATAAATCATCATAATGTCAATTTTTTTTAAATTAATTATTTGATAAAGATTTAGTTTAAAATGTAAACATCACTGCTTATGGAATAACTCAATGCATTTTCAATCATTGATTTATATCGAAAATTTTCTCAGCTATTGTTTAACTTAACAGACATGATGTAAGCAGATCTTTAGAATGTATCTGAAGCACGTTAACAGAGCTCAGAAGCTCATTTGAATATCGCTGTAAATGTCAACTCTAAACTCAGACATTTTGAAGTTGATTGCAAATAAAACTAGGAAAACTTCCAAGAATGAAATAATCGACTCGCATTGAAATTGTGAAATTTAAAAATAAATAGTAATAAAAGCTCACACAGCTTTGTTTGAACTCACAGCGTCGAAACATCCTGCATGTTTCTTTGTTTACAGCTCTTAAATAAAGCAATAAATATCCAACTATGCAATAAAAGAATCTTTAATAATCGTCGAATGCAATGCTCAGAGACGAAGTGAAGGGCGTTGCGGAATTCCAAAAGCCGGATTATCGATGCAGAATATAACTTCACCGCGGCTCGGATAATTTATGATCAAATCAAACAATTTTCGAGGTTTGTCATAACAACAAAAAGCGTTTCGCATGAAGCTTCGCCCACGACGAGGCGCTTATCAATGTCAAAGGATATCGAAAGTTATCCGCTCGGAGCGTTGTTTAGCAACAATCCATCAAGCGATCCAAGAACAATAGGCCGCATCAATCATCAATTTGGTGAAGGTCTAATGTCATTCATTAGACATTGTTTGCATAAGTGTTGAGCCTGTTGCATCATCGATCACAGGTGCAGTGTTTTTGTGGCACGGTGTCGGAGGATCGTTTAGTAGACAGGCCGCCGGCATGCAGCCTCCGGCTCCCACCGAACTGGTTTCCCTTCTTTGCCCCCTCCCATCCACTTTCCGGAGGCTTTGATTCAACCCCACCGTAAAGGAACCGAAACGAAACCTCAAAAAAACCAATGAAACACATCGTTCGACTCCATCGCCGGATCCTGAACTGTTGATCGCCTACAAATGATTTAGCCATTAGACACTGCGTTAGCAGGTAATGAGTCCTGAACGAAAAAAATGAACATATGCCTTAGGATCGATTAACATAAATTGGCGTTTAATGACATAAATTATCGTTTGTGGACCAACAATCTACGACCATACTGCAATTTGTACCATCATCATCCATATACATTATCTATAACTTGGATAGCTAAACGTGTTCTGCAATAACGATATTTTATCACAAGTATAGAAAAGGCCTGATTAATGCAAATTTCATTTAGGTATAAATCATTAAACGATAATACAAATTTTCGAATAAAATATTGCTCTAAAAATTGCAATATAACTTCAATATATTCAGTCCAACGACTCTATTGAAAGTACAGACGGAGATCTTATAACACTATGTTTACAGCATTCGTCAATTAGATGAATATTTGAGTGCCGCACGAATTATTCTCAAATAATAAAGAACAGTAGATGAATGCTGATTCAATTTCGTTAAGGCATAAAACTAGACTAGGATTAATACTTTGAAAGGTCGTTCTCCACATCTAATAAAATATTTGCATTGCAATTCCGTTTGAGTTATTTAAACCAGAAGCTGTAACTAAAACAAACATTCAAAAATAAATAACTTAATAATATATAGACGATGTAAAAAATCGCCCAAGCTTATATTTTGGATTAGCAAGTAACATTTTTTAAAAAAAAACTAACGTGCCGAACAAAATGATGGATTAATTCCTGGTAAAACCTAATATTACGATCCATTATCTTGCAAAAATATCGTTTAAAAGATAGATTGATTTAAAACTATATTCGATACTATTGATAGATCTTTTGCACCGGCAAAAAAACGATCGCGTATTTATTATTTATGGCAATACCAGAAAGATCTACCGATAAGAAGAATGATACATTTAAACAATCCAATTAAAATAAATAAATCAAATATTATCTGAATCACATATATGCACTTGATTCAATATTATTATAAGAAGAATCAAATCTGCATCAGTTGATAACTTTGTAAATATTATTGCAAATTCATATTGATTGATATGATATACATATGAGCTTTCCCTGTGATTGAATATCGAATTTGATTTGCACAATTGCATT
Source organism: Stenopsyche tienmushanensis (assembly GCA_008973525.1). NCBI lineage: Eukaryota > Metazoa > Arthropoda > Insecta > Trichoptera > Stenopsychidae > Stenopsyche > Stenopsyche tienmushanensis. Next base: position 118,232 of record WACJ01000111.1, on the reverse strand, counting down.
AAAATATGTTAATTAATAAATTCGGCTGTCGCAAGGATTGCCATAGAAATATGATTTTGCTATTAAATTTTCCACAAATATTCAAATCATAATTTATGCATCGATGCGAAATCTATGGAAGCGTTCGGAATAACACAATATAAGAAGGCGAAAGAAAAAAACGAACGGTTAAGATCGCAAACGAGATACGCAATGGTACAAAAACGATACAAAAATAGACCACGATTGGGAACATAATTAAAACGTATCAAAAATACATATTTATTATAAATTTGCTATTATCATATTATCAATCATGCTTTTGATTATTAAAAATTATATTTTTCAGAGTTGGAAGAAAATCATCTGTCATATTGTGGCGGCCTTCGAGAGTACTGTCGCATAGGTCAAACGTATCCTTTATTGTAACGCACTGTCGAGATAATCCTTTCATTTTCGAATAATCACCTCGTATAAGGAGTCAAGGCCCTATATGGGCTCCATGTAATAAATGGATTTCATTCGATACATTCCTATAAGAATGGACTCCTCATTCCGCAATAATCTTATTAGGATTGCGATTGGGCAAAAAAACTGCGGTATATTTTATGATCACAGTTGGAAGGAGGCATCACAATGTTGATATAAAGATTACATTTTTTTGCCTAGAATGGCCATTGGTGTATCGCATAGTCTATTTGGCACAGTGCGCCATTATTGATTTCTAATTACTGGATACAGCAATGAGGCTTTTTTCATCTTCATGAGGCTTTTGTGCGGATCCAGCATCGCAATGCCCCGGCGTATCATTTATGTAAGCATAGTGTTCGATTTAATATCATATATTTTACTTAATTACAATGATGATGTCTTAGTGTTGGAATGATCACGATCGTTAGCTACAGAATGCCGGCATTCACACCCACCGGAGCACTGACGCTGGATGCTTCCATCGTCATAAATCATGCACAGCCTAGGCGTGGAATGCAAGAGTTATTTTAATTGTTTTAATATAAATAAATATGTCTCCTTCAAGATATTTTTTTTCCAATTACAATCGATGATGTTGGATGTGAAATGTGTGAATTTGTCGACTGAGAACAGCGGGAATTTTGATTAATGTCGATGGAATGCTTTTGACCCCCGATAAAATCATCTGTATGAAGCCCAAATTCTTTGAGATGTTCTATTTAAAAAAAATCTTATAATTATAAATACATCAGTATAGTGGATAAGATCTTAAACTCTTGCGGTTCAAAGCCAAATTATGAAAAACATTTGGAAGATGTTAGATATTAATATTTTCGATCATGATTTCTTAGATATGAATATTTATACTATTAACCGAATATTATTCGTTTTTGATCAATCAATCAATTAACTCAATAAGCATGTTGTTAAAAATATTTCATTTACTCTCTCAATCAGTCAACAAATCACTAAAAAAATTTAACCCCTAAAGGAGTACTATCCCAGGGCCTGAGACCCCCCCCTCCACTATTCAGAAAGAGCACTCTCGTACATTGAGCTTGAAAACAGACAGAGACAAGGAGATAATATAGCGCAGTTCGAGAGACAGAGACGGAGAGCTTTCCCGCATACATCGCACGATTGTATAGATCGTTAGCCCAAATTTATCGACTAATAATGATTTAGATTTCAAATTTGTTATTTGTTTACGCAAAGAAATGACGGAATATTGTATGCTATCGACAGTGTTTATTTATTTAATTGTTTCCCGTTCGTCGCTGCTTGTTGAATGAGTATTTGTCCGATTATCATTTCCTTCTAAAGCAAATGAATCGATTTCTTGTGTATTGTTTATGTAAAAAAAATGACGTGGTATTGTATGCTATCAACAGTGCTTATTTACAATTTACTCTGCCTCGAATTGAAGAGTTTAAGCTCTTGACGAGTACAGTCGCGTATTTGCGATCGAATTCCAGACAGATAAGTGGATTTGTACGGACGATAAGTGGCGGACATACAAATACCTAATACAAATTCATGTGTTTTTGAAGTGTAAATAAAACTGTGATCTTTTTTTTAAATTTTGATCAAGAATCTTCCTATCCGATGCAATAAATATATTTCTAATAAAGGGAATTGTGTAGAAAAATAAAACAATCTATTTGTATTTTTAAATATCACTAATAAGTTTGTAAGAAATGTGCAACGAAATTCCGGTTTATATTTGAATACCCGAATATTTTTACCAATTTCATATTCGTTATTTGAATAATTGATATTGCGAATATTTGGGACCCCTAATCCTTTCCTACCTAATATTCCTATTCAAAAAATTCCATCGTGAAAGACCATCAAATCTTTCATTTATAGAAAAGTCTCATATGGAGATCGCCTACATTAAATAACGAATGTGAAGAAAAATCAACATATCCAATCAGTGGAAAAGGATTTAAGTTTCGATTCCATAAATTCATCAGTGCATTTTCGAATTTATCCACCGAAGAAAAACTTATCATCCAAGTACCAAAATTATTTTGACTTATAGAAGCAACATGTGGCTTATCGTTGTCATATTACATCAGATTATATCCGGATTTAGTTTTACGAGTTGGTGTATAAAAACATTTTTTGCCACAAATGTTTTCCTTTGAAGTAAAAGTTGTCGGCTGTCATGACCCATGTCAATTTTCTTTCTGCGTTATCCGAATCATCGACTGTAGATAAACCAATAATAGGAAAAATCATACAATTCTATCATTTGTATGATCACAGAAGGTTTTTTATGCAACGATTTGTTATTTATTAAATTAAATTAAATACAACCAAAACTCTAATTAGTTAAAGTGTTGGTAAAGCAACATATTACCAGTATTAATAGCTGATGAAGTTCTTGACGAAGAATAAATACTTATCTCATTTCAGAGCATGTCAATTCCATATTGATTCAAATAAATATAAAATTTTCGTTATAAGTTAATTTAAGAATACCTTCTATTTTTGTATGTATTTTTTAAGAATTCTAATTGACTTATCATGGCTAATTTCTGTTCCAAATTTCATACAAAATTATTCAAATAATGTACATGTTATCAACTATTGAAATTCCCTTTTTCTTATAAGATTGTTAAGATCTTATTGGATCAACGATCTATAATATGATATGTCATTTGTCGTTTGTTTGGAACAAATGCGTGATAATTGAATATCGGATAAATTGAAGCATAAAGAAAAAAAATCATAAAATGGGCAAGCGTTCCTTCAGAAACACAAACGACAAACGATAGACCTATCTGTATGAATCTTTCTCAATCAACTTTCTTGGATGAGGACTTGCAAATGACGTTAATTAGTATTTTTTAAATGATTTCAATCACGCTTTTGAAATAGTGCTAATTAGGTACGTCTTGTGACTTAACGACCACAATTGATGAATGGATCGAAAATAATGTATAACGAGCAAATTACATTTTGGCAAATCATTCATTAAAAATTTGACAACAAAGATTTGATCATCTAAGGTTCTGCAAGGTCAGGCACATCATTAATTCCCGACAAGGAACGATCATTGCATCAATTAATACCAAATCTAACTCACGGGCCAATTTATATCATCAAATGTAAATATTATTCATCATTATATCGCCATGACGATGCGATGATCATCATTAACATCATTTCATTACCCGTCTCCATAAATAAGGTGAAGGCCGGTCAAAAAAGGCGATTTTTTTGAAATGCAAATGACCCGACGTTGATTCAGCGTACAGGGCCGCATTTATGGGATGATCGGGGTGCTAATAAGTCGAAGGTGTGCAGCAATTAGAGCGGTCGTGTAAATGGTCCGCTAATTGAGGCGTGTTTTACACATTATACGTATATTTTCTCAGCATCTGATCTCGATACCATTTATATTAGCAGTTTTTTTTCTCTCAGAGACTGCGAAACATTTTTAGTGTGAAAATAAAAGAGTCGCTTCATTCATGTCGTATGATGCGTCAAAAAAATTAAAAGAATAAGCAAACAGTCTCTCGTGAAGTATAGCGTCATCTCTGCATATTGACAGTGTGTCTTGTGTGTCCACAATGAAATTGTTTTGCGTTACGATGTGGGATTTGAGCGCTTGAAATGTTGAGGCGAAGTTTTGTCAATGGAATTTCATACTAAAAATGTCTTCGACACAGCATCTGTCTACTATGTTGCTTGCAGACAGATTTACAACTAAGAGTATCGAGGCAACTCTCTATAACTAGTTTCTTTAGTATCAACAGTATACACCTGTCTCGGCTTCATCCACGGGAAATGGTTTTCATCCTTCGCTTTTTATACACTACCTCACTTTACTGAATTTAATATTATAAAGTCTTATATGCCTGTTAAGACAGCCGATAAACCCTGGACATGTGTTGGTATAGGTCGGCGTATTACTAGGCCCTTATTATAAAGGTTTAGAAAAATCACCCTATCAGCAAATTTAGGCAATCGAAAGTATTAATCTTATGCAGTCTATAAAAAAAGTTCCTAAATGTTTGCAATAATTTTATGAAAAAATATTTTACATGTTGTAATTATTAATTTAGCTGTCATATAACGAATATAAAATTACAATAAAAATATCAGATCAAATCTTGTTAATAACCTTCCATTGTTATTTCTAGAAGAAAGATTGAATATGGTGAAAAATCGTTTAAAAATCCCTATCTGAACACGAGCAGAAAAATAATGATCGCCTGATTTAAACATTCGAGAGCAAAATTAACCTTTGCGAGAAATTTTAGACAAAAGTGCGGCGTGGCGATATATAGACGCAAAACTTAAATCAGAAATTATATTTTTGACACAGCGATATGTTTTGCGTTGTGTCTGTATTTGTCTATGTATACTTTGTATATGTCTATATTTTATTTTGTGTGTAATTGTTTCAAATACGATTATTCCTTTAAAAAAGTTTGTAATTTTTTGTGTAGCATTTTTGGTAAGAACTTGCGAAATTTAGTGAAGCGCTCAAACGATTAAAATCTTCGCTAAATATAAATATAATAATTTATACTAAACACGAATCCGAGATGCACTTAAGCTTAACCCTAGCGAGGAAAGGAGGGACTTTTTGCACTCCAGAAAGCCCTTTCCAGTAGAATCAAAAAGGTCGTATAGAGTAGTTTTCCAGTTTCCCAATGAAAACTATTCAGTCTTTACAAGCCTCCCACACTCCCTATCGAGATGGTCGCGAAAGCGTTCGTCAATACGTTCATTCAGGAGACCCGCTGGTTGAGCGTTCTAAAAGAAACTCGGAGGAGGAGGAGGTGAATGTATGATACAGAAGAGATGAATGTAACTAGGGGTCCCAATCGAATATTCGATATTCGAATATATTTGCCCGTTTTCCAATATTCGTATATTCGAATATTTGTAAAATTAATCGAATATTATTCGTTATATATTTTTTAAGAAAATTGCTCGATGTTCTTCTGCCAATCTAAATAGCAACAAAGAAATGCAAAAAAGTGCCAAGTTTATTGAAATTATTTTATTGAATTTGTGTAAAGCTTATTAAAAAAAAGCCAAAAAAAGGGTGATATTTTAGATACTGTCGATAAAACCAAACTCAATGACAACTGAGAGGGTTATTTTCAACAGCAGGCTCAATAAAAATGAAATTACGGCCAAGCTTAAAAGTAGAACGTTCAATGCACTTTTTTTTAAAAAAATATGTATTGCTGAAAAGTAAATAAAATTCTGATCCTTTTGATTTCGTTGAAACCAAAAACTTCAAAATTTCACTTGATTTCTAGCCTTTGTCTATGAGAAAACGCGTTGCGCAACAGAAGATGACACTTCTCGCTCTCTTTGTGTGATGGGATCAAGAACCTTCCTTCCTGAGGGAATAAATTTATTTCTAATGAAGGGAACTTTATAGAAAAATAAGATGCTCCATTTATATTTTTATATAACACTAATGAAAAATTCCGGGTTATATTTGAATCACCCTCGTCTACATATATAAAATATTCGAATACTCGAATATTCGAATATTTTACCAATTTCACATTCGATATTCGAATAATTGATTTTACGAATATTTGGGACCCCTAAATGTAACCCCTTCCTGTGAATTAATATTGAAGAGTCCTATAGTACTACAGTGGACTGCTTGTCGCTGCACTATGATGATGATGATACTAAACACATTTAACCCATCGGAACAATCGATGTATCAAATGAATGAAGAGACTGGAATAAGTTAATACAATAATTTAACACTTTCGCGGCCAGTGATGCATATGTTGAATCATCATGGGTTTAACCATTGACGGCCGCATGATGCCACATATGCATCATGATCGCGCCGGTCATCCATATACATCAGTAATCAATGAATACATAATATTTGGAATATCCTTCAGGATCCTAACACCCCAAAAAATTGTCGTCTGTAGCTAAAACTTTTTGAATCTTAATGAAATAAGAATTTTAACGGATTTATCTATCTCTGTGAAGAATAAATTACTCTTAATCGCCCAGTAATAATAGAATATATAGAGAAATATTTTATAATCTGGATAGAAGACAGTAATGTCAAAAATATACCTTTGAATGGAAGCATTATAAATCGTTGTTCTTCAGACAACGGAAGAATTCGCAATTTTAGCAAGTAAAGGATAGTTCATAAACTTAAAAAGCGACTCACTGCAAAATCATTTTAAATTTATAATTTAATTTTTTTGGACCCCACGCCATAATTTTATATGAACTTCGAACCTCGTAAAACACTAATTTATATCACACAATATTTTCGCGGAATCATATAATCGTGTTATACGTGGGCAGAGTGTATTTTCGATCAATTGTCTCGAAGCAGGTATAAAACCTGATTTCGTGGTTCTGCAGTAGTAAACACTGAGACGATATTGAAATTGGGTTAGGTAAGGGCTGGACCACTAATGATTTAACATTCCTATCCAATTAACCGTGTTTTAATTTGACCCAAGGACAAGGCTGCAGACTGGAAGACAATGGACAAACGTCATATCAAATATTTCACACCACAAGAAGAATAAACTATGGAGATTGCATACATCCGATACTTCAAATGAAGTTGATTTACTCATTAAAACCAAATTTCATTCAAACAACCTTATTCTAGTTTAACCATATGTAGAAGTCAATGGGAAACCATTGCATAATAATATTCTTATTCTTGGGAAGAATTCCTATGGAGATGGCTTGCGTCTGATTAGCCGTTTAAAAAGCCTAATCATGGATAAAATATTGTCATACTATTAAAGATGAGGACGAATTCAAGGATTGCTTTAAGAACAGACAGACATACATTTTAATAATTTTTTATCAACAATCTGGATTTGATTAAATCTTATCTATTCAAATCAATAACAATATAATATGGGGAAGGGTAACGTTCAAAATAGACGATATTTTATATATGTGTTAGATAAAAACTGTGATATACTGGTTAGTCACAAATAGATAAATACACATAAATCATGAAATAAAATAAAATGAAAAAAGTCTTACCTTTGTGTTGAATTCTTCTGGTTTTGAGGCTCTCCGTGACAATTTGTTTGCGTTCCTCTCGAAGCATCGAGTGCGGTAGCGCGTCCAAACTACGATAAACACTGTTGTTAAATAAAAACACGGGTCTAATATCAAATATCTTAAATCCGATATACTCACATTTTCTTCGGATCTCATTTTAACTATTCGATTGACGAATGGTTCGGTTCTTACGTGACATTGTGTAATACTTGTCTCTCGATATTTTAATGTGTATATAATATGTTATGTTTTATGTGTTTGCTCGGTTTATCAATATTTTAACACGGCGTTTACGCAACTCTCGTATGTAGAAATTGCGATTTGATTTCCTGGAATGTGTGCCGACTGAAACATAAGCCAGCAAAATAATGCAGCAAATGTCGCTTTTGCGTATTTCGATTCGATCGCGATCGATCGCTCAATTTTGATTTTCACGGGACGAAGGGTCGGGATGATATGAAAGACATTTTTCTTTTAATAAACAATGTTTTTTTTATTAACATTCGCACATATTATCATGAAGTCACATTCCGAATCGGAAACAATCACATAGTCTTCGTTCGTATCGGGGTTGCGCTATGGGGGAGCGTGAAAATTCGCCCCGCCATAGCGCGCGCCCTCGACGACGAAATTCCCTCTTCCCGCGGTCCGCCGATTCGATAACAAAAAACGGGATCATGTAACGATTCATACATGTGGATATTTAGAGAACATACAATAAATTAAACGATCAATCGAATTGTCTGGTATCGAATTACGGTCAAATTTTACAATGATTTCACAGCGAATCGCACGCGGGTCCGTCGGAAGAGGGAGTATAAATTTTTCAATAGTCTTACGTTCACAACTTTGGAATCGAAATTCTTGTCTAGAAAAGAATCGAACGAGTTAATTTTACACGATGCCGATTATCAAATAGAATATTTCTTTCTTTAATAATTACAAATACTATCGATATTAATTTCAATCTGACGACAATGTGTCGGAATTTCATATATACAATCGTTTAAATACAAGAACAAAAATTACATCTGGCCATTTTTAATTATTTTCTATACACAGTAGAAAAGTACAATACCTCGCATCGTCCGTCGGACGCGATCGATCGAGGGTTCGGACAGGTCGCCGGAGACGCCGAAGATCGGACGCCGGAGTCGGGCGCGTCCGAACCGAGGATCGATCCGTGCCGACTCTTCATTATCATACACATGGAATTTACGATTTGTACAATGAGAATGTAATCAAATATAAATATAACATTTGCATAACCGATCAGGAAAAACCGTTCTGGAAAGTGATTGATTAAGTACAAAACTATAATGCGAACGAACTCTCCGTCGGCGCCCGGGGGCGGCGGCGCCTCCGCGCGGGGCGAGGTCGCCTCGGATCGGACGCCGCGCCCCCCGGGATCGCCGATCGCGAAATATATTTTTTCATAATGACTTAGTTTTCATTAACTTATCTAATCGTATTTAAGTTACCTAATATATATTTATAAAACAGGAACATGGTATATCGATAACGATCGTCCGCTGCGGACCGACATCGTCGCCTTCGAGAGAGAAAAAGAAAAACGCACGAACGTCTTCGAGCGTCTCGCTCCGCGTCGGCGTCGGTTCGAGGAGATCGAACGAAAAATAATAATTTAGAAAATGTATAAAAAACTCTGAAAAATTTCATATAATGATATTATTATCGTAAAAAACGGTACATCAGTCAAATTGCGTCTACATAAATTAGGAGGGGCGGCGACGACCCCCGTTTTTGACTTAGCATTTCCGTCGATGGAATCGGACGCGTCTCGCGAAGACGCGATCGCGCTCTGCATCGGCGCGACCGTCGGCTTCGCAGGGCTGCGAGGGCGGAGGGACGGGGCGGCCGGGCGGGCCTTCGGTCGCCGAAGGGCCCCCCGAGCGCCCGAGATCGCGGCGCGGGTCGCGACCGCCCGTCTCGGTCTTCCGTCCGCGCGGAGGGGAATATGTACACGTTGCGTTTGAATAAATAGTTGAAATAAAATTATTCTATACAATATCTTACACCCGATTCGAGACTATATACACAGATCGGAGACGCGGTCCGGAAGGCGAAGACCGAGAGCGGACGCTGCGCCGAAGGAGAGTCGCCGCCGCGAGCCCCCGGCGCGGGGGCGGGCCTCGGGTTCGTATCTGCGCGCGTACTCACGCGAGGCCGCACAGCCCTTGTTTCGTATGTTACAACTTAAGCCTATGAATGATCATCGTGAAAAACTTACAAAATAAACAAGCAAATAAATTAATTCATAGTCTACGTCACTGTACACGGCCCGGGGGGCGGCGCGCCCCCGTCGGGCGCTCGGTCGGTCCGTCGCGAAAATCGGCGAACTGATATAAAAGGTGCGTCGGCGAGTCCTGGCGCGGGGCTCGCTACACTTGCGTGGCGAAGGTCCCCGCGTCCGGCCTGAGGTAGTTGTCTTCTATCACGTAGACGCTCGGAGTCTTGTCTCCGCCGCAGGCCGCCGGCCTCTTCACCAGCGACGCGTCACTGTTGACAAGAGACACGCGTTAGAAAATGCTGAAATGCGAGGAGACGGAAGAAAATGGAAAAAAGAGATGCGGAAGGGGAAGCTACCTCGCCGTGCAGGAGTCGGCGGAGAGCATGCTCAGGCGCGCCGTCAGCATGCGCGCCGCGTTCTCGGTGTTGAGCTGCTTGTGACTCCTCGCCCTGGACAGCGCGCCGCTCTTCGTCGAGCAGTCCGATTCCGCCACGCTCACGTTGTGAGCGTTCTGACACTCGGACAGCTCGGCGGCGTGGCTGTTGGACGCCGTCGCGTTGTTGACGCACTTGCTCCACGTGTTCTTGATCACGTGCGGGTCCCTCTTCAGCGACGCGTGAGCGTTTCGCTCGTTCTGCTCCCGCGCCTCCCGGTCGGCCCGCGCCCGCCGTCGCTTCCGCTTCCTCTGCAGGAACGCGACCGTCGCCGCCGCCGCCACGAGCGCGACGAGGACGACCGCCGCCAGCACGACGATGAGCGCGACGTGCTGCGCCGAGAGCCCGTCCGGATCCGCCGCGGAGTCGCCCACCCGCCTCGAGAGGCTCCCCGCCCCGTCGTCGGAGACGGCGACCGGCGCCTCCGACGACTCCTCGCACCGCCTGCCCGTCCGGCCGGGCGCGCACGAGCACGTGTAATTGTTCACCCTGTTGAGACAGGTGCCCCCGTGCAGGCACGGGGACGAGTGGCACTCGTCGACGTCCACGCTGCAGTCCTTCCCCGCGAACCCGGGACGACACTTGCACCTGAAGTCGTTGTCCAGCTCGGCGCACTCCCCGCCGTTCGCGCACGGGCGCGTCAGGCACAAGTTCACTTTGGTCTGGCACAGGGGCACGACGTACCCGGGAACGCACACGCACCGAAACCGCCCGACGAGGTCGACGCACGTGCCCCCGTTGAGGCACGGCTCGTCCCGGCAGTCGTCCTCGTCGATCTCGCAGTCCTCCCCGACGTACCCAGTCGGGCACGAGCACGTCCGCCCGCCCCCGGGGAGCTTCGAGCACTCTCCCCCGTTGAGGCAGGGCGCCGACAGGCACTCGTCCACTTCCCTCTCGCAGTCCGTCCCCGCGTGGCCCGGCGGACACGCGCAGGAGTACCCTCCGGGGCGCTCCCCGCACGTGCCGCCGTGCCTGCACGGGCTGTCCGCGCACGTCCTCGCCGCCGTCTCGCAGTGGGCCCCCGTCCAGCCGTCGGCGCACTCGCACGCGTAGGAGGCGCCTTCCTCCCGGCATCTCGCGCCGTTCAGGCAGGGCCTCTCCGAGCACCCGTCGACCTTCTGCTCGCAGTCGGTCCCGGAGAAGCCGGCCGGGCAGGAGCAGGTGTACGATCCCTGCCCGGTGTTGAAGCACGTCCCGTTGTTGTGGCACGGCTTGTGGTTCGTGCAGTAGTTGAGGTCCTGGTTGCAGAAGAGCCCGCCCCATCCCTCCTTGCAGAGGCACTCCCAGGGCTTCTGGCAGGTCCCGTGGATGCACCCCGGATGCCGCTCGCACTCGCCGCAGAGCCGGCCGACCCAACCCGAGTGACATCTGCGAAATAGACAATCGCGTAAGTCGGGGAATCACAATCGCCGATCGGCGGCAGACGACGAAGAGCGTCGAAAAAAAAAAAGAAAAACATCGAACTGGATCGATATTTCGACACTTACATGCATTCGTCGGGCTTGTTGCACTGGCCGTGGTTCGGATCGCATCCCGGCAGACAGCGAGCTGTGGACGAAAAAGATTCGGAGTCAGAGAGCTGTCGTAAAATATAAAAAAGGCGAAAAGTGCACGGGTTAAATTTGTTGCGCGCGTGGGGCAATAGATGCATTCGAAAATCGCTAAAAATAATATTGTGCAACGCGCGAACTTCTCTCGCCGCGCGGGCAGAAGATCGTATGTTATTGTGGCTACGTAATAAAACGAGATCAACGCTCAGGGTCTTAATGGAGATGTTTCACTCGCGAACATTCGAAATAGAATTGATATACTGAATGAGCGAGTGATTTATTTTCAGAACTATTTTACAACGAGCCGCAAAACGCTCCGATCGGACACGAATTTCGGATCTCCCGGCGGCGAAGATCGTGCGCGACTTCGAATTCCTCGAAGCGTCCGGAGCCTCTCCGTGTTTGCGTTTCCGTTTAGATGCACTCCGCCAGATCGCGAGCCTCGTCCTCGGGGACGGCTCCGGACGGTCGTCCCGATCGGGTCGGAAGACGCGCCGACGGTCGTGCGGTATCGAAATTCGGCTATCGGAGCGAACGGGAGCGAGATTGCGTTCGTAAAATATAACGGTCGCGATAACGTGAAAAAACCGTTATTTTGCTTCGACACAGGCGAGTCTCCCCTCGGAAACGCGACAACGACGAGGGGGTCGTTTCACAGAGGGTCATTGTGTCGGCGCGCCGAGCGTCGAGCCTCGGGAAGTCGACGGCCGATCCGACGGGAGTCGGCCGAGAGCTCGCACTCGACGCGGGTCGCTCTCGTCCTCGGCTCCGCGCGACGGCGGAAGTTCGCGGAGGGCCGGCGGAGCGGAACGAGGCGACATCTGCCCCGAAGCTCACCCCATCGTAACCCTTCCTCTCGCATTGTCTTCAAAAATGGGGGACACGTGTGTGGAGTGACGTCACGGGTGGACCCCCTTCGCGAGCGAGACAAGTGCCACATTTGGCACAGTGCGCCGCGAAAACGCAAAACTTCGACAGCGCCGCAAAAAAATCGCCACGTTGGCCCCGTACGCGAGACGAGCGGCTCGAAAAAAATATATGGGCGTATTAAAGATGATTTAGTAATTGCAGCACTATATTATATAAATAATTCAGTATATCCACGGCGTTCCGCAGACAGATTTTTAAAGGTATTTGCCAAAAAAATCCAAGATAATATTTCAGCGTAAACATTGGCCGATTCTGCGTCAGAAGATACTAAACACTTGTAATGAAACACAAGGTGAGTTATAAATATATCGCTCTCGGAGCGGAGCCGATCCGGCTCGACGAGGAGAGACGAGGATGCGCCCGTCGACGGGGAGACCTCCGACGGAGAGGAGGCGACCGGGCGTCGTCGCGACGCGGGTCGAAGTCGACGGGAGAGCCGACGGGCGGCGTCGGGAGGAGCGCGCGAGAGGCGTGACGAAATATCGATAAATCTATCTCTTCGGAAGTAGTTCCAGCGGAGAAGTTTTGAAGCTATTTTAATGGGTTCGTTTGAGTTTTATAAAAACAACACTTGCCGAGTTGAAGTGTATGGATGTATCGGGAGAACGCCGTCAGTCTAAAATTAACCACCGCAGTCGGTTACGAGACAAAAACCAAAACAAGCAATTAAGACGAGAGCGGGAGGGGAGAAGGACGACCGAGGAGGCGATCGGCTGCAGCAGGTACGGCACCGCTTCCACCGGATCGCGTACGATTTTTTGTCGCTCCCTCAGGTAGCGACCTTCCCACGCCGGAGGCCTCCCCGTCGCCCCGCGGGACTCGCATGCGGCTTCCCGTCGTTTTTTTTTTTGCGGCCCCCGTTCCTTCGCTTCCTCGGCTCGCATTTCCGATGCGCTTCACTCTCGCTCGGATCGAGTCGAAGGTTGCTGCGTGACGCCGATGCAGATGCGGCGAAATTCGCACGGAACGAAAACAAACAGGATTTAATGCGATCATATCACGCCAAATCGGGGATATTCGAAAAGCATCGCGTTTTTTCGCTCGGACTTTTTTCAGAAAACGGTCTTCGGTAATAACAGGAGGAGCGGTCAGTCTGCGGCTCGGCGGCCAGCTGTAATCGTCGCTTAATGGCTGCGAGCGGAGTGTGGGAACCGACCTCCGCAACAGGACCGGTCGTCGTCGCTTCCGAGGGTCGTGCCGCGAGATTCGATTTGAGAAGCAAATCTAACAGAGGATCGGGATTAAATGCCCGAATAAAAAAAAACACTCATTTACGAGCGAGTTCGAATATCTTCGCCTTTCGCTCCGCAGAACGAAAACGAATGCGTCGACGACGCTTCTTGCGATTCTCGTACAGAGCTGATGCCACAGAAAACGATCGATTTACGCATTTGAGATCCGAATCCGACGATGGAAGCGAGTCGGCCGCGCGCATACGCATGGAGTTAATGAGGAAGAGAAATTAAAAATGTTCACACGATCGCGTCAATTTGCGGCCGGAATTCATCAGCGCAGATGAATTATGCACTCGCGCGATGTTCCAATTCCGCCCGAACGCGATTTTCATTCGAATAGTTTAGTCACAATCGAGACGGAGATGTACTCACGGGTGGTGCAGTAGTCTCCCTGCCATCCGGAGAGACATATGCGGTCGCCCAGTTGGGAGCAAGTGTAATGGCCGAAGCTGTCGTCCCTGGGCCTGCAGAGAGTGGCGCAGCCCTGGCCGTAGTAATGAGCGTCGCAAGTGACTCTGTAGTCGTACTTGAGGATCTGATGGCCGTCCTTCGAGTGGTGCTCGCCGTCCTGCCACTGCTCGGACACTGCCAACCACGACTGTTCGCTCATGCGGGATATCAATAGATCGCTCGACGCACCTGAAACGAGAGAAATTACATGATTATTGATTATGTCTGAAAACGCAAATCGACAAGACGGCCAGAACTAGATCTGGCATCGCGAGACGCCGCTCCGAGATCCTTTCCCACGCCGCCCGATGCGGCGCTTCCGTCCGCCCGGAAGGAAAACCGGAATGCGACGTCTGCGCGGATAGATATGAATTATGGCATCCAGATGTCGAATCGAAGGACGCGGACCGAGATGCGAATCCTCGGACGTCGATCCGACGATCCTCCCCGTCCCCGCGGGAGCGGACGTCGCCGGTCGGATGCGAACGTCCGATGTCTATCTCCGCGTTCGCGATGCATAGATTAAATCGTTCGGAGACAATCTGAGAACGACGGATTCAGCCGCTGCAGCGTTTCTCGGTTCGATCTGAGTTTGTTTTTTTTTTTTTAGGGGGGGCGAACCATAAAACCCTCAGCGGTAGCGAAGCGCTCGATCGCATGCGAGAGGGCAGCAGCCCGGCGTAAAACGTACGCTGTGGGATAATAAGTAATTATGAGGCGAGATGAGATCGGCAGGCGGTGCGGCGTGAAAGAACAAAAACGCACGGCCAGAACTGGAAGACCGGGATTTCGGTCCGGGCTTCGAATCGAAATCGATGTGAATAAATTCTTAAAAAAGTGCAGCAAAAAATCGCATCAATTTTTATGCACGCCCCGCGAGAAAACTAGTTTGCTAATCTCCGTGAGAGAATCTCTCGCGGCGTCGCCGGCGACGCGAGCTCGTTTCTGTCAGATCTGGCGCATTACCGGACGCGACGTCGAAGCCCGGGAGTCGATCGTCGGCGATCCGTCGGGATCGCACGGGAGGCGCTACCGATCGCGTGCCTCGCTCCGGAGATAATTCGAGCGAGGTTTTCGGGGGCCCCGGGGGCTCGGCCACGCGACCGAGCCTCCCCGGTCCCGCACGCAACGGTATCGCTCGTGCCCGCCCGGGCCGTGACGCTCGACCGCCGGGGCCCGGGGGCCCGTTCGGATTTTCGTAGACGAGGATCGTTTCATTCATCGATTTCGACCATCGGAAAGAAAACGAAAGCCGAGGATCCCCCGGACGAGAGTTCGTCCGCCTCTCAAATTAGCATAGAATCACAGTCGAAACGGTCCGGACGCCTCCGAGCGCGAAGAAGCGGAAGAGACGTCGACTCCGGTCGGTCGGGGGGCGAGGAGGAGCGTCCGAATGATTATAGGCCCGCACCCGCCCGATAATTCATTACGAGCTCGAAACCAATTATAACAAAATCAAATTTGGTAGACGAGCCGGTCGTTATTGTATCTCGACTCTCAAAACAAACCTATCATATTAAAAGGTAAGGAGGATAATTAAGAATTCCTGGGATCGGTAGATAAGAACATGGGCGTTTTTGGGGGTCCGATGGGCGGGTCTGGGAAGTTCGGGCTTCTGCCGGTCGTTTTTGTTCCTTCGTACGGTTGCGCTCGAAAGAGCGAAGGAGGCTCGTTCGACAGACTGACCTCGATCCGTTTTGCGAGAGATCGTTGCCGCGAGACGAAAACTGAAAATCGTCCATTCGGGAGCGAAGGAGGAGCGTTGAGATGTCGCAATAGAAAAATGCACAATGTTGCACAAAGCGAAGGATTTCTTTGGAATTCTTTTGTAGTCGGCACATCTCGCACCTGGCTCTCCTCGGGTGGAGTCTAAGAAAGGCAGACGTCGAAGTCGGGACGAATGCGACCGTTCCTAAATGAAATATTTGTGCAGGCTATTTGTTATGTAGTCAGCCAGTTAGCAGATGCGTGAAATCTTTTCGACGATTCAAAGTCGTCGGGTCGGCGGGTGCGCAGATCCTTTCGTTGTAAAAAAATCAAGGCGCACTGCGACTTATGAAATCACACGCGGTTATGAAATCTGGAACGCCGGGAGTTCGGGAGATTCTCCGGGACCGGAAGGGGACGCGGGCCAGGATCGCGACAGACGCGAGACACATGGCCCCGCTCGATCCGAAGCTCCCGAGAGCGGGAGACAACGGAAGCCGCGACCCCGAGAGAGACGTCGAAAAATCGAACGTTTGCAAAACCGCAATCGAAACGGACGATAATAAACTCGCGGCGAGCGGAAGATGCGATCGGTCCGAACGACGATAACGCGGGATGATTTCGAGCGCAAGTGCGGGAATCCGGCGACGAATCGGGAGCTGCGGAGGCGGAACGGAGAGGACTCCTCTATAAGGACGCGGCCGAGGACGAGACTCGAATGCCGAAGCGTCCGCTTCATTCACAGTTCCTCCGCGGCTCGTCCGAGGATCGACTTCCGACTCGTAGTAAAAATCGTCGCCGTAGTATCGCGCGGCGGGGCTGCGAAATCGGGGCCGACGAACCCTCGGAGAGTCCGACGGTCGCTCGACCTCGAGCCGAGTTAAAAAATGTGAAGACTTACCGCCGGTTCGTGAGGTCTCGTTGGAGTCGTGCCAGGCTTCCACGATGAGAGAAAAAGTACCCTGCGGAGGAAGAAGAGAGACGAGACATTAGCTGGGTCAGTGGGGTTAAGAAGCGCCGCGGCCTCCGTCCTTCGCCGTCGACGATCGCGCGACTCCGCTCCGGGACCCGCCGACGCACGGCGGAGTCCCGGGACTGCGAGGAGTCGCCGACGACGAGACGATAAGAACCCGAAGTTTATTCCGGTGAGTGGACGACGAGCGGACGCGGGCGGAATGCGCTGACGAGTTCCCACCGGCGAATTTCAACCGAACGAAATTTCAATTGGAATTAATACGTTAATCGAATATGGAGGACGCATTCTTCGACCGCGGCAGCTTCCCACGGCAATGACTATTATGCGATAAACAAAAAAAGCACGTTTGCAAAGGTGGGCCAAATGACCCCGGCGCGGGATGTAAATAAGGTTGAATTTGGCGCGCGACGGACGACTCGCTGCGCCTTCCGCGCCGGCCTTCCGACGGCACGCCGGGCACTTACGGGCGCACGCGATCCGAATCTTCAGCTCGGATCGTCACCCGAGGCTTCGTATCCGATTGCGATTTGACACACACACGCGAGAACAGATCGATAACTCTAAATCTGCACAGCGTCCGAAAAATCGCGGACGGCGATGACAACCCCGCGACGATGACCGGTCTGCGGACGCGTAACGGATCCAGAGCCCGTCGGAATCCCGAAAAGAATGTGGTCGAAGCGATCAGCTGTGGACGTCGCCGAAAAAATCGTACGAGATCCACTCGGAGAGCGAATTCATTGAATCGACACACGTTTGCATCAAAATTGCGGTTTGCTTAAATTCTTTTAAAACAACATTAACATTTGCATACAATCCATGTGAACGCTTGTAATTTCAAACAAATTATATGCTATCGGAATATTAACGATTATGTGTATTAAAAAGGTGCACACGTATAATAACGAGCGGCGTTGTTATATTTCGACAATGAGAATATTCTTCGGATCCTTGAAATTCCTTCCCCCCTCGAAAGAATACCTGGAAATCGATAATCCGCAACGACGAGATGATTTAGGACTGCGAAACGCTCCGGCGTCTGAATGCGGATGATTTACAACGTCCCCCCATAAAATGATCATTCTTCGAGATGTCCCTTCGCGACGGTCGTCATCGTTCCATTATTCCCGGGACGACGGCTACCGTTCGTCGACTTGCGGAAACAAAACCGCCTTAATGCGTTATTTATTATTTTACAACCGGACAGACGTTATTGTTTTTGCAACAAGGGACAATGATGAGAAATGCGGAGGTCGAAAAGACGAAACAAATAAATATGACAGCCTTCAGATAGAGGCGCCTCCCGCGGCGTCTTCGGAAGGCCCGGACGAAAACAATCGGGCGTCGCAAATCAGATTTGTGCATTTGTGATGTCTCACAAGGCAGGAAGACGATCGAGCCCTTTCGATCGAACGGGGGCGATTTAGTGCCGCACGTCGCAGACAATGGGTTCGCTCGACGACCAGCGCTCTGTCAAACGGGCCATTCCTCAGCATCGCTCGTGACGGACCGTGTGAAAGTGACTTTTTGTGGCCTTCACACGAAAATTCTCGTTTTTCTAAGCGAACCTTCGACGAAATGCATACATTTTGCTCGGCATCCCGACGAGCGCATCTCCGTCGAAGGTCCATTAGCGATCCAAATCGGCGTGTTAATGAATCGATGACGAAAATGCCACATTACGGCAAAATTATCGAATTTCCCACGTTTCTGGCGTTGCGAAATAGCTACGAGCGATCCACGCCGGTCAATATATGCGAACTACCGAATTCTAATATATTTTTTGCTTCGTTTTCGAGAGCGTATCGTATGTCAGAATGCAAAGATATGAATCATTCGCATATCACGCAACAGACGAGCAGAAGTGGGTAGACAAAACTAACACATGCGGAAATCTAAAAGGAAATATGCGTCGATGTCCTTGCCGGTTCGAAGATTCGAATTCGCCGAAAGTACAATACGTCGGCCGTAAATTCTTCAGACGATCTGAGCGCGCCGGATTTATCATGTCGGTAGATAATACATATCGATTGTCATAAATTAGAGCCGTTCCCGACCGGTCGTTCTCGTGAATTTGACATAAATCAGAAGACCTAAATGCGGCGATCGGTACGGACGCACGTCGACGACGAGCGACGAATTCACGTGCGTTTCCACGCATGCGAGCGATCTACAAAAGAAAATGCCGACGGTCGACTCTTCCGCCGGATTCTGACGAAACCGCCAGACGTGCTCGTGTGATCGACCATAACGAACGGAGTTCTTTGGGGGAAGAATCCCTCGTATGTCTGTGCTTCCGCGGATTTATTTATATGTGACAAAAAGATCTATTTCGCTATAAAACATCGCGCTCGTTTGCAACTCTGCAATCGATTTCTGAACGAAAGAAGCCAGAAGAGCGCTGTTCCGCGGGTGACATATGGACGCGCGTAAAAAAATTGACATGTGACAGAAACGGTAAATCGGTTCGAGTCCGAGCGATCGAGGGACGCCTTAAAAGTGTCCCAGATGAATTATTTCGAATATCGAGGAAAAAAGGGATCGCATCGGAAGACGCGCACCATATGCCACGGGGCTCGACGAGAAAGAGTCCAGGTATATCCGGAACAAAAAACATCTCCGTGAAAACCATCTGTTGCGTTTCCTCTCCGTGCGAGAGTCGACCGAGTGGATATCCTTAAATGTTAGAGTAGGTTAAAATCGAAACATGGAATTACCGGCCAGGCGAAGTCGAACGGGAATCTGATGGGGTTGATGAAGTCCTTGACCGGCGAGTCGATCATGTTGAGAGAGTTTCCCCCTAAAACGGGAGTAGTGACGTCTCCGAAGGTGCAGGGCGATGTGGTGTCCACGTTGACTTGGTAGTGCTTGAGACAGACCCTAAAACGCGTCCGACAGGGGGCGGCGCAGGGCGCGGGCGCGGGCGCAGGGAAGGCGCCCGGGGCGCAGCACCCGCCGCCCCAACCCCGCCCCAGCTCGTTGGTGAACGTCTTCAGCCGCAGTTCGAACAGTCCCGACGCTGAAACCTGCAAACAAACAAAAACAATCGATCAAAACGCGTCCCGCGGAAGAGACGCTCCGTTCAGAGCGCGCATCCGCTCGGAACGGAACGTCCCCGTGAGATATCCGAACGCAGGGTTCCGGACGATCCAAAGTCGCGAGGGGAAGATCGCGTTTCGACAGTCTACCGGGGCCATCTGCCCGGATTCATATAGAGCGCGGATCGGAAGCGTGAGAAGATCGGAACGAGTGTGCGATGCTGCGATGAGAAAGTGCAGACGGAGTCATGACCGGTTAAACGGAACCGCTTTACTTTTCGATCGCCACTTGCTGCACTGGCGGTCACGAGTTCCGTCTCAAGCGTCGCGACCCAAAAAGTCTGACGCTTTGACGTCGCCGAAACCCCGCAATCGGGGAGATGAATGCGCGCAACTCGAAGAGCTGGACGAGTTTCATTTTAACCGAATGCGTTTCGATCCAGAATCAATTGAGAACAACGCGAAACGGAAAACCCGTACGATCGATCGACCGTAGAAAGGGAAATCACCGCAAATTCCCATTATATGGCACCAGTTGGCATTCCCGCTCAGAAACATATATTAAATCGATCGGCGTGTGAAAATTGGCTTTTATCAAAAGCAGAAACGGACAAAAACGATAGATCTTGGCGTTCGAAGACATAAACAATAAGACACGGAGGACCTTGAGAGTCGACGCGCCGTATACGGGATAGATGGCATTTTTATCTACTAGAAGTAGATCGCGGGAAGATCTGACGCACTGTGTGGCATTTGTGGGAATAAATACTTAAATGAAGGCTCACGTCTACGCGAATCGCGAGCGATTCGAACGTCGACTCGAGAGAGATCTGCTCGGCGGCGTTCGAAGACGCAAACGGAGAGGCGTCCGTCTCGCGCGGCGCCACGCGAGAGAGCGAGACGGTCGGCGAATCGTTGCCACTCTGCGAGGTAAAAAATGGCGACAGCCGTTCGGCGAGAGAGACGACGTCGCAAAAGGATCGACTCGCGGCGTCGCAACGTCAGCCGTCGCAGGGAATCCCGAAAACCTCCGATGCGTCCGAAAAACGATCGGATCGAAATTAAAAAGCAATCTATCCGCTCAACGAGCACGCCCACAAAAAAACGACGGGCGTTGCGCAAATAATTCAATCAATCCGGATGATTTGAATTTACGACGCGGACGAACATTGATTGGCAATTTCGATGTTGCAAAAAAACCGCGCAAATCCTACATGAACATGTTTTAATTAAATACCAATAAGCAATTTGGTTGCGATGATTTTTAAAACTCAATCGCGATCCGAACCGTCGTTCGGGACGGATCTTTCGATTTTCATGCAATTCGACGTCGTTGGATCGCGAAGAAAGTGAACAGATCGAATGCATGCGCTTTGATCCCCGCGCATGGCGTTAAATATGAGAATATTTAAATGAGGCGTTTTTTAAGAGATCGGAGCCGGTTTCTCGTAGTCGTCGAGGAAATTCCCACGTTTAAAGATATACGGTATTCGGTGGCCGCACAGAAGTGTCGGTGGCGAAAAAAAATCAAAAACAAAAGGTCGATCGGACGCGGCGGACAATAACTGCACCTAATTGCGGATCGACTCGGAGATCGCTCGAGACGCGACCGAATATCTCCTGCACGACAGTGCGTGAAGCCCACATAATTCGATTTGAGTCGACGATTACTCGGAATCGTTGCACTCTGACATGGATGCGCATATGCAGATCGCTACGAGTCCACGTGCCGAGAGATAGACGCGGCCACGTGTGCTAATTTCGCACTCTCGTTGCGGAAAAAAATAAAAACAACAAACAAACGCGAGTTTCGGGCGAGAGCGACTATCGGCCGGGTTCGACGAACTGTCCCGATACCGTCGAGATTGAGACGATTCGAGATGCGTCCTGTGCGAACAAAGAGACGCGCATCAGACGAGGGGACAAAAACTGGTCGTCGCTTCCGATGCGAACGGAACGCGATAATAATGTATGAAACTTAAAAACGACCCGAGGATCGCATAATGATAAAGGACGGGTATCGCAACGAGAGCGTTTTTTGCACGAAGCCCGAGCGGCCGGCGACAAACGGACGATAATCCGACTACCGAAGATCACAGGATTAGGTCTAAAGACCGTTCACGCGGGCACTTAATCCTTTCGGAATGAATTCGTCGAACGCACTTCAAATTCCACACGGGAGATCCACTCGAGGGCGAGCGAAAGATACCGCGGCAGATGCGAGTCTCCGGAACGGAGGGTCCCGGCGGAGGAATGTACCGAAGCGAAGATTCGCGATGCACTAAAGAATGCGACGTTCGAATTCGACAAAAATAGCATATTTGCAGCGTAAGGTCCAAAAACAAACAAACATTGCGACGCATTTTGCCGCGACGGCCGAAGCCGAGCGAAGAATGCGCGCTTCGTCCTGGAAAGCATCGCAGAAACGGCAAAGGACACCGTACAAACGGAGCTGAAATTCTGACTGAAACGTCCGATTGGAAGCATTCGGACGCAGAGGAAAGGCATCAGAGTCCCTGTCGCGCTGTGCATTTTTTTGCGCTCATTTTAACTGTCAATTCGATGTCATCGAGATGCGAATTTCGCCAATGGGGTCGAGGAGCGTCTGAAAAAACGCAGGATCGAAGACAAAGAGAGCAAAGACGGCACGTCCGGTGCGCCGGCAGCGACTCCTCGGTCGGAGAGGAACCGCGGCCCGTACAAAATATACGGACAATCCGGTATGCTATATTATGGGCGATTCGATCTCGACGGCGAGAAGATCGCCGGCGGACGGACGGTCGTCCCGCTCGCTCTCGCGTCGGCCGCGACGCGAGAGAGCGAGTCGAGAGGATCGGAGCTCGCCGCGAGCGGTAGAGCGCACGCGGCGCCGATCGTGGGAAAGTGCCGTTCGCGTGCAGCGCGCACACACGCGCACACGCGCGCACACACGCGCGCATCGCACAGGTAACGAGCCGACCGGCTCTCCGAGGACTCGGCGACGCCGCCGGGATCGCTTGCGATTTGTCGTCGCTCGACGTCGACGGGAGCGCGTCGTTCGCGCAAATCCGCAAATTTATGCCAGGGTGAATTCGCAATCGGGAGTTGCGAGGGTTTCGCTCGGAGATTCGCTCGGGTCGTGCTCGAGGGCGATCCTTCGGTTCGGATGCGAAATCGACCAGCGGCGGGTGATTCGGCCGGAAGTCAGCGATTCGGGGTTATCCCGCGGGTATTCCCGCGATTGCTCGAGTTCGGAAGTCCGGGAAGAGCGGATCCTTCCGTCAGCTGACGGTCGCGAAGCGCTATTTTTGATCCGCGACTCTTTTTGCGGCCGTCGCCGCGCGATCTGGATCGCGAGGGCCGAGGCGCGGATCTTTATTTGCGTAGACTTTATTTCGGTTCGCGGAGAAGATCGAGACGCGCCGTACCTGCAGCGCGGTGGCGGCGAGCAGCGCGACGCGCGCCCAGCGACCGGCCATGGTCGCGCTACCTCCGAGATTCCCAGCTGGCCATGGCCGAGAACGCGAAATCGCACGGGAAGTCACTCCGAAAACTCTGCACTGCACAGGCACAGAACTATTCAATTCCGCAGCGGTCCCATGGAACCGAGCTCGCACTCGCGAATCGGTCGGCGCATTCAAAAGTGGGCGCGAGCGCGTAAACACACTGACTGTCGGGAGAGCTCCGACCGAGACGACGCGCACTCGGGACGGCCGCCGGCGACGGACTGAACGCAGGAGCGAGCGCCGCCGCGCAGCCAGCGCCGCCGCCGCCGCCGCCGCCGCCGCCACCCGTACCACCGACAGGTGGCAACACCACCGCCGAGCGAGAGAACGCTAACTACCCTCCCCGCCGCACCACCCCACTCATCTCTGACAGATCGGATTCTTCCAAAGCGCCAAACAAACGAACGCCCGACTACTTTTAAATCGCACACTTCACCCCCTAAAAGCGCGCATTGCAACTTCTGAAAAAAATATTTCACACTCTGCAATTATTGAAAAATTGCTGTAATACACATTCATAGAATTTAAAATCGAAGGCGTCGCATTTACAAATAATTCCATTTGTTTAATATAAAAAATAGCTTGAAGGCGAAATAATTTTATTTATTTAAGAAAAGATAAAAGTACAATTCTAAAAAAAGATAAATAAAACACTAAAAAATTCAAATATTATTTTTAAAATATGCCCAAAGTAACATTAAAGCATGGAGTGTTTCGTCATTTAGTCTGGATCTGATTTTGGAAGCCAAGCAACTTGCTGCTGAAAATGCATGCTCAGCCTCCACACTCGCTGGAGGTATCGTCATCAAATATTTAAATGCTAGTTGATGACCACGTAAGCTCCCATTTTCGTATAACAGCATCAATGTGACTGATAAAATTCTATTCTGCTGAGATACGGACTAAAACTCGCGAAATTCCCGATTTCCGGACAAATTATTTATTTCCGTCGCTGCTGATGAATACTTACATACTATAATACTTTGATGTGATTCGTAATTATATTACGGAGGAATACAAAAATTCTGAACCCCGTATCTATTATATTTCATATCGATATTTCCATAATTAGAGTCGAGGTGTAGTAAATACATCACCGGTAGGGAAAGGTTAATATAACAATTTGAAAAACATATATGTACAGTATATGAATAGGAGGAGGGACACGCATAATTAAAAAATGTATTCACTGGTATTTTATTCAATTGTAGTGTCACTCTCATTTTGTTCCTCTTGCGAAAAAAATGCTATTTGCATCATCCATATGCTTAAAACTTGTCCAATAATCCACATTTTAGATGCAGTAAATAGCGACTCCAGTCTAATCCGACAACGCCTTGCAAAACGTTTAATATTTTTTTCCTGGAATTGATCAAGTTGTCATCTTCCCGAGCAAAAGTTTTCAGAAGATTTTGACAATAAAGACATTTCGTTGATGATATTCGTGTAACGCCTCGGTCCATTTTCTGGATCAAAATGGTACATTAGGGGGCAAAAATTTTGCAACCATAAATTCAGTAACATTATCTAATAATAATACTGATTTTTTTTTGTTGCAATCCCTTATTTTTTTAAAATGTTTGCACTTCGGGAATCCACTTTCTTTTGAACCAATCTTTAAAAATATCTCTCTGTGTCACTTTCTGGCTTATAATAATCGTCGTTTTATTTTTAATTTCATGCGTTTATGCAATAAATCAATTAATACTTTTCAAGCACATATTATACGCAAACCGGATAATCGATAATACACTGTATAGTATTTTTTGCAATAACCGTCTTTACTTCCATCTTCTGACACCTTGTTCAAATGCATACTTAATTATATCATTGATATTTTTTTATTATTGTGAAGGATTTTATAAACATATGTATAAAAGATTTAACTGTTTGAGTGCAAAGCAGCATTTTTGCAAGAAATTTTTACCAAAAATGCAGCATGGCGATATATAGACGTTGAACTACAGTCAGAAATCCTTTACTTGGTGCTATGATTTGCGTTTATATTTCATAAGCCTTGCAATTCGATTACTGTGTAAATGTTCGTTGTTGTTGTATAAAGGCTACGTCGAATTACGAGCATCGGACCGTGCGTAGAAGCACCTCTTCCGGATTTTAAACACAGAAATGTACGCACAAGTTTACTTCCTTTCGGTTGCTCGAGTTCATCAACACTCATTATAGTTAGGTAATGCTTCGTTTTTATTGTTTTTTATTATTACGAAAAACGACAGTAGCGTACGTTTAAAGGCTCTGTTCGATTTGAGCACATATTGGATGCTATGCGCTTTTTATCTAGTTTGGGAAAATGGAAGGTTCGAGGAGCAAAATGAGATTGTTATAGTTTGTAAGAAATTGTTAATTTGTTGGATGTCGTTTGTGGGTCGTGCGTTTTCGAGAGCAGGTGACGCAGTTTCGGGGGCAGCTGCGCGCCTTGAGAAGGAAGGTGCACCGAGCGCGAAACGCAACCGCGAGCTCGTCGCAGGTACGACATCCAAATTATCTTCGCATTTGAATCCCGTAGATCATCCTCGATCGTATAGGAAATCCTTCGATCCCGTCGGAAAAATCGCCGTCGATTACCGAGACGCGTTGCCGTCGTGCGACAGATCTGGGCTGCATCGTACAATTTAGATCATAGGTCGGCAAACTTTATTTTTACTACTTAACTCTCTGTGTAGTGAGCTAATTTTAAATCATCATAAACATAGATGCTATATTTGTATGTCCGCCACTTATCATCCGTACAAATCCACTTATCTGTCAGGACCGTCGCAGTATGTATGAAACTTGTATATTAATAAATAAACACTGTCGATAGCACACGATATCAATCGTATTGTGTGTTGTGTAATATTAACAATACACTTGAAATCGATGCATTATATCATTCACATATTAATATTAATCGATAAGTTTGGGTTAACGATCTATATAATCGTACGATGTACGCGATATATTCTCTCCGTCTCTGTCTGTCTCTGAGCTCAATGTGTAAAAATCGTGTTGTTTGTTGTGTAATATATAATAAAATAGAATTTCAATTTTCGTGACGTTTAGGCCAATCTTTTTAAAAAAGCAAATAAATATGGATTCTTATAAAAATTAATTTTATAAACGTAAAAATAATAAGCAATTTAAATTTTAAGTTTTTCGCACAAAGAGTGAAATGTGACATTTTAATTAATTTAATTGCAAATTTTACTGTTTAAAGATATATTTGCCTGTAGTTATTCCATATGGTCTATCCATGGAAGTCAGCTCTTCGATCACGATTTGCAGACCCCTGATTTAGATCATCAATATGAGATCTTGTTCATCAATTATCCGGTCGCTTATGGATAATTTGACATTTTAATTCATGCTATGCGACCATACACGCTAATTGTATTTCTGGTTCTGTGCACATAAACAACGTCCGTTTGGCTCGTACTAAATGTGACAATTAATCTGCACAATGGTGTCCCATTTGTCGGACAATTTGCATGAGCGTAATGAATTATTGCATGGATGCAGCGGACGCATCGCACTAATTGAGGCCGCGGTGCGCGAAAACCGCGCAGTGCGAGGACGGCGTGTGTGCATTTTTTGCTGCGACTCTTCGCGAACATCTTGCGTCTTGCGAAAGATGTGCATTGCAATTGCAGCGCGCGCTCGAATTTCTATGCAGATGCAGATGTCGGCGAAGGAGATGCATCGCAACAATAGCCGAATCTTCGAGATGCTCGAGAAAAAATGATAAAGACGGACAGATGTTGCGGGGTAAAATCTGCCACGGATGATCGGCGGCATGAGTGCTGATAAAAAAAATCGAAAGAGTTGATTATTTACATACGATTGTGTAGGCACGTGCCCTATTTGCTCCGTAGACCAGTGGATAAAAGCGTGCATTCATACATTTATAGATCATAAATTCAAACAACTTTAAGCAACATGATTAGAACACATCTATGAATAATAAGCAATTAGCTCCATACGTTGTTGCTTCCATGCATATAATATTTAAATCCAATAATGCATGTATATTTTTTATCCTCCACATTACATCTGCGCAAGATCTGCATACAATTATACGTTTTTAGATTTATTTAAATATTAATGCGTACATTCATTTTATTTATTTATATTAGAAGGAAGCGTGATGAAGCAAACACTAACACCTGCCCCAAGATAAGGGAGTAAACGTAAGTACTATCTCTTACGAGGAAGCATAAGGCACAGAAGACAGCTGCCGTTCCTCAAAAGTTACCATTTAGACTAGCATCAATTGTTGATTTATTGTTAAAAAAAATAAACACACACAAACGTTCAAAGCTGGCTATGAACGTCAGACATCAATACAAACATGTATTTTCAAGGGCTCGTACAAAATAACACCTTAATTTATATAAAATACCAACAATCATCAAGATACGGAAATCTTTAAACATACCAGAGTTCAAAAAATGAATCGTAAGTCGGGGATGCATTAATCAGATCTGACAGTATATTGCCATATGAGCATAATTTAATACTGGTCTTACCAATTGATGAATAGCTATAAGGACAATTACAGCTTTATTCCTGTATTTCCCATATTTTAATTGTCAATGGACAGTCACTTCAGTGATTAAATGCAACCCCAAAAAAATCACCCCCTACTTTATACAGTAAGCTAAAAAACATATTGCAAACTAACATCATATGAATTCGTATTGTTAAATGTATTATATTGTTAACCCTTTGAGTAGTGAGCTAATTTTAAATCAACGTATAAATCCACTTATCTGTCAGGAACGTCGCAGCATATATGAAGCTTGTATATAAATAAATAAACACTGTCGATAGCACATGATATTCGGTAAATTCTTCAAGTAAACATAAACAATATACTATCTATACAATCAGCCATTAAAATCAACAGGATCACTTTAAGCAGTTTATTAATTAAGGAACACAGTCACTAAAGCACCCTTCCTTTAATATCGAGCACACAAGTGGTTGAATATATGATACAGATGTTATGAATATGACAATGTAAATGCAAGATATTTAGACAATCTTCATCTTAGCAATTAAAATCAACACGGCCGTCTTAAGCAGATTTTCTATAATTTTCAAGGAAAACTGCCATACATGATATGGATGTGACTATTTTCACCAGTTGAATCTGCGGAACAATTCATCACCACGTTAGCACAAGTGAAAAATTGATGATTCAGTTCTAATATCATTTTTGTTCAAGATTAATAATTTTAGTGAATTCATGTGAGTTTGATGTCAAATTTAGGATTTAGGAAAGATTTTTGTCCACAATTTTTACAGTCGATTTGCTATGATTTTGTGGCAAATTTGGCACGCGCATCGTCCATGGCAGTGGCCGACTTTGTCGGCTTTCATTTTTTAACGCGTCCAAAAAATCCATACGGATGACACCCGAGCCCGTCGGCCGTGTCCATGTTTGGTGGTTTTCTACCCTAAATATTTTGCGTGTATGTGCACGCGAGGGGTCAAAAGTGTTACGGACACGTGGATAATTTGAATGGCTTCTCTTTTTGGCCAATGTGGATAGCAGTGATATTGGAGTGGATCGTAAAAAAAACCCGATCCTGGCCCAGTGAACGCCTCACCTGCCATTTTTTGACTTAAACCTGGTGCACAACCTGGCCTGCGTTTGACAAGGTGTTTGGTGCTTTTTCAATACGCCTTATTTCATGCCCAATGGAGAACACTTCAATAAGCGAGTGCTAAAATAACATACAGCAATGCAGACACGCAATAAATTCGAAGATCGAATTTCCAGAAAAGCGCCCGTAAAAATTAGCATCACTTTGAATTTTTTTCGCGGCGCGATGGAATACTTTGGATGCTAGGTTTTTGTATTAAAACATCTGCCATTGTCATTCGACTACTTGTAGGCCTCTCAATCACAATGGGCATGGCTAATTGAAAGCATTTTTTACATCCATTTTCCACAATATAGTTTGTGGATGAAGGGTAGTTTGAAAGCAAATTAAAAAACCATATACGATGATGGGCAGCTCCCGCACTTACGGCCTAATTGATTATGAAACAACCCGTTGTTATTTTAACATGACTACTTTATAATATAACATATTAAGAATTCTCCTGCAATATTTTTAATTCTTTCAAATGAATTTATAAAAAGCAACATATAGTATTATAAGAAAGTTAGCTTAGGATGCAAACAGTCCACTTTAGTATTGGAAAGATTTTTATCAAATATTGAAAAACTATTGATATTTATTTATTCTCCCTAATCATTCCGTTTTGAATTTTGTTTATATCATTATAATTTTTTGTATTGAACTTTCCACAAACCTATTTAGCTTGGGTGCAAAATTCTCGACCAGTACTAATAGGGTCAATGTCATGTCCTTTTTAGTAAGCTATATATGGCTGAAATTCAAAGAATCCATATTATTTATGCTGTTCATTATTAATTATTTTTATATTACAACCAAAGCATTCAAATTTTAGAAGAGATTTGCAAATAAATGTATAGCTAATAGCGATAGTCGCGGATTTGAATTATTAAAAAATATGTTAAAATATTTGTATAAATCATTAACATCATCCAATCTTAAATAATCCATTGCAAGCATTATTCTGATAACATCCACCTTCAGTCGCCTCAAATCCAATACCAACCCAAGACAGTCTTCATCTATCGACTTTAGCATTCATTCTTCATGTTTCGCAACTGTACGTCATTGGATCATATCCCATTTGCATATAAATACATGTCGAAATCGCTAAGCATAAAAACGTCCATATAATGCATCCATCTGCTTAAAACTGGGTCTAATGAATACATATTATGTTCTTTTAAATGATTTTAAATCGGTCATTGTGTTTTTATATGCTTTAAATATTGACTTTGGAACAAGAATTGGGACTTTAAGAATATTTTGTATTTGGCTTAAGTGTATGATTGTATAGAGAAAACGTGTAAATGCATCAAGAATAAAATTTTAAGTTACATATAAATTCAGCGTCTTCCCTTTCCTTCTCTAGCAAGACTCTCAAGAGTTTCTTTAGCAAAATATGAAATTTAACTTATAATCAATTGACATAATATAAAGCACTGATAGTGAACTTGGTTTTACTGTCCACTAGTGGACGTTCAATTTTCGTGGTATCTATAAAATATGATGTAACTCCAAAGGAGGTTAAAAAATTCAGTTGTCACTTAAACGAAATTAATTATTGAGGGTTGCCATTTATATCGCTTTGTATTCGCCGAACTGGGAGGGTCAACTTGAAATGAGTAACCACCCAGTCTCAAATTCGCGAGGGTCATTTTCGCCTCAGTTGATATAGGAACGAATCCAAGATGCAATTTTGCGTCACATTGGACTTCAGCCTAGCCCGAAAGCGCCCTCACGAGGAAAGGAGGGACTGGACTTTTTGTACTCCAGAAATTCCTTTTTTAGTAAAATAAACAAGGTCGTCTAGAGTAGTTTTTCACTATTTTCCGAGAAAAACTACTCAGTTTTAAATTAAACTCGGAGGTCATGTTACCATGTTAGGTGAATGTATGATACAGACGAGATGGATGTAACCCCTTCCTGTGAATGGATATTGAAGAGTCTCTAGTCCTGCAGTGAACTATTTGTGGCTGCACTATTACGATGATGATGTTGAATTATTGAGGAGGCTCATATAACTTTCTAATAAGAACTGTTTAATTATTAATTTTATGCTTTTAATTCTATATCCTAAAAAAATTAAGACTCAAGAATGACATAAAATGCGTAGGGTTCGTAAGAAAAAAAGTCCTCGGACTACATAAGTTAAAGAACCTCTGATCTAAAGTAATAATGTAGTTTGTTTGTTGCGTCGTTTTATGGTGCTGAAGACAAGAAGCATTTTTTGTTTTAATCCTTAGGTTTCATTCTCAACAGGATTAGGTATAAATCTTTTTAAAATCTAATATAATAATTGACAATGTATTTGTACTTATTTGTCCATTGTTGAGCGAAGACATGCTAGGAATGCTCAATGCAAAAAGTCTCAAGTAATAAAATTTAAGACGTTGCTAAACAAAGACCCTATCGATTCCAAAATCTTACCTGTAAGCAGCTCCGCTTCGTGAATGTGATTCGAGATCTTTGCAAGATAGCTTTCATGTGTTTTGTAAAGACTTTCACTTGCCATCTTCTTGTTCTTTACAACAGCAACGTCGTTTTGGACTGAGGTGTATAATCAAGGAATGAAATAGAGGAAGGAAGTTAATTGCTCGTAAACCGCCAGTATCGACTCTGAAGCGTTGCTGCTGTTGCCTCTTCAATGGAACTACCATCTAAGCCGTTATTCTGCAAATATGTTTTTTTTGGTACATATATTTGCACTATTACGTTAGCATATTATAATTTAATGTTGTTATCCCATCCATGGAAAAAAGACGAGCCCAGGCTTCTTCTATAATAATGTATAGGAAGCAACAGTGTCGTTTGCGTGTTGCGATCCATCACGTTCTAAAGGTCGCCTCAAGGTCATCAATATTTTAAGCGTGTGAAAGCAAAATGTAGGTTATAAAATACATTTTGTATGAGCTTGCAGAAATTAACATTGGTAGTCCGTGTTGCTGGGTGTTGTATGATATGAAGAATTAAGCAGTTGTGTGAGGGCATTTTTCTGGAGAAGCAATTGTTTGCTGGAACAATCTCTTATTATACATCTGTCGATTTCAACAAAAAGATTTCTTTGGAAACTGTCTTTCGATTGTCATCTCAAACGGGAGCTAGTGTTTGCCAACAACATGAAGCCTTTGATGGTACCGTTACTCCTTCGATTGGACATGTGCGATAGCAGCGCGTCATGTGTTAACTCTAGGGATGTCCATCATACCAGAATTCAGAGACTTATTTAAAATCATCCAATACAAATGTATTCGAAGAGCCATTTTGCAGACATTTATATTTTTAATATATCATTGAGTGTCAACCCTCATTATGTATCCATATCCGTACACCTTTATGATAGATACCTGATGCTTTCTTCAAAGCGTTCTCACAATGCTGCATTGATCTCTATTGATCCTCCGCATCAACTTAAAAGGTGTATAGCACGAAAGGTGTAAGAATTATACTTCCGATACGAAAGGTGTTCTTTAACACATGCCCACATACAACAAAAAATCGGAAATCTCACGAAATGTAAACGATGAAGACTACAATTTTATAGGCGTTCAACGACGAGTATATGGACGAATTCATAAATTCATAAATGCTTTTTGGGAGTTCAATTTCGCGGAAGATACTATATTGTCAAAGGATAATAGATATTCTCGAAAGAGTTCGGATTCATAAAAATATACGACTTCCTTTCTGCGTGCGAATTGTCAAAGTTTTTATAGTTCTCTCATTTCTTATATTTTTTGTTTTCGCAAATATTTGGTGTTTTATGATCTTTTGGGTCGTTGAACCACGTCTGCCAAAATCGGCGCCAATGTCTTTTGCAAAAGTTTGAGAAATGCTTTAATCAAATATTTTTAATGTTATATCATTAACGATCAATTGAAAGTTGATTGCGTGTATGTCTGCAAGCGTGTGTGCGGTACCTGTGAGAAGAAGCTGGTTTAATCACTTTAGAATTATGCTATTAACATAATTCATATTTTTGCTAATATAATCATTTAATTCATAAATATTGTATAGATCTAAATTAAATTATAATATAATTTTATTTTAATAGTTATTTGAGAATTGGTCAGTTATTAACATATTATCATCATTAACCTTTTGAGGAGTGAGCAAATTTAAAATCGATAAAGTCGATGATGCCATAATCGCTTTACACCGATTATTTTCTGGCAGCTCCTATCAGCGTAAGATAATCTTCAATTCAAGTCAATTGTAAATAAGCACTGTTGATAGCATACAATACCGTCATTTTTTTTACATAAACCATACATAAGAAATCGATTCATTTGCTCCTGATTTAGAAGGAAATGATAATCGGACATAGACTCATTCAACAAGCAGCGACGAACTGGAAGCAATTAAATGAATAAACACTGTCGATAGCACACAATATTTTGCGTAAATTGTAATGATATGTGAATGATATAATGAATCGATTTCAAGTGTATTGTTTATGTTTATGCAAAGAAATGACTGAATATTGTGTGTTATCGACAGTGTTTATTTGTTTATATACAAGCTTCATACACGCTGCGATGCTTCTCACAGATAAGTGGATATATATGGATGATAAGTGGCGGATATAAAAATATAGCATTTAAGTTTATGATGATATTTTCAATAATTTTTTATCGAAGAATCGATCAAAAAAGTACAACTGAAATAAATATCTATGCAGCTACAATAATAATTAAAAAAATTGAAATACTTTTTCTTAAAAAGACTGCAATGGGCTAAGTGTCAGTAATAGCTTCGGTCATTAACAATACAAAAAGTAAGAAGTAAGATCTGTTACGTGGTACGGTATGATTGACGCATATGACAATTGTGAGTGAATGCAGCCAGATGCAAGTCAGCAAGCAGCTTGGCTTGAGATGAACTGCATTAATTATCAATTTCCGTTGTTTATTAGGTGCCAAGAAAGACTTAATAATACACAATTGCTCCTTGTTAGCCTTAAATTGCGTCCGCTTTATTAATCCATCCTGATACGGCTTAAATAAACCCATCAAATTGCGATGAATAATCTAATCAAGCTCCGTGATGATTGTGTACTAGATCGAGGACCGTTAACTTTTTGCTCCTTTTTTTTGGGGTCTAGGATTAAAGAGCCAGAGGCGTGATGATACAGCTTTATACAGGTGCTATAAAGAAGCAGAGTTCTCATAAATATGGCAGCCGGTAGTGATTTGTTAATGGTTTGATGTTGCCCGAGGCAAGTAGGGTTCGAATCCCTGATCACGGTACCGCGACGCACATGTGTCCCAAACTGTGATATGCCTCAGAGAACCACAAACTGGTTCGGGAGGGCTCGGCTCTCCTTCGGGTGTCTTCGGGCGCGTGTCATCACCAATTAGGTACTTGTGGCTCTTAACTCTTTTTTTACAGCGCAGAGTGAGAACCAATTGTTTTAACATTAGCTGACCACCGCACAATGCTCGGGTCAATTAAGTTTTTTCCAGTCGGGTTGTAAAATATATGTGATTTTATAAAATGAGCGATTACGATAACGCGCCTAATGATGATATACATTTTTTTGGACCACCATAAAAAGCGACGAAAGAAAAGTGTTGAATTGATTTCGGAAATCATGTAGCAAATTGAACTTAAAAAGTGTTGGCAAAGGAAATGAAATTGACCCTGGAATATGGCTTTGAATTAGTACATTGCCATCATAACATTTTCCATAGCAGGTAATCCTTTGGGAAATCGCCAATTGCAATTATCCCCAATGTCCCTAAGTGCATTTCCACAACAGCCATCGCCAATATTTCATCCGTTCTCCTAACGATAAGATCAGCCTGCTGTCATATCAAATTATGCATTCGGTTGATTTCCATAAACTATCTTCGGAAAAGATTATGATGGAATTTGTATACAATATATCGACGAGATTACAATAAAGTGCAAAATTAAAGCCAATTTAACAAATAGAATGTGTTGTGCCCGGCAGGCATGTTCAGCGTTAGCGTTTGGCGCACGGATGGTCTTCCGGTGCTAAACTCCACCAATAAAAACACCATCTTACATCATATTATTTTATACATACCGGCTAAATTCTGGTTTTGTTGAACTAGCAGGATGAATCTCCAAAAATAAAGCAGCTTTCGTTCCTTATCGCATCGTCTGATGCGTCCGTGGAAAACCACCCGATCTTTAAAATCCACCCACACTCCCCATCCAGATGGTTACGGTACGTTCAGATACGATAGCGGCGAAGCGTACTTCGATACAATCACCCAGGTGGCCCGCTGGGGAAGACTTGTGGCACCTTGTGACGAAAAAATGATCAATCAGTTATAAATAATGTAGATAAATAACTATTTTTACTAATGTTATGAATTACTAGGGAAAGGATTTTTCATGTGGTGGTTTTCTATTTGTCTTCCACATATTTAGGGAATCCAATCCTGAGCCAAAATTTTGATCCCGGGATTTCGGGATCGATTGCATTAGATCCCAGGCTCAGTCAATATTATATTTCATATCGATATTCCCATTATTAGAGTCGAGGTGTAGTAAATACATCACCGGTAGGAAAAGGTTAATACATACAACAATTTATAAAAACATATATGTACTGTATATATGTATATATAAAGTAGACAGTTACAGTCCCTAGGCGTCGCCTAAGCTCGCCAATTAGTAGTTACGCCACTGTTTTGAAGCGTCCAGATTTTGGCCGAAATGTCTCGATTTAGTAGCCTTAGCCTTAGCACTCATGCTGGTGAGGTGTACGATTTCTGTTCCGAATTTTTCGGCATTACGTTTGCTAATTCATAAGCACCTAAAACTTTTCGGGATCTCGTGATTCCCTACACATGTTGTAACAATTGCTTGCATAGGATTTTTGTTGCAAATTCAATTAAACACTTTATTAATCGCCTCAGTATTTATTTTTTCAAGTTCAAGAAATCAGGATAAACCTGGATCCTGATTGAGATTTTTGATGAGATGAGATTTTTCCCACAATCTTTATTCGAACTCTAACCTTTTATAGTAAGAAACCAGGATCTAAACCACTATACCAGATTGAGGTTATCATAAATCAAGAATTTACAGAAGATAGCAAAAAACATGTGCTCTCCTTTAATGGATACATATAGTTTATATGACAATAAGCATTCTTGTTCATGTGGTATTTATTTTTTAAAAACCATGGAATCGATTGGATGTATAAAAACTTCCCATCTTTCAAATTTGTTGGTACTAGTTCAGGATATAATCCACTATATAAATGCTTGGTCGTATTGCATACAGTCCAACAAAAATAACGCATTATAGTAATGCATATTTAATTTAATTATAAAAGAAAAATAACAATCTTTATATAGTGTTGGAGTTTGCCTTATCTAATATATATCTAACCATGCGTCCGATTAGTTAGTTGCATGATGCATACATAATGCCAAAGGTATTAATATTTGTATTTTACAGGCCTTTCTTGTTCAACAGCAAATTACAATTAAATTGCGATCTGACTGAAAGACGCGTGGTAATGTTGTTCTAGTGTCCAATTAAAAAGAGTTGCATAACAGTTTAGCGCTTCTTAGATCATAGGTGATGGCCTTTTAGCCTTGCGATTGAGCGCCTGCAGGCCTATTTGCTCGAGTTTGCGAGAGTGTTTTTCTTCTTTATGAGTGGATCGAAAGTAAATAGCTGAAGTGTTGTCCAGTGGGCAATGGGCAGTGGGCAGTGGTCGGTTCCTCGACCTGGTGCGAGGAGTGTGTCGAGCTGTCTTGGTGAATGGCTTGCGGTGTGGCGGGGGATCTTCAGCCGCCGTGACGAGCAGTGTTCCGTTGAAAGGACGCGCCTGACGCCAGCCCAGGGAGCCAAATGGACACACAAGAACAACGTCTTCACTGCCTTCCACCATAATGCTGATCGACTCAAAGCGAATCATCGATCGATTCGATGCATTTGATGCGTCTCCGATCGAAACAACTCCTCTATTAAGCGCGCTAGACCCTCTACCCTAAGCAAGCGTCCATAATGCTTAATTAAAAAGCGATACCCAATTTCTCGCAATCAACGATAAAGATCGATTTTAAGTCCTCGCGAAGATTCATCACAATGTACAACTTGTGTAATCAATCAATATTTGATGATTGACTTGTTTTTTTTTTTTGACTTGCATATGTCATACCTTATAAATTTCACAGTGCATTTAACGGTGTCCATTTCAAGCACATGCAGCAGTGCCATAAAGTTGTTTGTTGGGTACGTTATTAAAAGAAAGATGGGGGGAACTATCGTAAGAGAGTCGTTACAAAAACCTCATATGATCCGATTTTTCGACATAGCATATACACCAATGCCTCATCACATTTATTCAAATCCACTATGGATACATTTGGCGATTGTCAATTTAACGAGGACACTTTTTAGAATATTCCAAGAACGCGATGAGTCATATTTGCAGATCGTAAATGTGTCACATTAGATCCCCCAAGAGACCCAAATTTTCGCGGAAAGCACCACAGATCTATCAAAATATTCGATAAACGTGTGTAGTAAACACACCGATCCGTTATTGCTTTTGGCAATTTGCCGATATTTACTTGGCATTTCACTGTATCCGAGGTTATGATCTAATTGGCATTTTTCCGCGAACATATAAACTTTGCGTAAAATTCGGATGTCCCCATATTACTTCAAGCGTGCGCCATAAACCTCAGAGACTTTCAAAACATGTCAAAAAATCCAAAGTATTTAAAACATAAGTTTTCATTAGTAAAAGTCCTGACCACGGACACTTATTTGGGTTCTAAACCTGCAGCAACAGCTTTCTACAGAAACGAAAATATTTTCATCTAAATCTATCAAGGTCACATTTATTTTAATTTAAAACGTCATATCAATAAGCGGCTGTTATAGCGACGTTCAAATCATGACCAGAACATGTACATGCTTTCATATGGCCACTCACTGATTCAAATGATTTCGCTTGATCTTATTTATCACCTCAGCGTTTATTTCTTTAAAATCAGGAAATCGAGGAAAAATGGATCAAGAGGATAGATTGGAAATTGGTTATCTTATATTCAGTTCTTTGAAACTTTTAACGCTCAAATTTTGGCACTAATTGTTGGATAGGTCAGTATTTAATATAAATATATTCGTCATATCATATGAAAAATTATAAGCATTGAAACTCTTGGGTTCAGAGAAAAATTCCTAAATATTTTGTGACTAATGTTGATATAAACAAACCAGAGTTGAGCAAACGACTACAACGTTTGTAGCTTGAATATCTCAAGCGCTTAAATGATGATTGTATTAACAACTTCCTAAGAAAAATTCTTTGAATGACTTCCACAAATATTTTGGCCATTGGTCAAAATCTTTCAAATTTGGAAATCAGCTATGAGGATCTCTCAAACAGCAATAATCATGGACATTTTTTGCATCTCTCCGATTGTAAGTAGTTGATGATTATTCCATCTTCCGGAAGACGTTTGATCATGGCGTGTTGGCAATCAGGCATGCCCGATAAAAATCAACGTAAACCTCCCAATTATCTCAAGGGTTAGAATAACGAAAGCGAAATTATATCCAGGATAATTTATTATGCTGCGATCACTATCGTAAATCATTCAAATTTTGAATCGATTACAGATCCCGCCTGCGGATAAACGAATTAAAACGTCTGCGTGCAGAATATAAAATATCGCCATCAAAAAATATCGTATCATTTAATTGATCATGATATATAGCCGATAAAACGGAAGCTGTACAGTAGCAGGGCATATATTTATTATTATAAATTGTTTCTATCGATGTGCTCTTAACGAGTGTATTAATTTAGGCTTGTTGTTAGTCGTACAAACGTGTTAATAAATATTTTTTATTATTTTTATTAATAGGTAATGACAGAGTTGTTGTTCCGGAAATATCAAAAACCGGAAATACTAGCAAAGTGAGTGAATTGAACTGCTCTGAGATGTTTTGGTTATCGTGTTAATTTCCAGTTGCCGAGATGAAAGCTGATGATGGAAGTCCAGGAAATTAAATATGCTCTTGACATGCTTGATTTGCAAAAAAATTATATAAAATCTTCAGCATTTTTTATTATCGTTTATCTTTCTGCGAGAACGCATTATGAAGGTTGCTCGTTTATACTTTGTACTTCTGTAAGAACGCTCAATAAATAAATTATTAACATAGTCGAACGCTCAGCAATCTATAATTCCAAGCAATTTTGACTACTGAATGTATTACATAGCGAACTCGATTGGTAAAAAACATCAAGACGACTCATTAAATCTTTCATGAAGTAGTTCCTGTTGAATGCGTGCATGAAAATAATTATAACGTGCAAATCCTTCTTTTAACAATTCAAAAGGAATATAATTCACACCTGTTTAATTCCGAATAGGATATGAAGTGTTTAAATACAATTTGACTGAATTACCTGCATTATTACCATATTGTATTCACCAAGGAAACATCACTTATCCTTCAATAATATGCTCAAGTAGATAATTAATCTATTTCATTTAATGTATGCGAATATTTTATTTCAGTCCGTACGGGCTTTTGTGCAAAATCGTCATTGCGTGCTGAAAAAGATCTAAAAATTAACATACATTTAGTGTTTGTTTTATGATCCCTGAGGCTTCACACGCGTAAGATAAATCGCGCCCCGACTTAAAAACACAGTTCCTAGAACAAAATTATATGGATTTTATGCAGAGCTTAAGTGCACATTACGAAGTAATGAGCAATAAAAGCTCATATTGGATTCAGTTATTCGCAAGATGGGGATAATTAATCGGCACAATGTCCACATGTCCGCATTTCGCATCGAATACTTACTGCTATTTCGGACGTGAAAATGGATTGTGTACCTTTCACCGAAAAAATGGATTATTTAATATGCAGCAATAAAAATTTGATCATATTTGAATGGCGTCATGTGGTGTAACGTACGTCCATTGTCGGATTGTGAGAGTGACATATTTACATAGCAAACGTCCGATACAAATCTATTACGTTTGAAAGTCGTATATTAACGTATGATTAAAAATGTATTACGTCTGGGTGTTAATTTTTAAATATTACGTTTTTCATTATAATTCCAATTATTCACCGATTGACCTATATAAGAGTCACTTTGTTAATGTAAAGGCTAAAAATTATTGTGTGCGTCATATATCTGCGTTTACGTCACTTTACAATTAATTCATTAATCAGAGGGTTAAAATGATCGATTGGGTGTATTAAAACTTCTTCTTAGATTCTCGCATGGGATTATGTTCAAAACACAACTGTTTGACAATAACGAAAATAGCTGACAAAAATATATCAATAATTTGAACAGCAAGTGGCTATGAAAAATAAAGAGTTGCATAGGTCATAATTCAAATCGCAATGAACGCCAAAGGTTTTTGAGTCCTTCTTTGGATCATTTATATTAATTGAATATAATTCATTTAAACTTCCCAGATGTCCCATAATTTTTTTTTATTATTTCCCCACATTTAGATATTTTAAAATAACATTATTATGATTATTAGATCAAGAAGATTTCATTTTCCTAATAATGTAAAAAAATCTGTGGTTTAATATGGACTACTTCTGTAGTTTACTTTTCGATTTGGAATGAATGGTATACACTCAAACCTCTTTTTGTGCGATTTCGAAGTTATGCGGTTTTTTTCAGAGCGCGTATCGAAACATTTTGGATAAAATAGAAAATAAATAATTAACACTAACCAAAATTTGGAAAAAAATTATAATTTTGGTCTGTTCAAATCATATGCAACTGCTATCGCTAAATTATACTAGTTTGGAATTTTGAAAAAAATGTTTTTTTTTGTTGCATTTTTTCAATGTTTCCACTTTTAAAAATACATCCTTCATAGGAATTTCTAATGTTCTAATTACTTACATAGTTATAGTCATTTTAGTGACGTGGCAAATAAGCTGGTCCTACCAGAATGAAATCTTTAAACGCGTTTTTCTCGAAACTACTTTTTTCAACACGGTTGACATGATATCTCAAGTTTTTATTATGTTATTTACTTCAAACTGATTTATGTCAAAAATTACTGTTTAACTTAAAAAAAAATAATGCTGTGACAAAAAATGGCCAAAAAAATGACTTTTTTTAAACAGTCGCCATTTGTGATTTTTTTTGAGGTAGGGACTATGGCGATATATTTACTAATTATGAATTATATTATTAGAAAGAGACATCTAATATTTGAGATGCCAGATATCCTTAAAATGTTACCAAAATTGTTATTTTTGAATTGCCTTATTATTTTCCTGATCTTTTATTAACTTTTTTTGTGCGAATTTGGATATATTTTATAAAGCTGTTTCAAAGTTATGCGGTTTTTACAATCTATGGAACGGATCATAAATTTTTCTATGTAAGTCATAGGTTTTTTTGTGCGATTGTCTGCGGAACGCATCAAAAAAAGATTCAAGTGAACAATTTAAAGGGGAAATTTTGGGTATTTTTTCAAAATTTTGAAAAAAAATCTATATTGATAGCTCTGACACTTGAGGAAAGAGGGGCTATGTGTGAAACGCAACAAAAGACCCCCTTAACCCCAAAAAGTGTTTATCGGTCCATGTTCCAAACTTCCTGTATATGGTTAAATCAGGAAAAATATCTATCGAAAACAAATTATAGATGACATATCACACGCCGAGGCAACTTCATACCCCAGTTGCGATCCAAATTAATACCGTAATCTCTCATTAAGACCTTTTGTATTATATGTCCCGTACATCATTTAAATCCTCTTAATTGTCGTGGGTCGTAATAAAATATGCATACGGCACTTTTATCAGTGTTTTACAACATTTCTTCCATCCCGGGCTTCCAAATAACGATTGTACTCCATTTTGTGTAACACAAACTCCGCGGCACAACGATAAGTCACATTATTTGAATGCTTCGCGTTTCAAAGACATCATTGTTCGGAGATAAGATTTTGGCCAATTAAGGGGGCGAGATTTCTCTTCTGTGGGAAAAGAGACCGGTATAAATATTATCATTAATTTCGTGGGGAACATTAAGATGAAAAATCGCCGGCGAAATGTTGCGAAATATATTCAGGTTACGTATGACACTTTGGAATGGACGAACGCGACATTTTCCGCACACGTAAATGTAAATGTGCGGACTTTTCGAAATTGGATCGAATTGATTTGTGAGAAAATTCTTAACAGTCTGATGTTATATAAGTGGATTTGCCGAAAGGCAAGCGCGTATTGCATCAGGCAAAATTCATTTGAATCGTTAAAATATTAATGATTTTTTTTTTCATCAACAAT
This sequence comes from Stenopsyche tienmushanensis, assembly GCA_008973525.1. Classification (NCBI taxonomy): domain Eukaryota; kingdom Metazoa; phylum Arthropoda; class Insecta; order Trichoptera; family Stenopsychidae; genus Stenopsyche; species Stenopsyche tienmushanensis. The sequence goes on along the minus strand of WACJ01000111.1, from coordinate 75,735 downwards.
ATCATTGTACAAAGCAATCAAAATCAAGGACACGGAAACATTATTCTTGTTTACAGGCATTTTTTATTGGTTGTTATTTTTCCATATCTGTTGTAAAACAGCTTTATATTCTTACAAATTAAATGTGATAATTTTCAATGCCATGATCTTCTACTTTAGCATATAATATATATTTAAAAATGACAGCTTTTCCTGTTTATCTTTCAACTTTATTTTATATCACTTTATATATTATATCTCTATATATAATTAAATAGATTTAGTAAGACCGAAGCGGATGCTTGTATTTTTATGCTCACTCGCTGTCTCAAATGATTTAGAATTTTGATAAAATTAATTGGAATTTGTCAGCCAAATATTCATTTGAATGCGAATATCTATTTTTATTTTTAAGTAAGATTGGGATGAGTCTTAAAGCTTGATAACAATTGAATAATGGGAAGTAAGTCCAGAGAAAGATATCAGTCTGATTAGCCTGTAATAATTTATAAATTTATAATTGGATTTTTCATAATCAAAAAGCTACACAAGCATCGTGCATGATTTTTTAATGTATTCAGCGTTGACGTACTGTTGTGGAACAGGGAGATTTGATGTTAATCGAACACAGCCATTTAATATATCGCCTCGTGAAAAATTTCAGTAGCCATGTAAAATTTCGATCGATTAATTTGAGTATATGGTTTAACGGTCACATTTCCTGTTATCCACCACAGCTATAATTCCTCGACTAATGGCGAAAAAACACGAGATGAACTAATTTCTCCTGATGTATTTTGCTTGTTACTCAATGCTAAATGATGGTAACATATTTTTTGCTTTCGTTTCTAACTGTACGGAATCACCGAGTTTTTGTGTCGAAAATAAGATATGTATCATCGCGAGATACTACCGAAATTCCCACGACGGGAGCACTTATCTTTTTTGTCGGCAACCAAAGAATTTTTATATAATACGTATTTTGAATATCGTTTATGGGAGCTGTTTGTCAATCGTTGGAAACCATTTTTTCCGCGTCAACGTTGTAGATATGGGACGTGGAGAGGACTGGCCGAATGTGGTTTGTAAAATAATTGCAATTTCAGTTTTCATGTGTTCCATTTGAAACCATGGAATTAATTGCATTGTATAATGGCTCAATAAAGTGTCTAGATTGGCATTCATTGCATCTATGGGAATGTAAGCTGTTGAGATAGCGTAGAATTTATTTGTTTGATTTTGTCATAATGTTTATTGTGGAAGTAATAAAACATTATTGCTTCATTGCTCTTGTACATTTAGATTGATTTTAATCGAAAATCATATGAAGCACTTCACAACTATAAAAAATCAAAACTAAATATCGACAATTTATATTGCACTAGTTCCTGGGCTTCAATTATAAAAGTTTGGCCAAATTGGTCACAACTTTTCGATCATGTCAATGATTTGAGAAGAGTGGAAATATTTATTTTCAATACGTTACACTAGCATGGAACCCAATAATATGGAGCACGATGAACCTTACCGGTTCGGAGTCAAGAAGCTTTATGAACAGAACAAGGACAAGAAGAACGCTAAATATACGGCTTTGAGGAGAGCCATATGAAAAACTTAATTTGCAACGTTAACAGCATTGTTTTCCGTTAACTTCTATATCGTTTTTAAGTCGCTGAACTGAGAGGGTCAACCTGAAATGGGAAACCACTCAGTCTCGAATTCGCTTGGGTAAGTTGTATCATGACGGGGAGACACCCTTAGTTGATGTAGGAGCAAATCCAAGATGCACTTAAGCGTCACGTATGTCTTCACCCTATCCCGGAAACTCCCTAGCGAGGAAAGGAGAGACTGGACTCTTTGCACTCCAGAAAGCCCTTTCCAGTAGAATCAAAAAGGTCGTCTAGAGTAGTTTTCTACTCTCTTCAAAAGAAAACTACTCAGTCTTTACAAACCTCTCACACTCCCTATTGAGACGGTCGCCCGCTGGGTGAGGTTTATCAAATTAGGGATGATTATTTGTGTATTCCATCAACCACATAAAGAAACAATTTTTATGGTTAAGTAGAGTTTAATAGTTGGAATGTGTATGTTCTTTTCAGACAGCTATTGTTTCTTACGTTTAAAAATGAAATGTATCAATAACAAATAATTAAGTTTAAGGGTAGCTTAAATTTCAAATTTCGATTATAATTCAGCGATCATGTGGTGTAAATTTGACTCAATTATTGATGTAAATATGTTATTTTTGATATTTAAAGTTCTTCTCGATCTAAAAGCATAATTTAAAAGATTTTCTGATTAAACCATTTGAAATCACATTTATTATAATAAATTCACTTAACCATCTTTTTGTCAGGGTTTTGGCTTAAAATAAAATCAGATTTAACGAGAGTAAAAGCGTTTGATGTGATAAACTTTTCTTAATTTCATTCAAGCAATATAATTATTATTTTGTTTGTTACCGATTATATCAAATTAATATTCAATAATTTTACAGTTATCATGCAATAATCCCATGCACCTCATTTCCGCCCCAAAGCCCTCAATTATGCATATGCCATTGATTTTTACATAGGGCCACAAAGATGCAGATTTAAGCTCCATAAAAGCTCGTTGAACATCGGATATTACAACCCCAATTAACTTTTACGATGCATCCCAGAATACGCAATGAAATGGTACGATTGGATCGTTTCCCGTGGTCCATTGCAGTTTCTCACGCGAATCCCCGGCGATCGTTCCAAAAGTGCATCCGATTCACACAAAACGCAGGACTATCGAAGTGCAGGTGCAATCAAATATTATCGTATTTAATTTGTAATGGGAGATTATGCAGCCACAGCCATCTCTTTGTTCATGTGTTTCCTTATTGTGCTGTAGGAATCAGGTCGGAAATGTACTGTTTGTTTGGGACACGATTGTGCTGTGGGAAACGGAAGTTGTTCAACTGCCTCTCGAATGTGAGAACAGTTGCAACTTCAGTATTTTTGGGTGTCCAGATATTTCAGAGAAACGACTTTTTTGTCTTATCCTATTTATTCTGTGCCGTTTGCAGGTGTTGGTCTTGTATCTATTGACGATCGTTGCTGTGGGAGTTATTGTGGGATAAGACAATAATTCACATATGTTGTTACTTAAAGGACTGCATAGGAACTATGTTTATCTTAAATATTTGCTTTCAAACGTCATTTTAATTTATCACAGTAACTCCCTGGGATATATCACAATGCGGTACAGTCTTAGTTGGATAATAGCACTATGTTAAATACAATAATTAAAGTCTACAATCGATTCTTTGCATCCTGATGGATCAGATCCTGTGATCAGGATCTTTTCAAGAAGAAAAATAATCGACTGATATAGTGCAATTTAAATTAATCACGACCTTACCAAATCTTGCACTTACTTGAGAGAGAGAGAGAGTCACTCGCTGTTCTAAATGATTGATGAACTTAGACTAAACCATAGTATTTGCGATTGGATTTGATGAATTCCAACACATAAATTTTTCGTTATAAGATGATCTATATGCGTTTTATGATATTGCTAGTATCATTGACATAATAATTGATATTATACACGAACATTTTATATAAATCCTACCAAATATAAATTAAACATAGTATTCCGTTTGAGTGCTTCCTATAGCTATTTCATATTATATTAATGTGTTTGATCAAGGATGATCATGCTGTTATCAGTGCTATATATTAAATTCTGCTTGATTACCAGTTGTAGCGTGTTTGAAAAAAAAGATATAAATTGGCCATTTCGAAGACCCTCAGCAGAGATTATTAGTGTCCATCCGGAAAGAGGTTGAAAAACAAGCCATAAATTAAGTTAAAATAATATAATATGAGAAGATGGCTAGAAAAATATGATGCATCTACCCAAAAGAGTAGGAAGCTTCCAACGATGCAATATGTCAAATGGTCCTTTCAAATCTATTATATTTAGTCACATGTTACATTGTATCGATTCAATCTCCTTCGCTGTTAATAAAAAATGGTAAACAATAGCGGTCAAAAAAAGGACTGGTTTCGAGTGACCTTCCATTGGTTATTTACCATTGCATATGTTCACTTTAATTTTTTGATGAACAAAACTGCCAAACAAGCTAATATGGTCTTTACTACCATTTTAGCTTGTTTGGCCAACAAGCTAATAAGAAGATAAATTTGCTTTTGCATTAGATTTGTACTGTAGAATACAACAACTGATATATCACTTTCTTGTATGGGTTTTAGTTAAAAAATGTGTTGTTTTTCAGCTTTGGTAGAGAAAAATTCCTGATTATAATCAATAAATTTGGGCGATTCGAGCATCTTTCCGTTTCCGATCGATCATTGTTATCACAAGACGCAATCTTCTGCTTTACAATGAGAATTTCCTAACAAGACTTGTACATATTTTCAAGACGATCTTCAGCACAAAGTCGTGGGAAGAATAGTTTATATTTTTTTTAGTAGAATATATTTTTAATGCCAAATAAAATATCTTCTCAATCATACCAACTCTGCATATCGGGTCGTTAAAAAAAAAACACAACGAAGGTTGTATTCGCGGTGGCATGGTAGCATGTTCAGTATCTCACACGATATTATTACAAAGAGTTATTGTTTCAAGCAGGGAGTACGTATCCATAAATACCGGCTGTAATATTCCCTATTATCTCAGGTATCAGCCAAACATCCCACCTGTGGATTGTTATCATCCTTCAGGTAATCAAGAGACCAGGTTTCAGGCGAGGGTGGAGAGTATGCAACTGGTGGCAGCTTGTACTGGAGCCGCAGTCTCAGTTACCGGCAGATGTTAAACTCAGGTAGCCTTAACCCTCGGGCGACGATCGGGGTGAAAAATGATGCCCGACTTCCATATGCGAAAAAAAAATATTCGGACGTTGAAATTGGATTAGCAAATCGAACTCAGCAAATTTGTTATGCAATATGAAAATAAACACACGAATGAAATTCATTCATACGATTTTGAAGAATTTACATAAATCATGCAAAATACGCCTTTGAGCCATTTAGAATAGCACGAAATCATGTTTTGAGTATAACCATTAAGATCAAAAAAATTACGGCTAATATTGCGCACACATGCATCATATTAAATAGGCGAAAAAATATATTAAATTAATTCGATAATATTTTTATCAAGCATTCAGTCGTATGGGGGTTTAAACACCCCCTCTTTACGATATCTTTCATTCCCACAATGTGCATCTTATTTTTTACCATCGACAGTTTGGGTTTTTTAAGACCTTATGTTTTTGCATCTACCTATTTTTTTAAATACAGACATACACTTTTGGCAAGACAGATGCTTATATTTTATTATTGCTATGGATGAAAATTTTAATCTTGAGGACAGTGCGAATTTAAATGGATATTCGGTATTTTTGGATAAAACCATGAAGAATAAAAATTCATCAAAGATTTCTCCAATTTGTTGGCACAGTGATTTTTTTCTATAGTCTGAATTTAATCCCTGAGCTAAACTTATAATAGGAATCTAGAAACAAACCTCTTATAACAACGAGTCAAAAGATTTTTTAAAAAAATGGAACAGCGAGTGGCTATAAAAAATATAGAACTAATCAGATCATAATTTAAGACACAGTGAGAGCTAAATGTTTTTTAAGGATTTGTAATATATATTTTCTTTTTTGGATCAATTTTGTATTTGCATCAAATTTAGATCAATGGTATTAATTTATTAATGTTAACCTTTGATTAACAGTTTTGATTTTAAAAGACATTGAAGATAGATCAATCGATGGCATTTTAATGCAATATTTCAGCTGAAAAATCATTCCACGTTTACAAGTACAAGTTGCATGTGAAATAATTTAATTATAGGCTTCTGAATTATTAAAACAACCTTTCGCCTTTTTAATAATTTGAGTTAACAACAATCAAATTGATTTACAAAAAATAGCTTCTATAACACTGATTTGAGTGAATTCATCATCAGCACTGATTTGATTTGATAAATGGTTGTTTTTATCATTTTTTAATAATACGTATTCAGGATATAATTATAAGGCTTTCAAGGAGAAAAGGTTCAACCCTCCCAAGGGATCACTTGCATATGAAATGTGCAAGCTGGCCGGAAGTATTCGAAGGTCAAATTTTTGATAGGTTTTATTATGGGAATGAAATCAGCGACGTCAACCGGAAACTGCAAGTGCTTTGTTGAGAGTGGAAACTTTTTGTGCGCTTTTTAAAAAATCGCAAACACAACATACGGTAGGGGTGGAAATACGCGGAATCGATTTCGATACACCTATTCCGTGAAATCGCCCGCGAAAAAAAATCGCCATCTAATTTTCGACAACATATTTAATGATAATCATACTAAGATAACATAAGGAGAGCAATGCGATCTTGTAAAAAATCTTCAAACCCAACATAAGGCGGGGTTGCTACAAAAAATATGTACGCCATTTACATACATCAATACGAAAAAAAGCAAGTCAGCTGCAGGGTATATAACAGATGATTTACGTAAAACCTCCGTCCAAGTAGATATTTTTTGTACGAAAACAATGGACGTGATTTTTTGCACGCTTACGATCCAAGATTTATAACCCTTATGTTCACTAATTTTTATGACGTACAAAGAAAATTATTTCCACCACTTTGAGGCCACAGAGGGTGCGTTTTTTTTAATATGATCGCACGACACAGATGATCCGAACGAGACGTCAGAGGTCAATCTTTGCGTGTTTTAAGTGAATAGATTTTTTATACGCCACGAAATAGTATAATAAAAACCACAACGCGTGCCACAAACAGATGTCAAAATTCTAATCTGTGTGTTTTTCTAAGCTATCTTTGGAAAAATCGCATGTTTGAATTTCTATGGGATGCAACAACTGCATTATGGCAATGCACGTATTCTTTATCTGATTGAATAACAGCGTATTTAGACCACAGCGGACAATGTTCGTGTAAAAGGATATTTTTGGCAAAAAAATGCATCTGCTCTTGACATGATCAAATTTGACATTTTTGCAAATTTCTGGTTTGATTTGATCAGACAAAACCCCTTGTGTATGTCAATTTTGGCATCAAATCATTTCAAGGGGGAAAAACTAATAACTTTAACTTTAAGCACACGGAAATCAGCATCCGGACCACCAATCATCCCTATAAAGCTTAAAGCATCATTTTGTTCACATAAAGATTTATGTATCCAGAGAAACAAATTGATATGCAATTAAACATCATAAATATTAATATTTTCTTAAGGATTCATCCAATTATTGGGTCCCAACTAATCTACAATGCATTATCGATGTATCATCTTTGATGATTCATACGTTTTTTATATTTCCTAAATCAATATTTTAATTAAGCTTGATTGTTGATGCCATTGAAATACATGAATTTTTCAGATCTTCTTCGTATGCCTTCATTATCTTAATGAAAACCTCGACTGAATTTAATCTAGACTTCATAAGTTTGTAATGCAGGTACATTATATCCATCAAACATTCATACATCTTCGACTGTTATATCAGTATTTTTTACAAAAATTGACTCTTATAGACCTTTTTTTATTAGAAACATCGGTCAATACTTCTCGATTGATGCGATATTCATCAGTCAAGCATATTGAGTGCATCATATAACTAAATAAAGCTACTTGTCAATTATACGGGCTCCACTTATTTGTATTTTACAATAAGAATGATAATAGTAAGGCTTATAATAATCATAGGGTAGATCCAGGGGAAGATTAATTTAGGCGTTTTATCTACGTTTAAACTTATTAAATGATTGAGTTATTTGGTTTTCATATTACTTATGATTATTTTATGAGCCAAGAGGCTTTAGAAACAGAATAAGTACAAGAAGAACATCAAGGAGATGGCCTTGTGGAGAGGTACATGAAGAAATTCACTTTGCAGTGATGGCAGTATAGTCTTCTGTTGCCTTTTATATCGTTTTCGATCACCGAACTGAGAGGGTCAACCTGAAATAGGAAATCTTCCGGTTTCGAGGTGAATGTATGACGACAGACGAAATAGATGTTTCTGTGAATGCATATTGAAGAAGCCCATAGTTCTGCAGTGGACTGTTTGTGGCTGCACTATGATGATGATGATTTTGCTAGGCAGCTTTTTATCTAATCATTTTTACTAAGAAGCTGGATTTTGCTTAGCTTTTTCAGCTTTTATCATTATTAAACTACTATCAAATAATTTTCGAGTGTCAATATCAGTATACTTGTTCAGTTTGATATCATATTTTCTTATGATTCTTTATACTTACTCCTCAATATTTTAATTTTTAAGGTGTTTAATATCTTATTTTGATATATTTTTGATATTTTCTCTTTAATACAGTCCCATAATTAAACACCATAGCTTTACACAGGCTTAAGTACTTATTTATAATCACATCTATAGTAATTTTATGGTATTTGGCTGTGGTTTTCACATAGTATTCTTATAATGAATTCGTGAATTTTATTAATATCACTTTAATTTAATTTAAAATTATTCGCCATTTTTTACCCAATCAATACATTCATATTGATAGTATGGCTTTAGTATAAGTATCAATAACAGAATTGATCATTTAGGGCTATATTTCAAAATTTCCTATAAATAAAGTCTAAAATTACTTTTTTTACAAGATGGTTTTTGAAATATGATAAACATATTTACATTACAAAATTAGAAATATATTTTTAAATTGTCGTTTAATTGAAGTGATTCCGTGGGAACGCTCAAAATTTAATTAATTGAGTCTTGAAATTGATTAATTTAAATTTTGTATTTAAATTCCAACTGCGAAATGAAATTTTACCGGCTATCTGGAAAGCTTAAATATAAATCCTAACATTAATATGCGAGTAAAAATATACGCACTTTTTATATCAAATATCTTCACGCCATTATATTTTAAAACTAATATTAGTAAGATGTTAAAGCTGAACGTATTACAATAATATAATCAAGGAAATTTTGGTTCATGGAGCATTTTTGTTCGGCCAAGAATGCATAGAACCGTTTGATGCTGTGAAGATTCATCCTACGTATCCGTAAGTGTGATTGTTAAATTAAAGAAACACTAACCCAGTTAAAATTTACAACACAAATGATCTACAATATCGTGACTCTCATTTGGTGCTCTAACACATATTATATGCGAACTCTGCGGGATAATTAACCCGTTCGCGTCACGGTCACATTTAGGAAGATTCACGAACGAGACTCTAAAGCTAATGGGCCAAATTTCGAGGGGGGCTTAATTACGCATTAAAATAAAATTTATTAGTAATATAAAAATCCGCTACAGTAATTTTTTTCGTAATTAACTTAGTATTTTCAATGCGCTAATTGGCGTGAGAAATCAAACATCATCTGTTCGATTCGGTTGAACAATGTAGTGCATAGTTACCGAAAAAACAAACTAATCTCTAATAAGCCACTTACTGGTTGTTTTTTCTCCGGGGTAATTGCCGCGGGATCGTAATGCATATTTAGATGATATTTTATTTTATGTTCCATATTGCGGTTGAGATTTATGACCTAGTTCTTCGCCTGATGGAGTTTTTTGTAAGTCGAAGAATATGCAGATGTTCGACGTATTTATCTGCCATTATCAGTACGCCAGGGAAGAATAGACGTTCCTTGATTTAAAAAAAAATGATTTGGTAAGGAAAAAAGCTGGGTTGCAGTCCATATGCCTTCGCAGCTGTTGCAGTACCTGCCAGGCAACTCCGTTACATCCCTTAGAAACGCACATACAGGTAATAAAGATTTGGGAGTCCTGAACAAGGAAGAATACATTTTCTTAAATACACTGCTTTACTCATTATTGGATTTCTTCGAAAAGATATTTTGATTAAAATAGACAGATGTTGCTTAATAACACAAGTCCACTGAAGTGGTAAATTCTTCATTAAGCTCATCAGCTGGCCTATTAAATGACTAAGGGACATCCGATTTGAGCTTTATTTAACATTGACTCATTCACACATTGATGCAGTTTATCATATTTATTTTATGACGATCTAAAAATTCATCACGTTGAAAGTTTTGAGCTTTACCGGTGCTTTATTTGCTTCTGAAGAAAGTTTGTTTTGATGTTAGAATGTGACAAACGGTCAAAAGTTGCGTCTTAAAATCGCTGCACTGTAACATTCCAAGCGCATCCTTTACAAAGTCTTCGGCAGCTGCAACTGAAGAAGCGTAGAGAAATCGAAGCTATTGTGTAAAAAGAAGAAAAATAGTATTCTGAAGCTTTGATAATCTTAGGCGGAACACGCAATTGTGACCTATGGCTTCCAAATAGTCATAAATAAATTTTCAATTTCAATCAAAAATATCTTTATTAATGTACATAATTTGAAATAGATGTATGAGCTTTTATTCTTTTTAATTGAACATTCACTTGAATAAAGTATAAACTATGATGATCATAGTCTTAGTAAGCTTTTGCCTCCTAATGTTCACCAAATTATTGATGAAAGCACACTTATATATTTTCCAGCTCATTAATCATGAATACTAAAAGGTTTGCTTTGTAAAATGTGCTTTCAACTCTTGTCTCTTGATGTTCATCTTTATAATATGGAAGGCAGTGACATTATTTGTGTAGTTATTCTTACAAAGCTGATCCTTTCTCATTTTATTGTTTGGATATTATAAGGAAGCAAAACAGCAATCTATCGAGATAAGGTTGTTGCCAATGTTTATAACAATTTTTGAGACCTGAAAATAAATATTTTATAAATGTCTGTAATGTAATGTTAGGGCTGTTTAGCTGTAACTTTGTGGACTTCAATTTAATGCATAGACTGTAAATTTGTTGATTTACATAGAATGTATAAACACTGACTGAGAAGAAGATGAGATTCTTCAATCATTAAACACACCAATTAAATAATTTTCGCCTATCTTATATAAAATCAATAAATTTGTTAAGATATTGTAAAAATAGTGTTTTTGCTTCCAGGAGTGCAGATATTTGGGAATCACTTTAACATTACACAATTTTGGGGACAATCAGTCTAACAAATAGTACCTAGTGCGGACATAAAAAAAAGGTCGCAAAGAAATTGGTCAATGCCCTTCGTTTCTTGCATATTTAAAATCAGCTGATATGCTACAATAGAAATCCTGCTTATCAACAAAAGACCCCTAAATTTTTGGGAACTTCAGAGATTGAAGTTCACATCGATTCTTGATCTCAATCGATCCAAACGGATGACATCTTCATTGAACGTCGATCAAAAATGACCTCCAGTGTCATTCACTTCAAACTCAAACGCTCTCATCTTTTCAATAAAGAACACAATGGAAGACTCTCGAGATCAGAATGATTGGAATATGGGGCTCGATTGATGTGTGCTCGGATATGATTATGTCGTCGAATTGGATGCAATTTCGACAGTGTGGTGCCATAATTAAAATGACAATTCAATGATGCAAGAATGTCCACGAGCAATACAAAGTCTTCGATATTCGGCCATCTGTTATGGTTTTAGCGAAAATCTGCAGAAGACAGGTGCTGATCAGCGATAAACACACCTGATGGTTCATGTTTTCCGAATACCAATTTGAATACTGCGATTACTGCATATATTAAGAGCGAGCCACATGTTCAGTCGATATGAAATATAGTGTCATTGGCGAAAAAAAGCTGACGTTAAGACCTCATAAAAATGCATAATGCAGTCGTCCATGATTGCATAATCATAGGCTGCAGAAAGATCCCGTTGTATGCCGGTTCATTTTGAAAACATTTTTCTGTAATACTTCAGATCGAAAGTCCGATAGAACATGAAAAATCATCAAGCTTTTATACTTATATCGCGATTTCAACAAAAGTGGTTTTCGGTCCTTTTCTGGGGTTCCCAGCTGCGCGAATCTCCATAAGACTATATCGATGAATGTCACAATCATTGATGTTTTTTCCATATGTTTGCACTCAAAAGTAAGCAATTTAATTGGATATTGAATCTGTTTAAATCAAGAATACTATGAAGCAATTAATCGATCAATAAAAGGTAACAACTCGCCAAAACAAAAATAAAACTGGAAAACGCTACGTCATTTCCAGATGTTCTTATTATAGAATATTAAATTGAGTGAAAACATTTACGTTAACCGACTTATAAATCCATTTACTTGAAACATGGTTCAAAATAAGGATATTTGTTGGGGGAAATGTATTTTAAGAATAGAATATGTTCATTGAAAAATTAAAATTTTAGAGTATATTAACCTCATATCTTGATCCAAAGAAGATGTAAGATCATCAACATTGTATGCATGCTGAAAAAAATCATGGCTAAAATTATTTCAACATGAAATTTTAATTGAACCAACAGAAATAGAGGAGTTTAGAGGAAAAGCTCTAACAAAATTCTAATATTACATGTGAATGAAGAGATTGAAATTTTGGTGAAAATCTGGAGTAACTCAGAATCTAAAGAATGACAATATGTACATATTGAAAAAATTACGTTGATATACATTATATCACAAAAAGCATATAAATATACCTAGTTTTGGTCGTTATATTTTTTAAATGAACTTGGAAACTAACAGCTTAAAAGCATAGCTCTTTTACTCCATACAGCGAAATTAAAAAATAAGATATTTTTACATAAACATAAAATAGGACATGTTTTCGATATGATATTCTTAAGCTTTATCAATCAATGATCTCCTTGAATCTTCGCAGAAATCATTCTATTAAAGCTGCTAAATTACTTTTAACTCATAGGTAATCTTAATCAATGTAAATTTGATCAAAAATATAAATATGTATGATCTCGCAAATAGCATAATAAAGACTCCGGTTAATCGGGACGCATTGAACTTATACGTATTATACCAATTTATTGGTTGATAATTCTTTGATTTGAGACCCTATGTGGAACATCTTCCATAATATGATCTAAAAACTGATTGATTGATACCTTTACCATTAAAATTCTTATCGATACACCGCACTTTAATAATGCACTTTAAATAAGTCATCGATCGATTAATTCATTATACCAAGTAAAGATCTATATGTTTGTTAAAATGTATTGGCTAAAAGTGGATCTTTCAAAGAGTTTTTTTATTGGTATATTGGAAATTTTAGGAGATAAATATACTATAATATTACAGATAGCCTCCTAGCCTATAATATGTCCAGAAGAAAATAGCGATTCGATTGATTTCCTTGTTTAGCTTCGTTGGTTAAGAATTCACATTTTGATTAAAAACATTGCTTTAATCACAAGGTGTTGCCAATAAACTCTCTGAAGGACTTTTTCCAAGCACCCTTTATACATGACTGGGTAGCTTCATCCCACGCTTCGTCAATATTTATGATAGCTTACATAATATTAAATTGTTTCGATCAAGTCCACATGGAATTTAATCTCTAATGATTTATACATAAATGCAATAAAACTCAATATGATCGTACTAGAATCCAAACTCGCCGGGGTAGCAATAAACGGGGCTTGCTTGTAGCATATTATGCTTGGATTTAGCTCTGGATTTGACGATTAGATGAATACATCTTTGTATAAATCATATAAGTTATGGTAGTGAATTAAATTCATATTAAAAAGGGGGTCTGGATGTAAATGGAATATAATTTGTCGACCTCCCAAGAAACATTTCAATCAACTTTCACGGACAATTCACTCGTTTCACACCAATCATCATTAAGCAGAAAGTTCCCAAAGTGCTTCCAGATAATTTCCACCGTAATGATTATTGAATTAAAATGACTGGAATGGCTGGGGACAAGCAAGGAGGAATCCGCGTGGACGTTTCTCCTAAGCGTGCAAAATTCGTCGGAAATTGACGTTTTATCAGCGAAACCCCATGGAATGTTCACCTTGAATTATGTCGCGTACCCATACGATGGCTTGTCGTCAAATTGACGAACAGGTCTTGAAGTGGTCGTTTTGTAATCAGTTTGCAACATTTACTTGTTGATCTGCATCTGCCTGGTGCGCGTGCATCACCTTACGTCCAAATTTGACCAGCCCAACACCTGTCTTCGCGTACAACACGCGACCTATCGATGCACCGTCGATAATTCATATAAATCGATTTCCCCTCGTACTAATACTGATTTTGGGCTTCGACACAGGTGTATTTGCTTTCAATGCTTTTAATCGGTATGTGTTTACTGCCATAAAAGTGCATTTAGGGGCATCCTGCTGTTATTGAACCTTTTAAGCCACGGGGAGAAGAGAGAAAGTTTTTATTGCAAAAAACAATTGACTTAATGACATTGAAAATACAAGGCAATCAGATCAATCAAATGAATCAACATTGAAAATTATCTAAAAATCATTTAATACCCCTTCAATTAGGGCTGTATTGCCGAATTTCCAAGGACGAAATATAACTTTTTTCAATCATGTTATTCAAAGCTTCTTTACATACTGGCTGCCCAAGATCCTTCTCTGTATTTCTTTTATAATTTCTTACTCTCCTTACCTGATTTTTTCTTTTCAAATGCACAATGGAAGCTTGCATTTATTGTACTTCGCTCATGAAAAATTGCATAACATCCATGCACAACAATAAGGGGCTTTAAACTAATTATTATATTTTAAAAGTACTTATTTAAAAATTAATAAGTCGGTTTTTCATACAATATGTGTAGTGATAAAAAGTTATAATCATTGACAAACTCCTTATAAGGAACGCATTACGAATGTATTTTTAGTGTTTGGTGCAATTGACTGGTTTTTAATGTTGAACAACATTCAATATGTATAACTGATTATCGATATATTTCAATTCATTCGAGACAAACTTGTTTATCGACAAATAAAAAAATGTTCAAAGCTTGCACTTACGATAATAACAGAGATCTCAAGAATAAATTTATGGGTTTCTGAACTTGATTAAAACATTAAACGGCAAGTGGCAAGCAGTATGCCCGGGGAAAAGATGCTTAGTGCGGGTGGTGGTAGATATAGGAGCGAACGATCAACATGCACATGAATATTAAATATTAGGTTGTCCCATAAGTTTCTTTCGCAAATGAACACAGATCTAATCATAGCCATGGTTGAAGAAAGCCCGCGATATATTATTCGCTAAATAGCTAACAAGTTAGAAATTACACGACCATTCGTCCATAATTATCTAACAAAATTGGGCTACATCAATACTCTATGAGAATATCCAACGTAAACGGTCTTGGACCAAGTGTATAGAAGCTTTAACTGTAGCTAAACTTGACCTACATCCAAAAAAAGTTTTGCTATGCATTTGGTGGGACTTGAAGGAGGTAGTTTATTATGAACTACTTCAGCAAGGTGAAACGATCAATTCAACAAAATATTATTTTCAACTAGACAATCTAAAAGATGCAATTATCAGGCCTCATGTGTCTTTGCTCGTCAGAAATAAACTATTATCATTTGACTGGGATGTTTTACGTCATCCTCCATACTCTCCGAATATTGCCCCTTCAGATTTGTATTTATTTATTTCATTGAAAAATTATTTACGTGGTAAAAAAATTAATTCAAAAAATGATATAAAAATGTACCTTGATCAATATTTTGCCAACAAATCTGGAAAATTTTGGCAAGAAGACATTATAAGGCTTTCGGAGAGATGGAAAAAGGTAATAGAACAGAATGGATCATATATTATTCAATAAATTTTGATGTAATACAAATTATTGCTTATTTTTTTCTTAATATGAAAACGAAAGAAACTTACGGGACACCCTAATAAAATCATATTTTTATTACTGTTGAAATTTAATATTCTTTTAAACACTATCTCTTTCTTTCTCCTCAACATAGTTAAGTTCCTTCAATTTATGCAGATTCTTGCGCAGAACTCATGGATGGATTAGTAATGGAACATGCTGAGAACAAGCAGCTACTATGACACCCAAACTGAATACCTGAATAGAAAGTAATGGCAAAAGGATTATATAACGATAACATCATCTTCTGATACTGAACTATGCTGATTATGATATAAATATATTATTACTTAAGTAAAAATTGTTGTAAATCGGGAATATGCCATTATTGCCACAACGGAATAGCCGCAAGCATTTCAGCCTCATGTCTATGATACAGCTGGAACAATTTAGTTGTCTAAATTAAATTTTGATACGTTGCCGTGGGATGAACGTTTATTGCACACTTTAAGATTATATTGACATAATCGATTTAGGTGATCATTTGATTATGATTAATTTTAGACTAACCATTTTTTAATTGAATATTTAAGCCTTCGTCCATTGAGTGTATTTGCTAACATGTTAAATTGCAGATATAATTTGAATCTTCAATAAATTGATTTCGAGTGCGAGATAATTACTGGCGCCGCTTGATGTCGGGCGCCTACATGGGCTCATCGCACGTGATCGGCCCTGGCGTGAAAGATTTCATTAAACGCTGAATAACAATTAACATCGTATACAGGAATGCCATCGATTATTCTTGTGTGATTTTGAATTAAAATCTTCACACTTGATACATTTTGAAAATGATTTCGATAAAATTCGTCGCCATATTTGTGCATTTACCCTTAAATTCGATTCGAATTGACGATGCAAATCGTGCTTGTAATGTATCGTATCATTTCACAATAAATATTCGACGGGGTAGTTATTAAAGAGGAGTTTTAATCTTGCATAAATATTACCATCGTTTGTGGGTATTTTTATGAAATGGATAATCAACTGAAGGTTTTTTGTTAATAATGGATAAATGGCGTACTGAGAAATTTGTCATGAAGATTTTTTTGTCTCTGTGGAATTACCTTAAAACTTTCCCAGGCATAATGCCAAAAGGCTTAGGTTTTTAAGTGAGCATTCAATTAGGTACCTGGTAAAGGTATTAGCCGGCAGATAAGTGACATTTGGCCATAATTTCGAGCCAAAACACATGGCGAACAGCCAATTTACTTCAAAACAAGATAAAACCCGAAGACAAACAAGCTGATTCTCGATAGGTATACCGCCAAACATTTGCTAAACTCCATTTGGCGCTGATTGACAGGGTTGACAGTAAGCTTTAACAAGGTAAACTCCCAGGGATCATATTGTCTTTCACTTATGTATACAATATGGCTAAACGCATTTTTTGCAGCCGGAACGCATCATAGGTAACTGCATTTCCAAGAAGCGCTTTCGAAAATGTAAATCCGAGATCTAGGAAACGAGTGGCATTATGGCTTCAAGACTCCCGACTATTTCTTTAAGGAGCCGAATTAACTAAAACGTATTTATTTATACAATCTCATATTAATGTGCTGAAATCGTGCACGTGATGTGTGCGAAATAGCATTTTAATATTGCCCAGACATCCAAGAATTCAAAATACCTGTTGTAAATCAACATGATGTTCCGGAAATTCCGTTTTGTCGATTAGCAATTGAATGATTCAAAACTCATAAACAGATTTGTAAGATTGTAAATTTAGTCCAATGATTCCTAGTGAATATATTTAAACAATCTAAGCCATTTAAATGATAAAACTCACCATCCATAATCGAGCAGTTGCATCATTTTTGCATTTTAACAAAACATAAAACCACAAAATAGAAACATGGAAATCTGTAAACGTTGAATCTGTAAACATGGAAAAAAATGGTTATCGTTAAGTGATACAATATTTTTATTTGAGTGGTCTCAGTCCAACTAATATCAAATCTGAGCTAGATTTTAGCCGATATGGCAGGATTTAAAAAAATACTGTATATTACACAATGACTGCAAATTTGGACATGCAAAAGCTTTGCGCATGATGGATACCGCGTTTGCTCAAAATGGATCAAAAACAGCGTCGTGATTAAATGGAATAGTTTATACAAGGTCCCGGGTATACATTTATCATAGAAAATGCCGCAAAAAGTCCTAAAAAAGGACGGAGTGGCCACATATATATACCACCCCCTTGTTACAGCCCTGATCTTAAAAATACGAAGACTTCCACTGGCCACTAAAATATATTAGCATAAAAATAATGGAATCCGAGCAATTTTATATCTGGTGCAATTGTTATATTACAAAAGCAAACAAGGTGGTCTTTGGACCACGGTCGTAAAATTGTCGTCAAAGCAATGAAGGTAAATGAAGTACTAGACCTCTTCTTAGATATTAGGTAGTAAATTAGCAAAAAGAAAAGATGCTATAAATAATAAATGTCATTGTCATTTAAGGTTTTTGCGGACGCTCATCTCTCATAGATGATTACCCATTGAGGTGAACAAATCCGTGGCAGTTTTTGCGCTCTTCCCTTTTTTGACAAAGCTTTAAAAATACTATTGGAAGGTCCATCCAAGATATAAATTTACTAAAACGTCAATTTGACACACATCCGGCTGTCATATCCACGATGGTTTGCTATCGAAGCACTCATACGAGCATATTTCATGAAACCGCATTCCTGTTGTCCACATTCTGCAACACGTGCCCATCATACACGGATAATGCAATTGTTGTTGTCCGTAATTTAATTACGTGTATGCTTTCAAAAATACATAAAATGCAGCAAACCGCGACGGTTGAGGGCACCGCCCACCATATTCGGTAACTGATTCGGCATATCTTCATACCATCTTACATTTTCTTCGAATGAGGCAATGCGATGTCATTATGAAACCCAATTTTACTATGCATCATTTAAGCTCGACAATTTCGTTTCAGTAATGGATTTCAACCGTACGCAACAGTCTTCGGAAGACCGATTTGCATACGGAATGAAATGACACAACCGTCGAAGATCCAACCACGAAAGCGGATGAAAACACCGGTTTAGCCAAGGTGTTGCACACTCGGCCCTCGTATAACACGAACTTAGAAAAATCATCATAAAACTTGAGCATCCTTCTACATCAGAAAATTCGTCGTCTATTGCTAAAACTTTTTAAATCTTAAAAGTAGTTGAATATTTAGGATTGTAATTATTAGTGATGATGAATGATAAAAAAATATATACTTGTATATGAAATTCGGACCTCGTTTTACACGGATTTATATTACGCGAATTTACCGCATAACCGCGTTATACGGGGACCGAGTGTATAGCACTGCTACACAATGAATCGTCGAGATAACTTCTCCAAATTGCGCCTCCAGATGTTCAGCTAAAAATGTTTCCGTAGAATCTGCATCTTGTTATATTTGAATCTCTAAAATTAATCAAAAACTACCGAAAAAATCACGGAAGTTTATAAAACACTGCATGCACGTGTACAATATTACACATACTCTACACTCCACAAAAACTTAAAAATATACAAATCTTGATGATGTTATTAAACCACAAGTCCTAAAAATAGACGTTATTAATTTCACGACTTTGAAGATAAATCTACAATACATAGCGCTCTTAATAATATCATATTTTTTGCTTGCACCGTGGATGGAGATTTTCTACGCCTAGACCATGCATAAATTGAATAGTCTCCGCGCAAAATATACGTTATTTATCATTGTGCAAATGTGTAAATAAGGGTGCATGGAAGGAAGGGGAATGCCTTTATCTGACGAGGAAAAGAACGGATGACAAAGAAGCGAAGACGATCGTATTGTGCAGAGACTAATGTAATAGAAAAGCCAGATATAAGCCAAAAGCCGTTATTCATTTTCACATTCAAGACTCAGGACATGGGGCAGGAATCACATTTTACACCGAGGATTATAAAAGCAATGTAAACTGATATCATAAAGAATAAATTTACATCCATATATTATCATCATTTTATTTCGAAATATATATCCAATACCAATATTTTTTTTAAATATGGCAATATACCATATTTGTTCAAATATGAATGCTGAATACTTGTTGTTTTTAATACTTAAATAAATGTAATGATGTGAATGTGAATCAATAAGTCAGTATTACATTATTATAACGTGTAGGGTAGTTGATTTCTACAGCGCTTTGCTTTCTGCTTTCAAATTTGTTATTGATATCGGAACGTTCCCACGGAAGCATACACAATAAAAGGCAGACGGGCGAAGCAGTTTTATATAATTAGTTATTTATTTTGCTTGAATCAATCACTTTTATAAATACAATAGGTGTCACAATTAAATATATGTATTCAATATGAAAGCTGCATTCATCTACTCCTGAATTATATATTTTTTAAATAGGTTTTTTGGGAATTATTTGCTATTTGCCAAAATTGAATTTGTTAGAAACAGGGCCGTAATAACGGGGTGGCAAAGCAGGCGCCGGCCACAGACGCAACTTGACTTGGGGAGCAAAACACAGAATACCGACCCAATTGAGAGTTGCATATAGTTTTTTTATTTTACTTGACCATTCAATTTTACATAAATTAAGGCAATGATGTTTTTTACCGATTGTAAAATTTAAACAACCCACCCGATCAGTCTTCTTCAGACAACTTCATTTTGTTATGAGAATTTGTAATTGTTCTGTAGACATGTTCGGACATGGCGTCCGATCGCGAGGCATTCATTCGTCATATCAGCGGTCGAAAAAGCGGACCGGTTGAACACACAGATCTTGTGGCCACTGCGTCCTCTTTTTATGGTAAATCTGGATCAAAATTTGTTGAGTTGGTGATTTTTTTCTACGATAAAGTCTTGAAACTAGCCCACAGCACCATATACACAGCACAATACCTGCAGCTCAACAATATAACTTTTTCATCTTCTCTTTCTTCTAGATGTCGAATTTATTCCATCTCATTCCACATCATTCAATGTTATTTTCTTTGCATTTATACAGCCAAATTTCCACATTACGATCGAATTTCAAAGTTTGTCCATACATTTCTGGCAATATTTAGAAGATTCGGTCCATCGTATCATCCATGCATGTCCCGCCGAATTCTTGTTTAACATCATTCATTAGCACTTGCTTGCCTCGTGCAAAACACTTTTATTTACATTAACTTAATGGCCACACACTTTAACTCCTAAAGGATATAAAATTACTCGTTATGGCTATCATTAGTCACTTTAAATCTGAGTAAAGCGCTATCGCGTGGTGCGTGTTTACGGTAATCCGATATTTTGTACACTCATCTTCAGATATTAAGGTTCATCTGCTAAAATTGAATTAGTCACGTACATAAACCGGATGAGGATGTTTCAATATTGGTGACGACACATAAATAAATAAAAATACGTTTTTATGCCATCAAATATCTGTTTTAAAGCCATAAATTGCATGAAAACCGCAAATTACGCTCAGTGCATGAAATCCACTGCGGTTTGAACTTGAATAATCAACGATTTAGTCTTCATTTAGGAATTGTCTTATGTTAAAAAGCTTGTTTAACGAATGAGAGATTCTATCGGAACACTAGACCATTGTATGAGATTTTAACGCTTAGTAAATAAAAAGAGGCAGACAGTAGCCCAGCGGGCGATTGCTAATTCTTCAACAGTTGTTTGCTATATAGTCCCATTTTTTATGGATAATCTCTTTTTAGGATCGTGGACCTTTTTGGATGCTTTTTATACATTTATCAGATGCATTTAAATAATTAAACAATGGCACCTATTGTGCTCTATTTTCAAATGTCAAAGCCTCTCCATGCAGCTATTTTGATTTGTTTGCTGCCGAAATGGATATCCTTGGGTGCACCATTCAATTTTGAGACTTGTACAAAACATATTTACAAACACTACCACAGGAAAATAACTTAAATGCTCGAAAATACATTCATGCAGAAATTACACCAAGCGAAATTTCCATCCCGAATTTTGTTATGTGGCGATAAAACTAAATTATGCACATAAAAAAGCGCACCAATTTCAATATTTTTACCAAACGAACGGTTAAAGCAATAAATTGGTTATTAGTTTGTTTGCAATAGCGGTAAGTTGGTGGTACAACGGTCCAATTGCCATGTAAACCGTTCACCTCGACTCATGTGTCTTATTGCCTATGAACGAATCTATTTTGCCTAAATCCCAAATTTAAAAAAATATATATCAAAATTGAATAAATTCGACCCTCGTATAACACGGTAATTTGTCGAAAACATCGTGTTATACGAGGGTCGAATTAAACGCATTTATGTAACATAAAAAATATCAGCTGATTTCTAGTCTTCTTCTTCAATTTTATTGTTTTGATATTGTAAATAAATATTATATAAATATATTATACCTACAATACTGGAACTATATTGTAGCTGCTTATAATAATAATTGTATGTACTTTAATATTGCAATACTTTGAAATTTGCAATACCTCAATTAAGTTCCTGCGTAACAACTTAAGCCACGTTTATCTAAGCTTTAACCAGCTTGTGTCGAGAGTAGATGACGTTTATTTAATAAAAATTAACGTAAACTACTTGTATACAAAAAAACAGCTTTGTAGATTTAAATTTAATGCCGTTATGTCCAATTATTCAAGTTTCAAAAATCTTGATTCACTTTCCTGATTCACATTATATGTTTTTGGCATTGCAGATTCTATTCCAATTATAGAAGCTTTTTCCATATATTCTATTATTATTAGACGCTTACGAGTAAAATATTTTGCACGAATCTTGCCACGATCATGCGGATATTTGTATCACCAAACTTTTACAAAGCCAATTGAATAGCGGATTTTCACGGAGAGAATATTTCTAGCTTCATTTAAATTGTGTAAAGATAATAATAAATAAATTAAAGTTAATCAAGCTCATTATGAGAATAGAAGTTATCTAAATGAAAAATATGTCCATATAATTATCATGGCTTTTACAATACTGGGAACCATAGATCTTTATTAAAAATATTCGTATAGTACGTAAATCATTTCAAGGTATTCCCTTCTCCAATTTTGATGGATCCTCAAGAATGAAAGAGCATCTTGATTACCATCCGATTTCCATGCGATCAATTACCACGCCTAATAATTCACGTCATGGTGCTCACCTTTACTGAAACACATTTCCCCTTTATTAATCAGAGTTTTTCGTGAACGAAAAGTGTTTACGCTATTTTTCACGCTCCAATAACAGCCGCATAGTAGATCTGCCTCGGCGCATGCGTGTTGCAGTGAAAGGTTTTCGATCGCTGTTGTTGTATAATATGTGACCAATATGTCCTAATGTAGGCTCGACACCCACTTTTGAGACGGTTTCACGATTTGTGGTACCTCAATCGTTTCAATTGTGAGTCATTAGCTCGAAGTTAAGGCTTATAATATTATCAAGCCTTCTCGGGATTATAATATCCCAAACAGATGTGCTAAATATTGAGGTAATTGTGTATTTACCCAGCTTACAAATATGGATTAAGGCCTTAAAAACTGAGTGCGTTTTTGGCACTTAAAAAGGATCTAGAAAAACCAGACTTACCTCTATCTAATCTATTAAATTTAAATAGAGTCTATTGAGTATTTCGAATTAGTTTATGTATTTATCTGTTTAAAGGTATTTATTTTCGCTAGACAATAATCCTTAGTTCGGACTTTTGGATTTGAGGCATTATAAAAAATGGACATGTGCGAGAATTCGTTGCTAATTTGGGTCTGACAAATCTCGGATGGGGTCTAAGTAATGATATATATTTGGACCTAAATCAATTTTTTAACGTCAAAGACACGCGCCTTAGGCACCTCCTCGTGTGGTTCATTCATAAAACAATGTGTAATATGGATGAATTGGACCGACGCTATAAATTATGTATAAACCAATGGTATTCGAGCCTCGTAAAGTGTATGTTTAGGATGTACAATGGCTAGAAATGAACGACATATTTAATGTTGCACAGAAAAGCGAATGAGAGTTAGATTTAGTATTGGATATCAACAAAATAATATCTGAGATAGTTGCGTATTAAAGTTAAATCAAAAAAGTTTCAACAATCTCTATTACAATAGAAGAGCTTACCAAGGGCTGTTATGAAATTCTGCAAGAAGAAAAGATTTACCAGATACGATTTTTAAATTGGCAATTCATTCTTAAAAATCATCTTTTTCATTAGCGATCAAATGAACACTCATAGGTATATGTGAAATGCTAATACAATTAGTGTTAAGCATCATGTAAGTCTTCATCCTAACCCTATTGCGAAAATTTACTCCAAATGCCTTTTCCAGTAAACAATACATGGTCATCCCGATTAATTTATCATTATCTTTTAAGGAAAGCTGTTCAGTATTTTTGTTCGTTGATATTCCTCATCGAGAGTAGTCAAATTGCTCTTCGCTAATATAACTCGAAGGCAATGACACCATCGTTACTGAAAGCATAAGGAGGTGAATAATAAAATAAACATCATAATTTATAATATTTGCTTGGAATCAACCTTAGAAATATTTACAAGAGATTCGTCTCGATTATCCACGACAATCATTCATACCAAAAAATGTTTCCTTTCACTGCTATTTGGAATTAAAAGGATCAGCGGTCGCAAATTACATCGAGATGCAATTCATTTCGTTCGACGTTAAAAAAAAGCCTAAAAAGAGATCACAACAACGCATAATAGACGTAATTTAAAGCAGAGGTCTACCGGACCTATAATTTCGCCATGCCATTATCTAAAATAGGACGACGCCAATAAATGTCATAAAATTACCACATTCACACAAAATAGTGGGTAATATTTTTGTTACTGTGGGAAACCGCCAATGACCCATTGTCGGTACAAAATGTTAGCCTTCGATCAATTCGCATCAAAAGAGTTCTTTGGGTGAACAAAAAAAGGGCTCAGTATGTGTTTCGAATGTGACCTCCATGTCTTCCAAACCTGCAGAATGAAAGCTGTCGACGTATGTGCATAACAATGGCGCGCAAACTAATTGTTCGCCCATTTCGCAAGCCCCATAATTTGCACTATAGCGTGTCACTTTGTTATAATTGTGACGAAGATTTATTATAGTTTATGAAATAAAACGATAGTAATAGTTTGGGAAACAATGCGCATTTATTTAGTCTAGTCATTGTAAGCCAAGTACGATTACGACTTCATAAAAATGTCTTCGTTCATGATTGCACATGTAAGTGGATAATAAAGTGTGAAATGCTTATTTTATAACATTGATGAATTTAACTGATTACGAATAAATTTTATGGATATGTGCTTTTATGGTAGAACAACATTTTTGATTGAGGAATAACCCTGATATTCCTGAAGCTCGTTTAAAAACTACCTGAATTATATTAATATAAAGGAGCGCTGTATTATTTTATATTGCAAATAAATGTATTATCATAAGACTAATTAGCATGGGTCGTTATGGATTACAAAAACCCACTTTTTATCTACTTTGTATTTTAGTTGTTGGGAATTCCCCCCCAAAAAAAAAATAATAATAAGAAGGGAAAGTCCAATTCAAATTCTTGGAATGAAGTAGCATTGAATAGGTTTTTGACACATTTAAATTTTGATTTACAAAAAATAATGCAATTATGAAGAATCTCGATTATCCAGACTTATTGGGGATGAAAGTAGTCCATCATAATTGACAGGGAGACTATGAATAATTTATAATAATTTACATATTGCGCTTACAAATGATCGATTTTGGCTTTAAGCTAGCTCTTTTTTTAGTAGCTGAGATATACAAGTTGTGCTGAATTACACTCTTCTTGGTCCTCAAGCGATTTCATGGCGACATCTAAACACTGAAAAGCTTCAGAATATGAAGGACCAATATCTCCACAACTCGCAAATATCTTCTTCCTCTTCTCGATCTTGTTCTTCTGAGGCAGATATTTCTTGAATTATTTCCTCATCATTAAAAACTTAAAATCTATGGTTGTTTGCATCGCAATTTAACCACTTGGTTACATCTTCTTCGTCGCATTCAGCACATATAGAAATATGTGCTGTTGCTTTACTGGAACTTACTAAAGGTCTTTTCAAAATTTTGTTTCATGATGCAGCAATAGCATATTAAATTTATTGTCTTGTGGAAGCTGATAAGTGTTTCTTCATTATTTTCGTCTGCTAGCAATAATCGTCGAAGCATCTGATTTCTACCTAAACGTTTGAATGTTTCTATTATATACTGATACAACATGCTATTTTACGGAAGAAGTTTTACTGTAGATGGGTACATTTTCTAGTAATAATAATGTTTGACGACACGTTCTTTACTAATTTTGTACCCGAATGAAGTACTTTCACGTCTTGATGCTAAAGATTTGTTGGGTGGTTTTTTTCCAATTTAAACAGATCTCATTAACATTGTATTTAAATTCTTCGTCGAATCTTTCCTTCTCCACAAATAATTTTAATGTGTCTGATGAAGGTATGTGAGCAGAAAGCTTTTCCCCATGAATTTCAAGTTCTCTGATACCATGTCGTCCTTTGAATTTTTCAAGCCATGCTGAACTTGTTTTGAAGGTGGAATCTCCATTTTATATTGAAAAATAATACTCTTTCCCACAATAATGGACCAGATATTAGCTGCTCAGTTGATCGTCTTTGTATGAACCACATAAAAATACACACTTCAACTTCAGTATTTCCTGATTTTTATTATAAATTTTTCGCTCTGCGTTTCCATCATTCTGATGTTAAATTCCGATTAGTAAACTTTGGATAATTGAAGATTCGGATAATCGATTTCCGGATAATCTAAATTTATCTTCAATCACAAGAAATACGCCGAAAAATAAAAATAATGGTTTTCATTTTAATGCAATCGTAAATTAAAATAATTTCTTTTAAGTGTGATGCTAAATAGTTATTAAAGCAACACACGTTATAGTGCAAACGATTGTTAGATTTATCAGTTCTTGATTAATGATCACCGAGTTTATGTGGTGCGCTTGGACATCGTCCAATAAGATGCATTCGAAGGGTTTGCTGTCGAAGTCGCTCACGAAATATGCAGGTTGAGTAGCCAAAGAGAAGACTCAGGAAGTTAATATTCAGGAAGCAGTGACCGTAACCCACGACAGTTATTTATGTTGGTTTGCTTCAAGAGCGATATGGACGGTGGATTCGCTAATGGTTCCCATGTAATCTCGAAAAGGTAGTCAAAGTTCTGCTGACAACCTCGCCGCTTGCATATACCGAACTGAGACGAAGGTATGGATGGTTGACCGAGAAAAAGACTACATTTCATTAAGTTTTACACCATGTTCGAACAAGTGCAAGATGCGATAAAAAATGAAGCGATTGATTCTGGAAGATGTCCGACGGTCATTTTGGCATTAATTTCTTCATGCTTCATAAGTTTTCAATATCGGATCGGACGAGAAACCAAAGAGTAAAATAGAACAGCTGCAATCTTTGATGTACGATTTTTGGATGGATGTCCACTGTTATGCAGACATTTAGACATTGCATGACGCCGTATTTTTATTCTGACAGTCGGTATTTATCAATACGAATGATTTGGATCTTCCTGCTTTTACTTAGAATGAATTATACGGCAATTATGGAATCAGTAGCGCTCCAATTTCTAATCAAAAAGCACCTGTCTCGAAGAACGCTATTGGCACCTGTCCTAAGAAGAAGGCAGTTAGATGCCGCGGAATGAAGACGTTCTGCAGTCAAATACGCCGAGGAAATAAGTACGATTCAATTCGTTTTGTGCGTATAATAATATTTAATTGACACACATTTGTACTATTTTCGATATCATGCCGTTAGACTTGGAACAGTTTCAAGATGACGTTTGTTGCATACTTTTCCGGCTCTGCTCGTTTGGATTGCCTCTTAATAATGTCGGCACCTTTGACTTAACAACATCAATATCCATCATACTACATCCATCCTGAGGAATATTTGCAAAAAATCATAATTTTGGAGCCGGATGCAGTTGGAAGAATCTGTTCCCCTGTTTGACCCAGTTGTAACGGATGGACCTCGCTTTCCTATACGCAACTGCCTGTAGAATTTTCTGCAGCCGGTGCTTCTTGCAATTTTCATTATTGATTTAATTAGCTCGAACATCTGCGAAGAAATTATTTTTTCACTGTGGTGGTACTCCGCAATCATTTTGTTTGTGAACGACAGGTACTCATTAGGCTACTGATTCATCAAAAACTTTCTTGACTTTTTTCTCTTATAACATTTATCATAAATTGCTTCATTTTGCAATTTATAGCGAAATGTCAAATATGTCGACATTAACTATTAAACTAAGACTAGGGTGTAGAATATAAATATTTGTACCCACGTACATTGATGGCTCAACAGCTAGAAATATCTTATTAGAGATGTATGCAATCTTAAAGTCATAGAATGAAACAATGATGATCAACTTCATAAGAATTCGTTAGTCATCATTATTATCGATATTTTACAGAGTCACAGTAATCGCTATTACAAACAGTATGAATCGTCATATCCTATTTTTAATTGTGCACTTGACGCTATTTATCTATTTCGAAAAGTATCTATTGATTTATTTTGAATACACTGTTTTTATCAAGAGTATTTTTATAAAGTTCAAATCCAAATTTTGATTTTTTTTTTCACTATACACCCTTACTTAAAGCATATTTGAGCCACGATTATCCTAGAAAGTCTCCCTATAAGATAATATACATCCAACAACGCTTATGTACTAAAAACATACATAATTTTTATAATTTATTGTGCAGTCTAGCTATCATTATTTTTCCAGCGGTATATCAAAACCCACATAATATTTGGTTTATATCCGGAGCTACTAGACTGAAATAATCCTTGGTCATTCAAGTACAAAATTTGATGCACAAACTCTATGAATAGATTAACGTTTAACATCAAAGCACCATCGGACACCCCATCAAAGCTCATTCGAATATTACATCTAACTCCATTAAGTACATGGATTGAATACGTAGCAAATTATTTTTATTATGGGGGAGAATTTATGTAGTGAAGCAGATACTAAATTTGTGGATTTAATATCAAATTTCATATTCGTTCCGATTGTGATAATTAAACACCGATGTCAACTAAATTATTATTTCAACTGCACCCTTAGCGAATCTTCGCTTTTTTACGGCCACTCTGATATTTGTTGATAGCATTTGCTAATATCTTGCTGTATACAAGGCACGAGCGGCTTAGGTCATATATGCATATATTTGAGCCCTCCCCGGTTTGGGGGTGGCCATGCGGAGATCCGTACATGGAAGCAGAGCACATTTTGAAAACATTGCGTTCAAATTTAAAGGCGATAATTCGCTATGTTGTTCAGTCCGAAACAGGCCTTGTGGTTGCTCCCTCCAATTTTCTAGGGCGTGAAAGAATCCCAAAGAATTTGAGACGCAAAGGTTAACTGCATACGTCTTTAGAATTGACATAATGCGTGTACAGTTGAAATGAGGCTATCATCAGCCAGAGATCATATCATAAAGATATTGCTCTTTCAAGTCCTATTTAGCTTTTATTTCGAGTTTCAGTTCGAATTAGGATTTGTCAATCAATTATAGCTTTAAAAAGCAAGCTCGCTATTAACCCTTTTCGTGCTGGACAACGATATGTGGTCGTTGGCAACACTTGAAAAAATTGTTATAAAAATTGTTGTAAAAATATACGATTTTGTCTCAAACTTTATCAAATTGGCTCGATATTCTTCGGCTCAGGTACAGTTTTTTCAATTGCAAATTGGTAACACTTGATCTGGTGGATTTCGTTTGTATTAAATATTACATGTGAAATTGTATTTTAATATTGAAATTGTAATAAATCAAAAATATTGACGTGCTATTTATTAGGTCCTTTGAATTTCAATCATCGCTGCGTAAGGAAATAACATCGGAGTGCTATGTGGTACAATGGTCACTTCAGCACAACATATGGTCTGAATGTGTGTAACATATGGCATCAAAACTCAAAGAGTTTTATCTATTGGGACCTCATGCACAGCTCATAAATTGCTTGAGGACGGTTTAGTATCCATCATCAGACCGGTGCGAAACATGTGTACCTTCATTAACACCGAGCACGCATTGTTTACAGTCAACAGATTTCACCGTTTTCAGTGACGGAGTCCATCGGCACTGGAATGGATGGAATAAATCCAGCAACGAATCGAACCGAGCCGAAGACTTCTGGAATTTGGTAGAACAGCCAACAGAATGTGTCAACCTCGAGTCTATATGCGGACAAGGTGGCTGCTGTGCAAAACTGGTCGTCGTGATACGATGGTTGGCCAAATTTGACTAGGCGTACTGAGCAAAAGGTGTACTTTGCAGTACACAGGTTACGCAACATTCCACGATAATTATGGGGTGCGTATGAGCACAATTTGTACAGGAATGACGTCACAGAAGCAGCTGGTAGAAGCATGGACGCGTGCGGGACACCGATGGATGGATTACCCTCCTAACCCTGCCCTGCTCATACTGCGTGACCATTGCGCGCGTGTCTGCAAAAGCTTTTTGCCCAACATCACATCCAGAAAACAATATTAAAAACAAATATCAGTTTTCGCATAGTAAGAGAGCGAAAGGAGCACATCGATGCATAAACAAATTTGCTTCACTTCCCAAAAGAAACAACCAGGCTTATCACCAATATTATCACCCCTTTTAAAGGATTAAATCCAAGTGCGAACGATTCTCACAGATTTGTCTGCCAGATGTTTCGACTTAGCAATGCTGCCAATATTTATTATGATGTTTTAGTCTTTCAAGGAAATTTTTAATCTGCTAATTTGTATTCAACCAAAAAATAATGTGCTAAATACTCTTCCAGCATGATAAGAGAACAAAAGGAGCGTTGTATTACAACTTTCTCGCTATCATTGTAACTCATTCCAGCCCGCTCATTTTAAAACGCGCGTTTTTTAGCTTGAGCTTTTTATGAACTGAAAATAATATATAAATGACAGTATAAAAAAAAGATATGGCACCGATTTACAGCCATATAACATGTGTAAGTCTGTGAATGTTAAATTCTTCCTGTGCTTTTATTAAGCTCGATTTTTTTATGACTGACCCCGAAACATCTATTTTATGTTCTACATATTGTTTCTGTTGACATTGGGGTTTTCCACGTTTTGTATTTTTTTTACGCTGATACCCACACCACAGGTTGATAACCACTGTAATATTTATGCATGAGTCTTTGTAAACACTCAAACATTTTTGTTTCAATCTGTCTTCTGCTTTAAGAATTAAATCGATACAAAGAAAATAGCAGTTCTTCAATATCCATTCATAGAAAAGTCATATCCATATCGTTTATATCATACATTCACCTCTTTGTGCTTTTGATATCAAAGGGCACTTTAGATCAGAGGGAGCTTATTATCAAGTCCATTGCTGATGATTATGATAAAAGTAACATCAATATCTTTAATGGTTTCCATATGTTATTTTGCGTGAAAGCTCGATTAATTTAATGTATGTAAATTAAACACTTCAATGCACATCGATCGATAAATTCGTCGATGGAATGCGGCAATCAACTGGTTAACACATACATTGGACTTTCGCAATACTATTCCAGATCGACAACAACGGGGAATTTATTGCTAAAATAAAATTATTGCTATGGATTTTCATTAATTATATTTGTCCCTCTATAAATACTTATAATGTGCGTCGCAAAAGAGGGTAATAATATGTATTTAAGCGTGTGTGTGTGTCTTGAAAGATTGGGGAAGATAAAAAAGTGCTGGAAAAAGGGGTAAGATGGGCTTAGTCCCCCCCATCGAATCGAATAAAAAATTCAATTTTTATAAGTCACCCTAGCATAAACAAATCTTTTATTGGGGCTCGAATAAAAAGGAAGAATTGAGGGGTAGGAAATGACGTCACAAATCCAAAGGTGAGGGGAAGACATCCGTTCCTTGTATATGTGCAACAGGCTAAACTCACCAGGTGAGAATGGATTAAAGATGCAATACTTTAGCGGGTTTATTTCGCATATAGACATTTTAAATCTGCATTTTTCGCGGTTCATCAATCACCGAGGGATGCTGTTATTTTCATTGGCAATCATGAAAGACAATGTGGGGTTGTTAAGTTTTAGAAGCTGTGGTTCCTTGTTGTACATGACGTAAGAAGTGGCCATACTGTCGAGCACAGCTGCCAGTATGGAAGAGGTCTGACACGACACCTGCACTGAATTGCCATTTATATTATTTTTTACTTAATCACTATCAACAATTTTTACATATTGATAGTAATGTGTTAAACATCGAATAAATTGATGCTAAATTTGGGAAAAATCACATGTGTTTTACAGGTAGATAAACATAAACAAAAATATATATGAGGATTGGATACATGTTGATTTTCGTAATAGATTTAATCGTCAGAATGCTGTCGATGATGGTTGTTATGGCGCCAAATATGAATTGATTGTCCTTTATAAAAAGTAATTTAGAATTTAAAAAAAGTGACTGTTATCTGCTCTCAGGATGTCATGATACCCATGTCTAATGAAGGACGATTCAGACATATTTGAATTAGTATCAATATTAAATATGAAGGTTAAATTATTATGAAGCACCATACTAAAATATAATACTTAGATACGCAATGATAAAAAATACAGCATTGCTACTGAATTTAGCAATAAATTCATTTATCTCTGTCTCCCCTTATTCATTCTTGCGGCCTAGAGGGGGAAGAAACGATCGAAGGGTCACTTCCCCTCGCCTCTGGACAATAGACAAGTTAAAGAGGGGTCTGACGATAATTATTTTTTCTCTGTTCCCCCACAGTGAATAAAATACAGGACGAAGGGGAGAGCTACGAAAGGTGTTTCTTTTTGATACGAGCCAAACAAAAAAACTGGTTGATATAGTTGAATGGGCACGTGCGCGCGCAGCTGCTCTTTCTTTCCCGCCTTTGGGCTTACTGTCTTGAAACTTGTCCAAATTTTTGGCGCCAAAAACGAACATCTGTCTTTTTGGCTGGACCTTGATTTTTTGCGCTTGTTTTCCCCAAGACTTAAATGGCGCTGAAGATGCATCGATCATAAGATCATATTCAATACCCCAGAGTAGCTGCATGTATAATACAATTCATTACAATGAAAGCCGCATTTTGAATTCATTCCAATTGGCAACATTTCATGCGCGATTCTTAATGGATTTTAAATAAGTCAAAAGGAAACGGAACTCGATACCTTCGACCCAACAGGTCACGTATTCAACCTCTTACCATTAGTGCATCCTTGATGCATCTGCATCCACATTCAATGCAAATTCACAGCAGTCGAAATCAGCGATACCTGCTAACAAATTTAATACACCTCCAATGATCACTTGTCGCATTTATTATTGGCAAATCGATCTTAAACGCCGATTGATACCATTTATTCGATTGTGTATCAAAAACGTGTATTAGCTGCATACAAGGGTTAGAGAGCAGATGTACGGCGTTAGACCCCCATTTTATACGCCTATTTCCCAAATGAAGGGCAACGCTTGTCTCGTTTTTCATAGAAAAATCATCTCTACTGCTCGTATGAATAGAGTCCCTGTTGGTATAAGCACTGTCATTATTGTATAGTACTGAAAAGACAGCCCGAGTAATATATTAAATTTGATTCAATGTTAAATAGGGCACGTTTGGTGCACGTGCTACGGAAATAAAATCGCAACAAGTTACAAATATGGTGCTATGCATCTGTCCTGTCCTAAGTTTGTGTACATTTTTTTGGATAATAATGTCAACAATTTTATTTATTGATATCAATATTGTTACCCAATTTTGTCGATTGGGTTGATATTGAAAAAATATTGAATAGGAATATGTTATAAAATGTATGCCTTGAAATTTACATATGTTGAAGTTACACCATCATTATTATTAAATAGGTAGCTCTACTTTTAAGATTTGTAAGTGAACACGCACCCAGTAAGC
This sequence comes from Stenopsyche tienmushanensis, assembly GCA_008973525.1. Classification (NCBI taxonomy): domain Eukaryota; kingdom Metazoa; phylum Arthropoda; class Insecta; order Trichoptera; family Stenopsychidae; genus Stenopsyche; species Stenopsyche tienmushanensis. The sequence goes on along the minus strand of WACJ01000111.1, from coordinate 42,023 downwards.
CACCGAGGTGAACATATCGAAAAACTCCTACCGAATACTTTTTTATATACTGAATGCATTTGTGATATTTGAAAGATGAAGTCGCTATAATATCTCATTTCTACCAATTTGATAAGGTATTGTTTATTTTTTCATGATCTACCAAATATAATATGTTTTAACTACTACAAATCTACTAAAACGATATAGCAAGTTATCGTCATGAAAACTTTCGATTGTCATCTGTCAATTTGAATACTGTCGTTGATTCTTGTTTTTAAATGTCTTTTGACTTCTTCATCCATCAATCCTGTACAATAATTATCATAAACTATAACTCTGGTTTCTCATCTGTTTTATAATTAACATAACATATAAACCATACAATCCTATGATTTTATCATAAATCATTTTTGCATTTTTTATATACGCATTTTTGTTGAACATCCACTTGGTTTTGTGCTCTGAATCTTAATAGGTTTTTCAAAAGTAGAAATACTAAAAAGAAAATCTTATTGGATTATAGTTATATTTCCGAAATCATTTTTTTTTTAAAAAGAAAGCATCCGGAAAGTATTATTATAATACACCACAAATATGTTTATTTCTCTATGCATAATCATTGAAAGTCAAATTGTTACTCATTTAAAATTCGCTTGGTAAAACATAAAACATCCCTTATATAACAACCAACCCTATTTATATCAATATCTAATTTAAATTATAAGTAAATTTGAATCGCGAAAAACTTTAGGCACGTACGAATATTGATTTTCCATCAAGATTATCAGATTGGAAATTTTAAAATTCGTTATAAATCATTTAAAACAATATTGGTATAGTAATCTAGATCAACGATTCTTAAACTAGGGCAGTGGTTCCTAACCTGGGGGGAATTACCCCCCGAGGGGTAAAACGGCTTTTCGGCGGGGGTAATGACAATATTCATTTTTAGTAAGTAGATATAATAATAAAATGACATGAGCGTCATATGGCTTGCACTCTCATCCAAAAAGTCTCTCACTGTGTTCTAATGACTTTCTAGTAATCCTTCTCGAAAGGAGAGGAATGAAGAGACGAGAGATGGAGACGATACAGTTTCAATTTACTCAAGCACTAATTTGCATGTTTCGCATTTGTGACAGTATTTTAAGTGAAATGACTTCTGCTTCTGGAAAAAAGCGCCTGTATAAAGAAGCATTTCTACAAGGGGGTTTCACGAATATTGTTGACAGGAATATGGAAAAGCCTCAGTGTGTTATATGTAATAAAGTTCTTGGTACAGAGAGCACGAAACCAAGCAAACTTAAAGAACATTTCGAGAATGTTCACAAGGAGTTGGCTGATGAAATTTTTAAAGACGAAGATGTGTCAGCCAAAGTAGAATTTCTCAGACTACTCCAGAATAGCATTTTCAAAAAAGTGGAATTTCAAAACTATGACTTCTGTACATTTTGATGAAAAGTAGGTGCTGAATATCCTATTATAGCTGATAGCTCTAAGAATGTGCATTGGGTGAAACTAAACCTAACTAAGTAAAGTAATTTCCTATAGGTTTGTGCAATTTCATGATAAATAAAGGCTATTTGTATGTATTTTATATGTTGTTTTCTTCAAAAAAAATTTAAAGGGGGGTAAAATCAGTTTCCCTGATAGGTTATAGGGGTAACGAGACTAAAAAGGTTAGGAAACACTGAACTAGGGTCTTCTCAAACATATTTTACTTGGATGCGAAAATATTAATTATCTAGTACACAGGCCCCTTCATTTTCATTTTTTATTACTTACTTATCTTATTATTTTATTTGTTTCTTTTTAAACGAAGAAGAGCTGAAAATCCACTCTCGCAGAGATATGTACACACAAATGGAACTAAAACTAGAAAGGCTACGTTACATTTGGCTTGTGTGAGCAATTTTTCAATAAACAAGTTACGTGCCAAGGAATCATTCCGCAAATTCATCGGAAATTATGGCTAAATAAAGAGAAGTAGAGAATAGATTTGGAAGAGAATAGTCCAGTAATCTCTTCCTTTAAATTTTCATTTATTTTACCTTCAGATTCATCAAACATGGTAATGTTTCCAAGATTTATTTTTCTTCGCTAGTTTAGGAGCTTAAATCCTCCGAGATTATCGTAAAATAGGAAAGTATTCGTTTCCGTTCCCTGAGGTTTCAGGTTAAACCTATTTTGCTGTTCTAATATATCTGCTAGATATGCTACTCTTTTCGACCAAGCTTTGTCGTTAAAGTATACCAAAAGGTCATGTTTCTCTTAAACTTCCAGGAACAATTTGATTTCATCTTTCAATTCAAAGACGCGATTCACAACATTTTTTTTTGACAACCAGCGCACTGCAGTGTAGAAAATAAGAACTTCGTGATTAGGGCTTATACAAAAACTGAAATTTTTCAAAACCAATTTTTGGTTTTCAGTTTTCGAACAAACCCGGTTTCCAACGGTTTTTGGTTTTAAAAAATATGAAATTAAAATAACGGGTTTATTGAAATTATTATTATACAGTGAACGATTCAATACTTTTCGTCCAAAATTTTTAGTGTCCAAAAATGTAAATTTAATTTTTTTATTCAAAACCGAATTTTCAGGATAAAAAAACCGGTTTTCGGAGGTCAAAATTTTTGCCTATAAACCGGGTTTTCAAAACCGGTTTTCTAAATCGACAAGCCCTACTCGCGATCAAAATCCATGTCTTTGCACAGTTCTTTAAACAGACGGGTGTTAAGAGCTCCAGATTTGATGTAATTTATAATTTTTATCAGCGAATCTAGTATCTCTTGCAGAGGAATTGGAAGAGTCTTATTGGCAAGGGCATACCGTGGATTCTCCTTACGTGGATTAATCGTGCATTGGATTTTCCTTGCTTGGAGAGCTAGTTTTTTTACATTTTTCTGAAAGAATTTTGACCCAAGCAAAGATGGTGCAGCATCCGTACAAACGTTTTTCCACTTTAATCCTGCAGTCTCAAACAGCGATCTTCTTCTCCATAATATCCTCTCTTTTTATAATAGTTTCAAGTCTACTACAAAATAGGAATTCTCTGTTGATTTATCAACTTGAAAAGAAAACAATGATGAAACCTTGATTTCATTCAAAATCTAGTATTTAACGTCCAAGGAAAGTCCTGATATACGCCGCTGAATAGTATTATTAAACTGAGATATTCGTTGCATCTTTACTTCCATAAAATCTCCAAGAGTTTCCCCAATTGTGTAAGGTTTTTTTACTTAGCCATTTCCAATGCGGCTTCATATGATGCTGTGATCACTTGCTGAAAACGTCCTGTTCGATCAAGTCTCTGACATTTGCTACTAGTTTCATGTTGACGAAAGAACTCCAAATCCTTTTAGTTGAAGTCGAGTTAGTGGTCAAGTCGAATTTCAGATATTCTTCTAAATATTAACGTTTTTTTCTGATTAAAATAAAAATTGCATTATGGTGAATATTTTTAGTAGCCTGTATAAATAGGCAACTCCACAGAAAACAGCTTATCAACATAAAAAAACAACTGGGCTTTGACGAAGAAAAATTCAGTAAAAACTAGGAACAGATAGTGACTATGAAGAAACAAAGACTTGCTTTTGTAATATAACTTAATTGATATCGAAAATAAATATTATCCCAGCTAAAATCATGTCGAACAAAGAAAACTGTGTTATAATAAAAATATTAATAATTGGGCCATTGGGATGAAAACATTTTCGATAATGATCCCTCAAGGTGATGAATTTCAGCCTTGAAATCAAGAATTCTTCTTTTTTCCCAATCTCTCGACATTAAAACGATCGAATCAATTCCATTCATCGCTCTAACGGGTTGAACATGTCGAAATACAAAGAATCTTGATTTCGATTGAATATGATGAATCCGAAGGCGTTCTTGTAATATAAAACGCATGCAGACCGTGATATTCAATGCCATATGTGCCATACTCAAGTCTTAAGGTTGAATCGGAGAGGATGTGGTTCGGGACGAAGCGCCGGAAGTAAGGTGTCTGTGAGCAACAGGCGGCCGGAAGTTGAGAACCTTTCTCCGCCACACCCCACGCCAAGCTTCAATGCACCACTTGCAGCCACCGGACGTGATTTCCTCATGCACGTGCATTTGCCAAATATTCATTTGATATCTGGGTAGCTTTATTCAAATGGGTTCGTAATAATATGGCCAGTTTAACCCGTTAAATGCGTGGGGTTGCAATCTGAGCGACGGGGTTGATCGGAGAAACGTGCTGGTGATTGATGGAAATTTGTAGCAACTATTGTTTTAAATGCGTATAAAAATCTTCAAAAACACCAATGACAATTTCAGATGTGAATCGAAGTAAAATACGCTTGAACACACATACGAAATGGAGGAATTTTCATAGGAAAAACACTTACGGGTCACATAATATTTGCATAATTTTTCAATATATATTTTAATAAGATTTTAAATAATCTTAATGCTTCGATTGAAGACATCTGAAGCAGTCATATGGCTAAAATTTTCAAGGGCAAAACCTGTACATGTTCGAATGAGCAGATGTGCCGTGTATTTATTATGATTTTTTCCATGGCAGCAGGCTTTTTCCAATACCAGCACAAAATGCTCGTGTATTTTTAGAGATTTTCGCGAATTTAATCTCACAAAAATATCGCAACATCCGCAAAAATAAATCAGGAGCGAGTTGCGTGGGTGTCGCCGTCACAATTCCTTGCCTCAAATCCCCTATTGAAGAAAGCCTGGGAACGGTCATAGATCACCTTTGCACTCGGATTTTCGACAGTTGCATCAATGCGCTGCATTATGCAAGTCTCTCAAAAGGGCCGTTAAATAGAATTTAATACACTGTCTGAACGAGGAAGAAGAAAGGCAGGCATTGTTGCAGATTTGACAAGAATAATGTGCGCGTTGTTCGAAGGTCCCGGGGTTCCGCCGAAGAATGCACGTCACGGTTGCATTGAGATGAAAGATTGAGCGATCTGTTTATTCGGTGCAATTTTCGATTTTGCACCGACATTATGTATGATATTTGCGGTTAAAAGACGAGCTTAATGTGGGTATTGCGGATGTGTCCGATTTGGGATCCGATTTTTATGGTGTACAATGCATGTTTTTCTGAAATTAAATATCTCCGAACGATTTTCTTCACGGTGCAATGAAATTACATTATTAAAGTTTTGTATGAAGACGTACATTAAAAAGTTCTGTATTTTTCTTTTTATAATAACATATTCGTTATCGGTTGTAGACAATCTCTATAGGAGACTTTTCTAGGGAACGGATTTTACATAAGATTGCCTAATGCGGTTAAGTTATTGTAGGATTATTTGAATAAAAATTTTAGATATAAGAGTGTTTCGTCATTTAGTCCCCAATTTTCGTATAATATGTACCACCAATGTGACTGATAAAATTCCTATCTGCTGAGACACGGACTAAACCTCGCAAAATTCCCGATTTTCCGACAAATTATTTATTTCCGTCGCTGCAGATGAATACTTATATACTATAATACTTTGATGTGATTCGTAATTATATTACGGAAGAATACAAAAATTCTGAGCCCCGTATCTATTATATTTCATATCGATATTCCCATTATTAGAGTCGAGGTGTAGTAAATACATCACCGGTAGGGAAAGGTTAATATAACAATTTAATATATCAATATTAGACAATTACTGCCCCTAGGCGTCGCCTAAGCTCGCTATTAAGTAGTTACGTTACTGTTTCCAAGTGTTCAGATTTTGTCGGGAATGTCTCGATTTAGTAGCCTTCATCGTGATCATATGATTTAAATAATTGAAATTTGGTGAATTCTTACGCATCATATCAAGTGCGTAAAAATTGTTTCAGTCCATGAAGTTCTTTGATGAGATTGCGTTGATTTAATTCAAACAGTGATATAAGTTTTTATAAAAATCTTGAGATTCTTCTTCTTGTTTCTATTTTTACCTTGGCTTAGTCTCTCAGAACTAGCTTTATCATTTGGATGTCAATACTTTTCCGTTATAATATTTATATTTGAGAGCTAATGACTTGCTAAATTATTTTATGGGATTATTGCCAACCATTTTTATATGGTTTTTTCAAAGCGACTATATGTTTTAAAAATTTGGTCACCAACCACACATAGATTTGTAGATTTATAGATTTGAACCCAAGATGATTGAGTTACGAGTCCAACCGCTTAGCTACGAGAGTACCTAGATACATGAGAGCTAATACTAGCTTTAACCTTCAATATAATACACCCCCAAATAAAAAAATCTTAAGAAACTTTGCTATAATATTTTTTGCATTTATTTTCAAAAGATATTTGTTAAATTCGCATCGAGTTCTTGAAATTTTGTAAAAAATATTGAATAGGATGGTTTCAAGAGGATATCAGTTTCATTGTGATGAAATCACGCCCTTTCTTCCATGAAAATGCTTCAATATAATGTAGGATTAAATTTTTGCTTGGGTAATATTTTATAAAGAATCCTGCGGTTTTATTCATACTTTTTTAAATTAATACATTTGTATTAAAATATTAATTTTGTCAAATGGGTATTCTACAATACTTTATCAACGAGCAGCTGTCCGCCCTCAGCAAATCAACCGAAAAATGTCCACTTAAGTCGATCCAGCCGTCCTGTCTTATTGGCCCTTGATCCTGGCAGAAGCCGATTCTTTCTAGGGTCCTAATCCTCGGCATTATTCCTTAAAGGAAAACATCTTGGCCGAATAAACAACTTAGCTTCTGCTCGGCAGCAGCTGCTTTCGCTTGCTTGAGGACAAAACATGTTTTCGCCTTGGAAGGAAGTACACAGATTAATTCATAATTAAATAATATTTTTAATTTTATAGGAACCGTTTGCATATGGCTGATTTGTTTATATCGTATACGGTAGCAAATGCCAAGGCCACATTAACAAACGACTGCATAAATGCACTTTTAAATGCATGCATATCCCGCATGATGATAATGCGCCCAACTGTACGGTGTTTACATTTTGAGCGACGATAGCGCGATAGTCAAACCATAAAAGTGAAATAATATTTTTTTGAACATACCGGACGTTATATAATATTTTACTTCCTTCAAGGATTGGTAAATATTTTCAAGGACAAAAGCTGTGGAAGACGATATCGGGTACAAGTTGTAGGCCTTGGATGCTAATTGATGCTGCAGCTGTCTCCGGGATATGGATCTATGGAGGAAGTGTTCCGGTAGAAGTAGAGCACGCGCCAAGATCCACCAGGATGTATCAGAATGGGCTAGAAAGAAGGTGCAGGAAGTAACCTGACCCACCACCAGGTGCTCGATGAGCGCGTGCACCACGTGCTATGGGCCGGTGTTCATCCAAACAAAAAAATGCATTCAAATCTGCATCATTTTTTCTATCATTGCGCATAGCCATCCGAAGATGTTTGTTGGGACATATCAACGCATGTAAATCTGTAATGCATTATTTATACATTTTATGCATTATTGGTCATAGTTTGATATAAAACATGCAGCATAAAGTATTATGAAGAACTTATAACAAAATTAAAGCTGGAATGAAATATTATAATTTAACATATTCAACTATCCATGTATTCCAGAAAGCTCTTCGCAGTAAAATCAATGCAATTTTATATACTGGTTTCCGAGGAAAACTGCTCAGTACCACAGTACTACAGAAAACCTCCTACACTCCCTATAGAAATGGCTATGAAAGCGTTCACAGGTGAGATAGATGTACGACTCTCGATGAATGTATATTGAAGAAACATTAGTCCTGCTGTGGATACACGTTGTTCATGCTTGTAAATCATATATTTTCGAGCTTCCTTGCGAATCTCCATTTGAGAAGCTCCGCACAAATAATGGCTCGAGTAGGTTCACCACATTGTGCCTGCATACGGAAACCTTGCATTCAGAAAAAGTGACCCGTTTTGTACCTGGCCAAGGAAAGGTTGAGCATATGGGCTCTGTTCCTAGATGTGATGCCACGGGCCCATAGATCCAGCGACACATGCGATGGCACGTGCCACATGTCTTATTTTTTTGCGGCACTTCATCTTCGCTCCGATGAGCAGATTTAAAGGACCACATTGCGGTGGCTGTGCTGCGGCACGAATGCATGTGGATTTCATTATGCAGATGCTAATTATCGTGTTATCCTGTCGGTTAGATGAATGCTCGATGGGCTTCAGAGATAAATGCATCCCTGATTAAGTTCGAGTGTTGGCATAAATTGCTCGAAATTATGCCATTAGGACCATAAGGTATCCATATAAAATGATAGATTTAAACAGATTTATGTATAGACTGAATTTGGCATATGCATAAAGCTAAATTTACATATAAAAAAATACACAGATTACTGTCAATACAATTTTTGATAAAATAAGCACTAAACAAATTTAATATTAGAATCAATAAGAAAATTGTATGGTATTATATTTTTAAAGGTGCACAAGTACTTAATTTTTCATTATTTTGTTCAAAAAGAATTAATATAAATGATCGTCCTTTTCATTCCCTTCTCAAGGAATACAAAGTCTCCAAAGACGTCTCATCTCGATTGTATTGAAAACGATGCGCATCTGCTTCAAGCAAGCAGTATGGTTCTTCGATTCTGCAAAATATCGCTACCTTATTTTGGCAAAGGACGACTCTTATTATTTTTTATAGATCCACATATGCCGTATGCTCTTTCTTCACCTTCTTTCTTTGAAGATATTTATCTACCTACGGCTTAGTTCCACTCCATTCTCTCCATTATGTCAGAATCTTTTCATGGACCGTGAACAATGAGCTTACAATGCTTCTGCTTTGACTTCGACGTATTTACGATTTCTTCTATCGTTTTATATCTAAGCGAGTGCTTAAATTTACGACATTGTCGCGCAATCAAATGAAAATGACAAGTATCGATAATTTTATTATATCCCTCTCAATTTGTAAATGTCGATGCATAAATCTTCGCGTATATCAGATCTTTCATACGGTTGTATAAGATAAATACGATAATATTTCCAGTCTCATCTAATATTGTACTTATTTGAGACCCTATTTAAAGATGTCCATTAAATACTTATAGTCTCAATAGATGTGGGAAGTGGGTAAAACGAGGGTTATTTACGCTACAGTATTTTCATTAAGGGACGTGGGAAAGCGATTTGATTAAGCCAAACATCAATTGAAACCCCTATGTATGAATTATTGATGATATAAAAGAGTTAACAAACAAAGGATTATTTTTACAAACACCAGTCGAATATTTTTTTTGTTTAAAGTACAGAAATCCATCGTTTTGGCAAAACCAAATATCATATTAATAGAATTGGCATTTTTTGCATAATTTATTCAAGAATTGAATTTTATGAATTAAGATGTTTTTAGAATATTTATGAATAAAAAGAAGAGCTTATTTCAATTAGTAAATGAAGATAGATATATCTGATCTTTAAAATGTGTTCGCTATGCTAAATTGTAATGGAAAACATTGAAAAAATGTGGTTAGCAGTGATTACAAGTGGTCAATAGTAAGATGTATTGAAAAAAAGGAAAACACAAAAATTAATCTGATAAATATGTGTATGTTCAAATTCAATTAGGTTAAATTTGTATCCAGATTAAGTTTCCTGTTTGAATCGAAATTGATATCTTGATTCCTAAATTTAAATTATACACATTCTGTCTAATGTTTGTCACTGGTTATTCAACGGGAACGCTTGAAAATTTATCAGATTCAAAGTTTTTATTATGGACGAGACAGTTACAAAAAGCTCTTATAATTTGCATAGATTAGATTGTACGCTAATCCCTGATGAAATTATAAACAGGACTGTTATAGCTTATGTAAAAAGAATCGACATATACATATAAAATTATTCCCTCTTTTCCAAAGATAATTGAATTTGTTAATACTATACAAATCGATTAAGTTATTTATGATATTCTGGAAAGGTAAATATCAATAAGATGACTAACAAAGTCAAGCAGAATCGCATAAAAATAACTGATTTGCAATATCATTTAAAAATGTTAATTTTACAGTTCACTCATAGATCCTCCCCTAGCGAAAAAATCCTATTTTATCCTAGTTTAATTAAATATTAATGATTATTGTAAAATCACTGTGTAAACCCTTTTATTATTGGGAAAGTCTCCTGTGTAAAAATGTCAATAATAACTCGTTTTAATTTTGACTTACATAAACTTGTTAATTTCGCTTAATACTCAAGTCGAGCAATAAAACTTCGCTCTAAAGTGTCTTAAGAAGACATATGTTAATGGAAATTCGGATACAAAAGTACTTTTTGCGACCAACTGCCCCGATGCAATACATATTGATTTAATAAATGAAAATGTACAAACGATTATCAGAATTCGAAATCGATGTTAATTCTCATAATTGGCAATCTGATATGTTTTTCAGGCCACTGCAAGTCTACATTGTACCACGCGTGAGCGCATCGGAGCAACTTTTTCAGTCCCCTGCCTTTATTGTCCATTCACACCAAGTTGTTCGAAGCCGCGGTGAATAATTCTAATTATGTACATACATTACAATTTTCGATAACGCGGAATTGCCCGGGTCCATTATTGTAAACGCCATGCCGACGACCATAAACAAACATAAAGTTTGCAAATTATCACAAAAAGCGGACAATACGCCGAAGGAGCCACTGGACGAGGCCCTAATTAATGAGCCAAGGCAGGTAATGTGGAGACGTCTTGCGGACGTGGAAAGACCAGCTCGAGACGGGCAGGTGGTCATTTGGCCACAACTGGTGTCAGGGCAGGCTTTTGTTAATTTCATTGCTGGACTGTCGAACAAATTAAATGCTCTGCCAAGAGGACATCAATTAATGTGCAACGGGAGAACAGCGACTCAATCCAGTGACCGAGAGATCTGATTTCAAGCAAGGAAAATACTTTAAGAAAATAATCCAATCATCGGAATCGTGCTCAAATCTCAATCATTAACATATTATAACACTTATTTCAATGTTTAGAAACAAAATTGTTGTATTTAAATTATACATTTGGATGTATTCAATATATAAAGTGGTTTTGGGACAATATGCATTGGATTGACAATGTCTTTACATTGTAAATCATTTGAAAGATAACAGTATTTCCACCAGCTGCGAATTTCAGCGCATGCAATATTCATGCCAGATTCTAGCACAGTGAATTCTTATGACTTTGTATATTGTCGAAGAAAGCATACACAAATCCGATTGCATTTTGCAGACATCTGCTTGACGCATGCGCGTCCTTCGTGTGTATGCGGGTAGATCACTGATTTTAATTGTGTCCTTTCATATGAGGACCTTTTTTAAAAAAAAAAACATACGCGAAGCACCTGTATCTTTTTTTGCGAAGCTTTGACTAAGTTATTGCAATCACCTTGGTTTTTCCACATGCAACGTAGGTAATGTATAGTCGAGCTGTACGAGCACAGTGCTTATTAAAATACGTCTAAAGTTGCTTCTGTACGCCGAAGGTCGGATTAAACAGCGATTCGAATCGCCGAAGAAATACACTTTAATGACTGTAATCCGATTAACATCAAAAGCTCCATCAATCGGCCGAACGATCGGACGTCGAATTCTTGGTAAATTTTTCGAATGGATTAAATGCTTGATGTATGAATGTGTAATTTACTCGGATTTAGTATGAAGTCGGCACCCACGTGCGTTTTTTGGAGGCATACATTTAATGGCGCTTTTCGATACTAGATTGGTATCTGGCGGCCACGATCAATTTTCTTGTGGAATTTGAAGTCCAGTAATGGTCGGTTGTAGGTTTTATGGAGTCGAGGAGGCAAAGCTCACATTACATAAGGCGGCCATGTGCGAGCTTTGGGCGGGTGAAGTTTGACAGTTGCGCGCGCGTAGTTTTCGCGGGCAAATTTGACACTTGGCATGTGGCCGGCACGCTCCGCACGCCATGTCTCGTGACCAACCATTAACTACAGTTAATGATCTCCGTTCACACATTCCTGTCACCGAAATGCTATTTCCTATTATAAATATAAAACAACATTTAACCACATTTGTCACATTATTTATAACATATAAAATTATGTAACAACAGATCGAAACGCTTCCCTATTCATTGCATGCAAGCTCGCTAACTTGGATCGATTCAGCTCAGCAATAACAGGAACCCAATTTTTTTCACAAGAATCAACGTCTAATATAAAGATGGAATTTGATGATCCGGAAATAGAGCTATAGTACTTTTTGCTGTATTTATTGGTTGTCTGCACTATACAAGAAACATCATCTTTACTCAACGTCTAGTTCATATATGTATATATAATCACTGTTATCACTATTTTCAAACTCATTTATTTAATTTTAATCTGTCAAAAGTCAATCTGGCCAACAGCCTCCTCACACTTATTATTTCTTGAAGATATTCCTATTTAAAATATAAACATTCACACTTAACCCCTTAAACAGGAAAGACACAATATTGTGTACGAATTCCAGGGACTCATAAAGAGCATTCTTATACGTCGAGCTCGAAGATAAACAGAAACGAAAAATGTCTTGCACTTTGAGTTTGGAAAGAAACAGAGACAAGAGAATATCTTGCAGATCGAAGATTGTGCATGTGAGACAGAGACAGAGAGAGTATCTTGCGTACATCGTATGATTGCATAGATTGTTAACCCAAATTTATCGACTTATAATGATATGTGAATGATATAATGAATCGATTTCAAGTGTACTGTTTATGTTTACTTGAAGAAATGACCGAATATTGTATGCTATCGACAGCTTCATACACACTGCGATGGTCTTGGCAGATAAGTGGATTTGTATGGATGATAAGTAACGGACATACAAATATAGCATCTATGTTTATGATGATTTTAAATTAGCTCACTACTCAAAGGATCAACATAGAACCCATCGGGATGACATAGGAAAATCTGATGAAGATACTGCTTCCTTGATTGCTTGACGAGAATGCAATTCCAGAGTCATCAACACATCATCATCCAATTTATAGGACCTTTTCATTCCGTTCTTACATATATTATCTGTAATTTCGTTACCTCATTTACTTCAATTCATTCAATTTCCTTCTAAATGTTAATAATCGATTATTACAATTTAACACTAACAAAAACATTAAATTCATAACTCTTATTTCATGAACCATGTCTCGATACAAATTAATTGTAAAACGATATTTGAAAATTTTGATGACTTTCCGGTTCCCAGCAATCCAGATAGATTCTAGTTTATACCCAGCAAGAATGAAGACCAAAAAGAACTGTTGAATAAAGGAAAAAAAACCAAATAAGGGAGATTAAGGCTCTTTTTTGTATCTGATAAGTCAACCTATAAAAATATTATAGTTTCAAGAAAAAATCATAATTCTCAATCTCTAATGAGAAACGAAACAATAAAAGAGATTCAACGTATTATATTTAAAAAATCTACTTTTCCAACATCTTGCACCTCATTCTATCAAATGCTTTATCAATGTCCAAAAAAATCATTAAGCACATTTATACACAATTTCCCCGCATAGCGTTTTTAATAATTCAACGTTTGCCCTTTTAGTCATGAAAGTAGTATAAATATACTATAAAAAAAGCTAATCATAAATTTGGGGTAAAAGTTGATTATATTTCTATATTGCCGTAAACATACATATGCAAATTAGATGATTTAATATGAAGTCTTACACTAGGCTGTAGTAAAGGGATTATTTTCAATATTATATGTGTGATTGATTCATAAAATAAAATTTCAGAAGATATGTCAAACCAAGTTCTTCAAGGAGAATTAAGATCAACATGCAGGTTGTAGTGGAGTACGAAACAACTTCAATTTTGCACTCGTTTGGGTATCAATCGTTCATCATTATGCATAATTTTCAAGAAAGATTTAATAAATTATCCGTACAAGATTCAAATGTTTCAATATTTAAATTCAAACGATTATTAATTGCCTTTAAAACACAGCAATTCATCAATTGACACAGATATAGATCCGTATTCTTTACCACAATTTATGATGGATGGATGATTAACGACGCCCATTTCCATTTTAATGGCTTCGTCATCAAACTAACTATTTATTTATTGGATATTTTCGATCGTCAATGCATAAATTAATATATTTTGAATTAAGAAAGAGTTATGATATGTTGTGCTATTTTCCGTAAAAAAGATGATCAGCCAAAATCCTCCGAGGAAAATGGCGGAATGAAATCTTAGAATAATACGTTATTTTAATAGATAATCTTGATTTTAATAAGATTATTTAATTAAAATCTGATACCGGGTGATTGTGAACACATTCTGATTTAATAAGAGTAAAAAGTGCGTAAGAATTCGATATCGAGTGATCGTTATATTTATCGAGCTGCTGTTACGGATGCCAGCGGCCAAGAAGACATAACAAGCTCCACCAGAATTCAAGGTGTGATCATCGTCTTGCAACTGTTGTCTTTAACTACTGATAATTATGACCTGGACATTTACATGTCCTTACCCATAAAATCGATGCTTTATATATATGCAAAAAATATTCAATAAACTACGTTCGTCATATATGGGGAATGTCTACAAATTACGCCATTTGATGGGTATTTGATTGACAGTAATGATGACGAATGCTTATGGTAGATAACAAGCGCTTAATAAAACTGTATTGAAGTTTTAAGATGTAAGCTATTACATTATTTGGTATTTAAAATTTATAAGCCATTTGATTCAAATCTACTTTGAGAATATTGATGTTATAAATGCCATATTTTGATGATATTGAACCACTGCGCAGCTTTGAAATATGCTTTTGAAAGCCATGTTAAAAATAGCCTAAAAAGAAGCGCACTGTTCGTGCTTTTTAAGCTAGATTCAGGCTGTGTTAATCTCAAAGAGCAGGGGATGAAGATTTTTAGGGTCGTCGGTGGCAATCTGCGATGGCAGGTGTCCAGAAGATGAGGTTTCTTCTAAAAGAGCAGCTTACGGGCTGAAAAGCAGCTGCCAAACCTCAGGTACGCATTCTACCTACCAAATGCTTCACACGAGGCATTCGAGTAATGACTGATTTTATAGTTTTGCAACCAAAGCTCGACAATCGGTTCAATTTGAGGCAGTACAATGGATATTCTAAAATCATACGAAAAATATATGTTTTTCATGCAAAACAGATAAAAATGTCTATATGGGCCTGAGGCATGCAAACCACAAAAAAAGCACCTGCTACCACAGACTAAATTTTTGATAATATTCTATAACACGTGAATGCTTGGAAATTCAACAGCGCGGAAAAGTTCATGTATATTTTAGATCGATCAAATTTTTCTTACGGGAATGTTAAAAAATGTCAACGACAAAAGCTGGTCTTAGACGAGCAAGAAGGGCAGGCATTTGAGGAAAGGTGTCTCAATGATTTATGTTGAGGTCAGTTCAACCTTAAATTGGGTTGACAGCATATTGTTAAAAGATTAATTAGTCTATTTGAAATACACCTGTCGTATAGAATATTTTTTGTCACACGAAACAAAATAATGGACTATGTATAGCCTTTTCATCTGACTTTCTAGGAGGATTCACTAGAAAGCTTGGTGGAATTATTTTTAATGCCAGATCGATGCTTGGGCTGTGGTATGTCTTCGAAAGTCAGCTCGGTTGACAAAAGCAATCGTTTATGGGTGGACGCAACCTTGAATCGTCAACCACAATGCAAGGACATACGGGCTCATCATGGTCCTGCATCATCGATGGATGATGATGTAGACAGGATCTTACTACTGGTACCGTTGCTCGAGACAGTGAAACTCAAAGCTTAATTTAAATATTATTTATACAAAATTAAATACGTTTTAAGTAGTCCTCCAGATAAAATATTTTCAACTATTAAATTGTTGATAAACGCTTACAAATTCTTGAGTAAAAATATATTTTTTTGAATGATAAATAAATTAACAATTTGGTAATTTGACAATAAAAAAATAAATACGAATTAGCAAAATATTTTATTGGAAATGTCCAAAAATAATTTTAAACTGTGAGTGGCTATAAATAGCGAGGATATGCTAAGGTCATAATTTAAGCTGCAATTCTGCCAATGGTTCCTTCCGTTATTTTTTGGATTTGGGTTTCATTTAAGAAGATTTTAACCCCAAAATGAGTACTATCGGAGACCCTGTGATCCCCCTCCACTTATTCCGAAAAAGCACTCTTATAAATTGAGCTCGGAGACAGACAGAGACAGAGATAATGTAGCCCAGTTCGGGAGGCAGAGACGGAGAGCTTCCCCGCATACATCGCATGATTGTATAGATCGTTAGACCAAATGTATCGACTACTAATGATTTCGATTTCAAGTGTGTCACAAAAGCAAATTAATCGTATTTTTGTGTATTATTTATATTAAAAAAATGATGTCGTTTTGTATGCTATCAACAGTGTTTGTTTACAATTGACTCTGCCTCGAATTGAATATTGTCTTATGCTGATAGGAGCTGACAGAAAGTAATCGGTGTAAAGCGATTATGGCATCAATGACTTCATCGATTTTAAATTTTCTCCCTCCTCAAAAGGTTAAGTGTGTTAATTTTCTAAAAAAAACCATTTTCAAAGCATTTTGCGCCGAAACTAGTTCAAATCACAAAAATTATTTATTTGTTCTGTGAATTATTAGATATGAACGCGGAGTGATTCGTCTGTGTGGATGGCGGCAGATCTAAGAAAATAATTTGTATATTACTTTTTTAAAAATATTTTTATGTATGATTTTTCCAAAGGAAAGAATTTTCATAAAGTGGGTTTTCCATTTACTTTGGATTATTTGAATTGTGATAAAATAGTCAATCATAGACGTTCCTACACGATTTTATTAATCAATCCAATATTTATCTTTTCAGATCCTGGAAATAATTTTTCAGGAATTTTTATAGAAATAAATTTATCGAAGCATCACATGCGGAAGAAACTACAATAAACATATAATTCCTAGAATTATTTTGTATAATAATTGAAAACCCTAGCCACAAGGTGCAAGGTGCTATATACTATACAATGACTATCAAGGTTGTGGTTAAACGCTTCTTTAAAATGCAGGTTTATCGATATGATTTTTTGGCTTAATTAAAATATGTTTTTATTATTTTTTAAATTATACAATTCAGTCAGATCATAATTTTCAAAAAGAAAATATAGAAAATAAATGAGACCGTTTTTAAGCAATAGATCCGGTTGGACACTTGAGATGTCCAAGACTCAATTAAAAGAATTAAAGCAATATGAGTCCGGTAATGAATATGCTTCCCATCAAGGTTAGGTTAACATCCTCATGACCCGATCTGCTCTAATACAGGATTTGGATGTTAAAGCTCAAGCATCGTCAAAGGAAACTATTAATTAAAACAGCGGATATACATATTAGAAATATGAACACGGCTTATTTACACACCCATTAATAACACGTTAGAGGAGGCGATGTTAATTAAAAAATATTAATACCGATCGGACAATGGCTATAATTAAAATCTGCATCATCACATACGTAAAAATTCGTGCCTTAATAAAATTAGAAGAGGAACGGCCTAAAGGTGTCCCAATATGCACCTTTCGTACGGAAGAAAAATAATGTTCGGGGTAGCAGGTGTAGAAAAGGGCCGCTGCTTTCCCACGATCCTTCCGAGCCAAAAAAAACTTATTAATACATTGTGTGTTTGTGAATGATACGCCCTTTAAAAATTTAACAAATAGTCGTATGTATATTAAGCCCTGAGACGCAGCATCCTTTTATACCAATCGTACAAATACACTCTCGTAGAAATCATCAATCCATACATTGTTATGCTTAGACGATTCCACCTGTTTATATGCATCTTTCCTGTAATTTGTTTTGGTCAAAGGCCAATCAGGAGCTGGTGCTTTTGGACTTCTTTTGTGTTAGAGCAACGCATTCAAAGCTGCGAGCTTCGAGCAACCAATGAAACAGAGGCGTATGCTTGTATTTTCTTACGACTGATTTATACATATAATCAATATTGTCTTAATACAAATTTTAAGGATAATCCAATCAAAAAAACATTTATTCTTCTTTTATACATATGAGTTCTTTCAGTTTATGACGATCAACCCACGCAGAATTCATAGATGGGCAAAAAATGAAAGCTAAATAATATCTTTTTGAATTTGTCCGATTTTAGAAGTAAATCTTTAAAAGGGAAAACCTTTTCATATTCGAATTTTAAGGATATATGCAAGGAATGCATATATGATGTTGAGGATGTATCCTCGACTAAACTTTCTTAAAAACCACATTAAAAAAGTCTTAAATTCAATCCGACATTTTATTTTTAAAATCAAAGTTCGCTTGGAAGAAAGCTTTAAGCTTTAAGATAAAAGCTTATGATTTAAGCATTTAAAGATAATGGAGATATGGAGCTACAAAATAAACATCAATTAATAATTATTTATTTTTTAAAACAAATTGAGAAAATTCATATAAGCGCTGGTACACGCATCCTCAGGAGTGTGGGAAGGTATTTCCGGGGGTGCTGTAGATGCCTCCAACATAATATATTTCGCAAAATATGTATTTTTTTGAATTAAAAAATCGAAACGTATTTTTCAATGGGGTGCGGAAACTTATTTTCCGATTCGCAGGGGTGCGGTTCACTTAAAAGATTAAGAACCACTGATCTAAATCATAGAATATAATGATTTCTTTGGGTTGTAATAAGCTTAAGATTTTTTGTTAATAGTGGTTTTGCAATGTATATTTGAATAAGAATTATAGATAGAATCTATGAGTTAGTAGCGAAATTGTCATTATCTTTTTAATGGCATTTTAATTATTGTTGCAAATTCAGTCACTCGAATAGTCCTGCACGACTTAATTAATGGCTTCAGTATTCACTTTTTTAGCTCCAGATATTAATACTCCTGATTAGGGCTTATACAAAATCCGACATTTTTCAAAACCGGCTTTCAATTTTCAAACAAAAATTAAAATAACAGGTGTATTAAAATGATCCTAATTCTATCGATGTCGATGAAACACTGAAGACTTTTCGATTATATGGTTTTTATGTATTAGGATTTGTATAACGTGTTCTTTCTGCAAGAGATCCCGTTTATGGCACTATTTTTAATGTATTAAGATTTATATGTTTGTTTGGAGTGATTTGTCATATATATATTAGGTTGTCTCATAAGTTTCTTTCGCAAATGAACACAGATCTAATCATGGCCATGGTTGAAGAAAACCCGCGATATACTGTTCTCGAAATGGCTAACAAGTTAGAAATTCCACGAACATCCGTCCATAATCATCTGACAAAATTGGTCTACATCAATCGTTCAGATGTGTGGCTTCCTCATGAATTGACTGACTCAAATAAACTAAAGCGTATTTCTTCTTCTCAAACGTCATAATAGCCAACCTTTTTTGAAGAGACTGGAGATGAAAGTTGGATACTCTATGAGAATAAAAAAGTTTTACTATGCATTTGGTGGGACTGGAAGGGGGTAGTTTATTATGAGCTACTTCAGCAAGGTGAAACGATCAATTCAACAAAATATTGTTTCCAACTAGACAATCTAAAGGATGCAATTGCCAGAAAACGGCCAGAATTATTTCAATGTCAAATGGATCAATTTCTTTGATTTGGTGATTCAAAATCTAAATACATAACATGGTAAGAGTGAATGACATTGATAATGAAAAACAATTTTATCAAAACCGGATTTTTAGGATCAAGCCCTACTCCTGATCATCCAAATCAATGTTGGGTTCAAATCCACTATAACAGTGGTGCTTAAACTGAGGTTAAAAAATATTTATTTTGGCCAAGAAATTTTTGCTTTTATTGGGACTTTTCTGTCTTATTGGGGCTAAGAGTGATTGATTTTTTAACATTTTTTTTAATGCAAAAAGTATTAAAATGTTAGTATTTAGTATGTTGACTGGGCGATCTTTATTAAACATAAAAATATTTTTTAATGTTTGACAAATTATGATAGTGGAAATTAGGGAGGAGCTACGTATGTCAATTTGCGAACGATGGCATTTTTCACCACGGAAGTCCTAAGTCCTGAATGAGTGATTTGCAGAAAAAAAATTAAACATATTATTACTTTACATAATATTTTGTATAGTTTGACCTATAATTAAGAATAAATATTGAAAAACAAAAAAATAGTGAGCCATCAAAAAAATTATGTGTTTTTACCAAAATTTTTTGTAGTTTTTTTATTAATTAAATAAATATTTTTAGATAATTGTAAGTCAAACGATGAATACTTTTATGATATACGCGTTTGGAAAATTTCATAAAGAATGCTCATCTAGAGTGTATGGGAGCACTTCCGTGAGTTTGGAGTTGTTTCGAAAAAAAAAAACGCTTGAAATTTACTGATAGTGCTCATTGGTTTTTTTTTATCCAACAGTCTCAATAACGACATAAAATGTTGGGATGGGGTCCGCAAAAAAAAAAAATGTTCAGTTGAGGGTCCGCCAAAAGAAATTTGCTCAAGAGGATGTCCGCGAAAATATATTTGTTCAAGAGGGGATCCGCGAACTACATGAATCTAAACCAATACATGCTCTTTTTTCGCTCAATATTAAATCAATTCTGAGATGAAAATAGATGAAAAAAATGCATCATTTTTGACTTATCATTTTTTTTGTTGTTTTATGATGACATTCTTGATATGATCAAATGCAATCTTTATGGTCCACTCTGTACCTGAGAGCATTTTCGCAGGTGAATCGGCGCAGAGTACAGGTGTCGATCTATATTATCCCCTCTCTTGTTCTCAAACTTTCTCAGTGGTGTCACCCCTTCCGTGGCTGCCTGGCGACAGGTGCAGCACCGGAACTACTCGCGGACACCGACCTGCACAACCCGATGGACCAACCTCCGACTCTTGACCGTCTAACATGTTATGAAGCCCAATGCGATTTCATTCAGTGCTTGACAAACAACCGGTTTAATATCAAAAAGCGTTTTTAATACCAAATGCATCGATTGAATATGCATTCGGAGAGTTCAACGATTCATGATCGTTCCATACTGTTATTTTATTGTTTACATCTTAATTGCTGAAAAATCAGAACGGTCGACGTGCTTGAGCATTCTCGCAATGAATACAGCACTTTTACTGCGTCTTACAACATTCGGCGCTCCAATTAATATTTTAATTTATTGGACATAACGCTCCTAATTGGCGTTTCCATCTTCTGGAGGCTCATTAAGTGGACGCACAATCAAATAAAATGCATCTCACATGAAGATAATAAACAATTTCCTAAGAAGCACCGCAAAGAAAGCAAGCTGCCGGCGAAGAAATGAAGTATGTGGATAATCCCGAACAGCACGATACATATCGATGCGATGAGGATTTGTGCATTGAAATGGTGCAATTTTATGAAAAATCAGATATTCATAGTTTGATCGGCAATCATCTTAACCAAGCGACCGTTCCATCACGGAGTGACTTTTCCAGTGCACTTACCTAAGAGAATGTAAGCATTTGTACTATTACGTGAAGTGCTTTTCTTAAATGAAAGCAGTTGGAAATGTGATTTTCAAGACATTACATTAATGTATTTCTATAAAAATACTACACCCAATATAATTCGGAGCTCTCAAACTTATCTAAATCTATTTTATAGACATTAATAAAGCCTCTAATCACGCAAGGCATATGAAGCTTAAATATAAAAATCATACAAAACAGAACCAAACACTTTAAGTTAATACAAAATATTATTAAAAATCAATCAGCCGTTCAATAGGGAAATGATATATATAGTTATAAACGTATCTTAATCACGACTATTGAGGTATGATTGGAATTTTGTATAGATTTGATACTTTTTTAAAAACATTTACAAATTCAATATATTATTAAATTTAAAACAGCTTCTTCCTTTGATTCCATTCGATAAATGGAAGTCTAAATTTAATAAAATCTGATATCGATCAATTTCATTTATTGCATATTAAAATATGAGCTTCTTCCTAAGCTCTATAAGACCTAAATAACAACAAAAGCGTACAAGCTTAGTTTGAAGGTTAGGTTCATTAATAATTTGGAGCATAGAGTGATAACAGAAGAAGAAGGATCCTCTTAGGTCATGATATTGACCATTCAACCATTCATTGAAAGCATTCAAGATGCGGCTTATGCTGAAGCGATTGACTGTTTCATTTGGAAAGCCAATAAAACATTTTCAACGGCCCCGTTTTGCAGATTATGGTGTTACTTTTTATGGCTCCCATTGCGTTTAATTATTATAATTGTCGACCATGTCAAAGTATAGCAAATTTCATTCGCAATAAGTCAGTTTCGCCAAAGCATGTAGGGCTTTGACCTCAGGCGACAAAGCACGCACGCTTTAATGTTAAACATTAAATCGTAACAATTCCGGTGTGCTTCATGAAAACGCTCGCCATATTTTTAGAAAATGATCGCAATACATGAATAAATAGTTCTACGATTTCCTATGATAATTCGTGCGGTTTGCATCGCATTTCCGTCATTTTGCCGAGTGATACGCGGGGTATAAACAAGGAAAGGATGGTACTAGCAATTTTGCATTTAGTCTCTCAATCAGAGCATATAGCACGGTAGCGAGCTGGTTCCAGCTGGTACTGGTACTCGACCAACTTCTAAGAGACTATCGAGCTCCTAATCAGATATTGAGAACCTTTTTATGTGTAAGGAGCCATTGGCGGAATTTCAAGTGGCTCAGATCCAAGCCATGAGTACGCCATCAAAGATGGCGAAATTCTCTCATACGGTTCTCATATGAATCATGCACTTCTGGGTAAATAATTGAATGTATTATGAGAAAATCACTTGAAATGAAATTTTGTATTACTCATAATTCGCGTACTTGAGTCCGATTAAAGCGATATTTGGGGTGTTACTTTTTCGCGAAATGACTTTATTGCCTTTATGCATGTATTTATATAATTTCTGTGGCATCCTGTATGAATATATTCATATCCATATAGTAATCTTGTAAGTTTGTTACGAAAAAAGAGAAAGCAATTCTCATGCATGTGTGATTTGCTTAAGTATGTTATGTATCGCTTCAGTTAACAAGGAAAATAAATCAACCTATAATATATTTGATCATAGATTTTAAATTGAATATTTATGCATATATAATTTTTTTTTTCAATTTCAGAAGAGTGTTTTATTAATTTCTTCTTTTTCTTATTAGGGTGACGTGTACTAATTAACATTGTTAGGGATATATTTGATTAAAATAGGATTATCATCAACATCGTCTCATTAATATTCACTCATAGGAAAGGGTTACATCCATTCTGTCTGTATTATACACCCGCCTCTTCATACACTCAATATTGAAGGCAACGCGATTTTAGAACTATTTGTGAGCCCTCACCTAGGGCAGAACACCGGGGTGAGGTCATTGAATGCTAAAGCAAAAAGACCAGACGCTTAAAAAATGTATCTCAACATCGCTCCTATATATTAAGTTGTTCCATAAGTTTCTTTCGCAAATGAACACAGATCTAATCATAGCCATGGTCGAAGAAAACCCGCGATATACTGTTCGCGAAATAGCTAATAAGCTAGAAATTCCACAAAAATTCGTCCATAATCATCTGATAAAATTGGGCTACATCAATCGTTCAGATGTGTGACTTTCTCATGAACTGACTGACTCAAATAATCTTCAGCGTATTTTAACATGCGATCTTCTTCTCCAACGACATAATAGCCAACCTTCTTTGAAGAGACTTGTCACTGGAGATGAATGTTGGATACTCTATGAGAATATCCAACGTAAACGGTCTTGGACCAAGGGTACAGAAGCTTTAACTGTAGCTAAACCTGGCCTTCATCCAAAAAAAGTTTTGCTATGCATTTGGTGGGACTGAAAGGGTGTAGTTTATTATGAGCTACTTCAGCAAGGTAAAACGATCAATTCAACAAAATATTGTTTCCAACTAGACAATCTAAAGGATGCAATTGCCAGAAAACGGCCAGAATTAGCGAACAGACGAGGCGTTGTTTTTCATCACGATAACGCCAAGCTCGTCAGAAATAAATTATTATCATTTGACTGGGATGTTTTACCTCATTCTTCATACTCTCCGGACATTGCTCCTTCATATTATTATTTATTTCTTTCATTGGAAAATTCTTTACGTGGTAAAAATTTTAATTCAAAAAATGATATAAAAATGTACTTTGATCAATATTTTGCCAACAAACCTGGAAAATTTTGGCAAGAAGGCATCATGAGACTTCTGGAGAGCTGGAGAAAGATAATAGAACAGAATGGATCATATATCATTTAATAAATTTTGATGTAACACAAATTATTGTTTATTTTTTTCTTAATATGAAAAAGAAAGAAACTTATGGAGCATCCTAATATATATAATAGTATATAGCTAAAGAAGATGATAGGGTAAGAATATTTAATCTCTGTGAGTAAGTGACAAAGGTATTATTACTTGTATTTGAAAAAACGATTTAGAATAACACCAACATTGAGCTACAATTATCAACAATCATGTTTGATTAAAGTGCACGTCTACTTATCACTTGGGCCAACGAGTGACCATGAAAAGTAAAATATCGGCTTCGGTCATGATTTGAACCGCAATGCTCGCCAAATATCTCATTCCACCCTTATTTTTGAACTAGATAAATTAAATTTATAAAATATGTCATTAAGAACATTTCTAAATACACCCGATCCTCTTTTTGCTCAAGGGATCCATTACAAAGATTACAGCGCAATAAAACATCGTGTAACAGGTTCTATTGCTTTAAATCAAATCAAAATATGAAATTCTTAGAAACAAATAAATTATATTTAGGTGTCCAAAAAAATATTTTTAAATAGGTAACAATCCAAAATAAAGTGATCGGATGTAATTGATGTTTTTTTGTATTATGAAGTAAACCAAAATTATTGCTATAATCCATTTTTTCACAGTCTAGATTTGAACCCGATCTATTAAAATAAAAGTCCATGAATTCCACTATGCCAGCTCTCGGCCCATTATTAATTTAAGGGGTTGTAATTCTTACGTTTCCCATAAAAATCCTTCTGTTATGCACTGTTAACAGCAAAAAATATGAAGGATGTTCATTACAGGAAGAGTCATAAATTTTACTTCTGTTCTTGATGCATCGGTAACCGAAGTTATATAAAAAATATAGGTCTAGATTAATTACTGCAGACCTTTTTTTATGGCATCGTAAATGTCTTATTCTGATGCTAATCATCAGTGTATATAAGGGGAACAATTATTTCTTTAATTAGCGTGTAAATTGGTAGTTAAAAGATGTATTATTTTACATCTACCATACCGACAAAATATACGAATCGACCTTTGTATGCGCCAAAAATATCTTGTAGTATGAGAAAAAGGCTTCATATTTTCATTCGGAATCAAAATGGCAGGAATCCCTTCGGAGTTATTCGCCGCAAAAATAGTAGACGCACAAAAAACTACGGTATGTAGTTCTTGCAAAGCTTCATTCACGACAGATTGGTTTCCTGTTCATTTTGCATGCAGAAATTCATAAAGAAGAAACAAAAAAGGGAAGAAAGGCACGCCTTAAGGACACCGTCGTGGGCCTCGCCGCACAAAGGACAGAAATGGCGGAAAAAAGCAAAATAAAATCGCGCAAAAAAAGGAAGAGGAAATAATAATAATGCCATGTGTTCCCCGAGGTTTTCGCTGAATGCAGTAAGTAGTCCAAAAAACCTCTTCACTTCCGCAGGATGCCCTCAAAAAATCATCCCGGCCGTGATATTGTAATCAACAAGGCAACATCTGTTCAGGAAGAAGCGGAATCGAGGGTCTCTCGTTTTCTGGCGGTGGACAAGTAAAACGTCAACAATGGTCAGGTTAAAGCAAAATCAATGCCTCCTTGTGAAATCAATATTCGCAGAATCCTTGCACGAAAATAAAAAACAACATCCTTTATACTCATAAAATCACAACAAAGCCATGTGTTCCAGAAGTCCTTGAGGTGAGATGCATTTAATTCCATTAAAATAATACACATATTTTTTTTATAGACAATTCTAATTCAATATCGAGAATTAAAGCGTGTCTCACAATGAAATGCATTTTAATCTATATTTGATAAACAAGATGACTGTTTGCACTATTTTAACTTTTAAAATATTATATGAGCCAAAAACATACAAACCTTGTGTATATACAATGCATTTCGCTTAATTGAGCCAAATTGCTGCTTAATTGATGCAATAAAAAACATGATGAATAACGAACAAAATTCAGAATAACAAGAACAGAAGCAATAACAAGAACCCATTTATTCTAAAGCTCAATTAAATCGCTTCAATTTGAATGTGAATTTTTAATGTCTATTTAAATGATTTCTGAAACGTTATTTTTTGACACTGAATTTATCGCTGAGGTGTTAAATATGCTATATTAGGTGTACCGGAAAGTAATCAATATTTTGAGATTTACCCTACCCAATCATAAATTATCAAAAAAATCAGCACAAGGGGGTGGGATTAAGATACAAATATATAATACATTATTTTTTTTTTTAATATTTGGGATGTTGGATGACCACATTTTTTGAGATGGTTAGTTTATGAATTAAATATATTGAGAGCGTTTTCCACGTACTGGTGGCATCAACGTAAAAGCTCCTCGGCGGCGTGGTAAACATTTTAATTTAACAGCATCAAAGGATTGAAGTCTTTTCACGTTCGATCCACGGTGCATTCCTCTCAACTTAAAGAAGATGAATGTGGTGGTATAAGTGCATTTTTTTGTTATTCATGAATGGATTTCTACTGCACATGAATGCCATTCTTTTCTCAAAGGCATATTACATATCATCACGCTACATCCTGTTCGGGGTAAGATATTTGGCGTGGAGAACACACAAGCGATGACCTTATAACCTTTGGAAAATGGCGTTCAATTAATAAGATCGTTTTATCGCAGGTTTCTCATTAGGTTATATCGCACTGATTAAAACGTCGGTCGTAAATGCCGATCCATCGGCATTTAACGATTGTTTAGTTTTTATTTTAGAAATTTTAGTATGTTATGTAAGCCGTATGGGTGCTCGTTAAAATTAGAGTCGTTTCGGAAATATTTTTAGGCGTGATAATTAATAGGAAAGAGAAGTTGATGATGTTATACGCTTGAATAAGTGCACATCATTAATTTAATTCGTTCTTCCATTCCGTTACACTTCCGAGCTTTTCGTTGCAGAACACTCCTCTTCTTCAGTGTCACGTTATTCAACATATTGTATCTTACTCGTGTTACTTTGTTATGAACCCCAAACTCTGTAGTATTTAAATATATATTTTTTTAAATATAAAAGATATGAGCTTGTAAAATTTTGTCAAATATACCCTTAGGTCCTCATATAACACGATGATGTGCTTCCACGAAAGCAACGTGTAATATAAATTCGTGTTATATGAGAGACAAATTTTATACAAAATATCCAAATACATTTATAAAAATATTTTAATAACGTGGATAGACTAAAATCCAATACATGAATTGTCACGATCGCGTACTAGTTAGGTAGTGCGGGGATAAGACTAAAATGTAAATGTTATTTATTGCCTTCTATCATTTTAACCCTTGCACTCGAGAGGTGACTCTCACTCACCATATGATGGCGACTCTCAATCGCCACTCGATTTGATGCTAGAAACTCGATGCATGATAATAACTGTTCCTTTGAAGCAGATCCCTACGCTCTTCTGTATAATCATTATGAAGTGTAACATGACACCCCTTCAAATACATATAAGATCTTATCTGAAATTAGATCGCAACCACGAACCGGACTCCATGTTCGGCACTAGTTCGAATTTGACAGTCATAGAAGAAAGACTACTGAGTGTTTGATCCCTATAAGCATTTATCAGGAGTTAGGAAGGATTGCAAAGCCTGTTCTCAAAGAAATAAAGCCGGCAAAAAACATCAAACCATATATTATTGTAATAAATGCCGAAAAACCGGGCATGCGTCTTGGCACTAATATTTAAGAAATTATATCCATAAATGTGTAATAATATATAAAATGTTAAAATATAAAAGTTTTATATATTAATTAGTGTGTGTAGTGATTTTAAGTAAGGAGTAAGAAATTCATCAAAAGTGCTGCGAAACGTCTCGAGTCTGCCGCGCGAAAAATGGTCTCGAGTGCAAAGGGTTAAAATATCCAAATATAAACTTTTTATACATTTTTTTTGTGTGATAGATGCGTTCCGCGGAAAATCGCACAAAAAAAGCTAAGACTTATTAAAAAAAAGTGAAGATATGTTCCATGGATAACGCTAAAACGCTGGAAAACGCTATATGAAATATATCCAAAATCGCACAAAAAAAGTTAATAAAAAAAGGGCCTTGACTGAATTTTAATTGAATTGAATTTTAAAGGCCGTTTTAATTTTTTTTTAGTAGTTAAAAAATATTTTTTTGACAAAATCTGGTAGGAATAATAGAAGATTATATAGAAAAGATTCGTACCCAGTTTGAAGTAAATTAATTAACAGGTCGCCGCACTACAAAAATAACTATAACTCCGTAAGTATTTGGAATTTTGGAAATTTCTTTTGAGAATTTTTAAAAGCCGAAACATTGGAAGCCAAAAAATATTTTTTAAAAAAAATCTAAACCAGAATAAAGGGCGTGGTCATAATTCAACGATAGCAGATGCAATATGATTTACGCGGTCCCAAATTATATTTTTTTCCAAATTTCGGTTAATGTTGATGATTTATTTCATATTTTATCCAAAATATCTCGATACGTGCTCTTTATGAAATTAAAAAAATATATATATATTGCTTTAAAAAAGCCGCATAACTTCGAAATCGCACAAAAAAAGTCGCACAAAAAAATATTTGAGTGTACTTTTTTATGACTATATATTAATATTATTTGAGAACATTAATGCGCAACTTAAAAACATTTGAGAGGCGCCGATCACGTAACCATCCCCTCAACTCATGTCACGAGAGCAACTAATCAAGTGCAAACAGGCGGAAATGAAAAACATTTTTTTTAATAAGTAATACATGCATGTTGTTCATTAATTACTTGAAAATAGTAATAATGTTAAAAAAATACACAAAAGCTCAACTTCATTATCAGGCACGCAAAGTATTGCTTTTCGAAACGAGTAATACAATTCTGAGCGCCATTGTAAATTTTCGATGAAAATTGATCTCGCCGTTATTTATATTACAATAGTATGACCATCCATCATTCTGGCGTCTGCGACATATTTGAGGGTCTTCAAGTGGACATCGTCGAATAAATATGATCGTTTAAACTTTCGCCCCCGGAAATTAATGTTTCCTTTTAAATTGGGACATTTATTATGAAATAAACATTTCACTTTGCATAATGACCTAAGTCCGTTTTGGTGTTAGGGACCGGAAGTACCATTTATAAAAGGTCACGCTAGGGGGGCGGTCAGTTCCTACTCAAATTCCAAGTTCAAAGTCAGCCAAGAATGCAAGAAAAGAAAGACGGAACCATAACAGTCAAATGCGACAAAAGGAGATGCACGCCCTCTTCTTGTACGCCAAACCGTTTATAAGATCTTAAATTGATATATTTATTTTTTGTACGCATATTTAGATTGCAAATTTATGTTTCGATATTAGAGGAACACAACGTGTCTCGGCATATGTTTAATTTACTTTGTTTCCTACGTACGACTCATTTCCCGATTATCTCCACATCCGAAACATCTGCACCTTTAGCAGATGCTTTTTGTTGCAGCCTCTCATCACTGGCTGCATTGTGCTAGTGTCTGGTGCATCTACAATGCACATTGTTTCACAAAAACCTATGCATTCATCGTTTAACTGTAAATTACGGAATTCTGTGTGCCGCAATGCCGTATTGCATTCAATTGGAACCCAAATGCACCCGATGGATTGTCAAATGGTGCAGCTGATGGATGTGTTAAACACCCATATGACATGCAGCACTTATGCGTGTTTCTATAAATCAAAAATGAAGCCTCTTACCTGCACACAGAGGTGGTAAAATAATGGCACACGACACTTGGAATCAGTCCACAATTGGCATACTTATTAATATACAATTGTTTCAAATCTGATAGCAATACAAGTTCATATAATTTTATTAATAATATCGTATCATCATCAAATAGTATCTTTGAGAAGTTCAAGATAAATTTGTTCATGAAAAAACTGTTGGGAATTTCTTGATTCTGGAAATTATTGTCAATAAATTTGACATATGAAAACATAGCGTACATATATTTTTTTTAAAAATCATAGGATAAATATATGATTTCCTGATAATTAAGGCTAAATATCAAAATTTATATTTCCTGGTTCTAAAAATGATATTCTGAAAAAGTATAATAATTAGAGATTTTTATAGTGTATAAATTAGGTCGCTAAGTTATTAAAAGCTCAATTATCATATTTACAAATTTATATGCAAAATCGTCCGATTTAAATGCATTATGCGATATTTTGCTCCCCTCAGCGTATAGAATTTGCATAGCGCAAAAGTTCATTACCCCTGGACGAGATAAGAAGCAAAGGGTTAAGCATATGCAACTATGCGAATGCATCATCACATTGCGTTTATTTTGAATGGAAAAATATGCATCTGCAATTTTAGCATGTTTTCGACAATTATGAGAGCGGCATTTCAATTGCCGGGCGGCAAATTTTGCATTCGTTTCAGATTTTGCTCCGAAAAATGAGCAATTCGAAGTGAATTTTATGCAACGGTGATGCTTAAATTATTCGTAAATGAATATGTACGACAATGTCCGTATTTAAAATTCAGGGTTGAAAGTGATAGGGGTCAGTGTGAAGGGATTATTAAGACACCTGCCCCGAAGATATATGAGGTAGAATGGAGGAGCTTACGAGCTTGAATACGGACAACGACCAAAATTCTTAATAAATTTCCATGAAAAACCACCCTGTTTGTTTCAAATTTGATTGATGAATCATTCATTATCAATCCTATAAATAATTATTAAATGATTGTGTAAAAGTTATAGAGAAACGACGCAAAATTATATTGCTAATGTCAAAGCTTCTTAAGGTCCTTAGCTTATTAAATCATCATCATCACAGTGCAGCCACAAACAGTTCACTGCAGAGCTATGGGCCTCTTCAATATCCATTTACAGGAAGGGGTTACAGCCATCTCGTCTGTATCATACATTCACCTCCCCATTCGCTCGATATTGAAGGTACTACCGAGTTTTATTTCGAACCCAATGGATATCCTAAATGAACATATTGACGAACGCTTTCGCGACCATCTCGATTGGGAGTGTGGGAGGTCTATAAAGACTGAGTAGTTTTCTTAGGGAGACGGTGGAAAACTACTCTAGACGATCTAAAAGCTATAGGGTTGTACATTTAACTTGTTGCTCGTTAACAGAAGGAGTTTTCATAGCAAATTCTTATAGTGATAAGTTAATTAGGTTAAAGGAAAGCCTTCAAAAAATCAGATAATCTTTTGGCTATAGTGAACAAATATAACCCTCCTGTTTTTAAATTTGAATGAGAAGTTTTTCCCCGTTGAGACTTTTTACAAGGTGTGGCGTTATCAAATGGTTTCTCTTTCTTATTCCTTTAAAAACAAGTTCTATTGATTCAAATATTGCCTGTTTGGCAAAAAGGTCATAGAGTCATATTTTTAAAAAAATGAAAATGGTCATAAAAATGCATATATTGAATATTAAATGAGGTAAAAAAAGCAGAAGCAAAAGGAAGTTTTTCCAGTAATGACAAATGCTATTGGCATTGATGATACTATACATAGTATTTTTAAATGTATACCAACACTTCATATATTTATTCCTCTTATCAAATGCAAGCAAATGTTATATTTATCTAAAAGGCACGTGCTAAATTTATAGTGCCGTAGAATTTTATTACTTCACATCAACAATGCAAAACCTTCATAGGTTATTCAAATATACCCGAACAGTTATGCTTTTATTACATGCATTATACATTTAGAAAATAAATATTTGTTTTGTAATAGAATGCTGCAGCTCTTTTGCAGGATTAAATGCACGGAATTCATTTAAAAGTGCAGTAAAAAGAAATTGTCATTGAACTCTGTTACGCGATGTCTTCAGCGAAGTGCGCCGAACTCTCACAGCAAAAAGAACACCCGCCGACCGTTAAAGTGTTGATAAGTTACAGAGCTATTTTTTTGTAATATAAAATGCCATCTTGCAAACAATCGCCATTTAATCTACTTTCTGATCGCATACATTTCCATCACAATGAGGAAATTTGATGAGCAATAATTAACCATGGTTAATCGCAAGTCACGCTTGATTCTCAGCGCGCTCCTGCTAATAATATCAACTTGGGTTCTCATTATTTTGAAGGTGTCTGTCGTCACACTTTGTTTCACAATCACTAAAACCGGCATAAAAACAATACACAATCATTATTTCATTTTATCAATTATTTAGTATGTATTTAGCATATCCAAGATACGCGAACATCATCCAGCTCTTAGATACATTTACAATTTATTCTCGCATAAAACAATTAGGTTGCTAAAAATGCCTTGTTATACAATACAAAGCACTAGGATAGAAAGTGGGTTGAATTTCAAAAACATAAAAACTATATAATTTTCATACTATACCTAAGAAAAATATGTTCAATTAAACAATGATGATCAAATACATTATCATAGTATTGCATAAGTTTAGCTTTGTAATCACTACTAATCACCATGAAGCGAGAATGAAAATTAATTTTCAGATAATTTTTCAGCAGCATCTCGAGTTCTATACTTTATTTTTTTTTATATATATTATATTCTGGTCTACATAAATATGTGAAAATTTGAAGGTTTGCTGAAATTATAAAACTATATGCTTTATACCAAACATATAATCTATCCATAAAAGGAATTTATAGAGGATATGTGTTATTAAAAATGTCATGAAATAATTACGAGTACAAATAGGACCGAATATTTAAGACCATCACTTAATTGATTATTGGGTCAAGTCCACACATTTTTCTATATTTTTAGGGATAAAATATTTAAAAACTACATATTTTTCATTTGTATTATCGATCATTTTGAATTTTAAATAATCCTAAATGAAATTTCAACAGAGCTATTTTAGTTAGTTCCTTATTTCATTAATAATCCTCAAGTATCCCTCAACAATCATATCGTTAAATTTTCCACTATTTAAAATTGACTGTATGGACATTAATTATGTATTTGCTTTTACAGCCTAACCCTCATGCAGTGATTAAAGCTCGAGCTTAAATTCTTCAAATTTTACGAGTATGCTGGATATATAAATTTGGAAGCGATGCTGAGATCTCTTTTTCTGAATGGATGTTGAAGTGGTCCTAATCTTACAGTGGACTTCCTGTCTTACAGTGGGAGATAATATTTAATAATTAGTTAAAAAGATCTTTCTTGCGTCTTTAATGGACCATTGCCGACCACTTTAGTTGACATGGCTTTCAAAGCTTTTGCGTGTTTCAAATATGACATTTTCAAGTATATTTCCTGTAGATTTTAACCCAGCATGAGTGTTATTGTTGTTGCTATAACGTTATGGTAATATTACATGATGTACTATTAGTTAAACGATCTATTTTCAATCAAATAATCAATAATTAATCAAAAAACTTAATTATAGCATTCAAGTAAATAAGCTTTAAGACATGCTAGTGTGCTTGTGCTTTTAATAAAGGTTTAACCCTTTTAGTATTTGCAAGTTTAAGCATTTTAAAGAATTTGTAACAAAATGAATGTTGAAATTAAACAATTTTATTAAATTAATTGATAGCTCCATGAAGCGTTACCTGCTACAAAATAATTGATTATTATAGCTTATTATCAGCCTAATCGTATTGAAGCCATATATTCATTGACCTAGGCACTAATGTGCGTCCCTGCACGACTTTATTAATCACCTCAGCATTTACTTTTTTAAACCCAGGAAATCAGGGTAAACCTGGATTGAGACTTTGATCAGATTTGTTCTCAGTGAGCAGAGTGGATTCTTTCAGCATTCAAAATGTATGTCGAGATGATGTATACAGGTATGAGTGCTGCCAAATATGCATTTCTTAATGTTGCCAAGAATTCAGTCTCAGGATAGCGGTACTCCCAATTCATGAGTTTCATATTATTAACATGTAAGGATCCGTATCTGATGCATCATGAGCTGTTTCCTAAGCTCCTAACAAAGGTCACGAGACGGTCACGTCCTCCAACTCTGCCGGTTCAGCTTTGCTGGGAGCAGTTTACCATACAACTGAAGATGCAAGCGCCATCACGATTTTTAACATCAGTGCACAAAGGCTGCCGGTGAGCGTATCGTTGAACCATTTAAATTTATTTTTGCCTGATTCGATCTTAACAACCGCTATCCCAATTTCGTTGAACGATTATGACTTAAACGGACAATCTCCGATGATCTATATGCGCTTAAAGGCGATTGCGTTCCCACCGCGAAACGTGCAGACGGCAAAAATGTTATCGCCGTATCCTTGGAGCGAGCTTAGAATTTACGAAGAAGTCAGATCCCGAAGCAGGTGGCTGTTGTTCTTAAAATGTCTTAGGCAATGACCAGGCAGCATTGGGTGCATTCATTTCGCATTCATATGCAACACACGGCATGGAAATTGAATTTTATTTGAAGTATGAAATGCAATCAGGTCCCCGTGAACGT
Organism: Stenopsyche tienmushanensis; assembly: GCA_008973525.1. Lineage (NCBI taxonomy): Eukaryota > Metazoa > Arthropoda > Insecta > Trichoptera > Stenopsychidae > Stenopsyche > Stenopsyche tienmushanensis. The sequence goes on along the minus strand of WACJ01000111.1, from coordinate 7,305 downwards.
AGCTGCATTCTTCATCATCAGCTCGGCCAGCCCGAGTTTGTTAAGAAAGCGTGGCGCGAAATGCGGACACCGCGGCAATTTTAGTTCCCTCATTGTTAATTACAATTTGTAATCGCAGCATACATGTCACTTACAACAGACAAATGACTGATGTTCTACCACTGAACGATTTGAAATATTTTAAATTTCAATGCTGAAATAAAGAAATAAACCGAGTCGACGAAATAAAACTGCAAAGATCACGAATGCTACATTTGTCCTGTACTTTAAATCGTCCACGTATTCTTCCCACAACGCATGAAGAATACTTAAATAAACAAGAAATACCAACCTTGAGACAATTTTTTTGATATCATACGAATTTACTTTGTATAGGTATTTTGATACAAAGTAATACTGCACAACGATCGTCCCGGTCATATTTACATTGAAATCACGATCTATTGTTGGCGGACCTGCTATAAGTGCCAAAAATGTTCATATAAAACTCATCAATATTTATCATTTAACATTTTCTCATATTGAACCTTCAAATTCCTATATAAAATATGAAATTAATTAATGATAATTTTAAACGATTCCTTCATAACTTTTTTATTAAGTAACATTGACTTTATATATTTGCTACTATTATTTAACAACAATGTTTTTTAATGACAACTATAACAAAAGGATCTATCTATATTAGTCTATTTATAAAAGGGTTAATCTTGTATACTTTATACACATTAGTCTGATAAATAAGATTTTTCAAACTAGACCAGAAAATCTACTAAGTACATCCTAATCGTATAAGAATGTTTAATTTCTATTTATAGCAGCGGTTCTTAAACTGGAGTCCGTGAAGATATAAAAAAAACCATTTATTTATACTTGAACTCGACATTTTCGAAGAAGATCTATTTTGGACAATATTTGACCAAAAAATGTTTGTTTGTTTGAAAAATTAAATCTCATGAATTACATAAATTATTGAGATAGGTAAAGGATTGGGATGAGGTCTGCCAAAAATAAATTTGTTCGAGAGAGGGTCCACAAAAAAAAATTGCTCGATAGGAAGTCCATGGACAACTTAAGTTTATGAGTCACTTGTCTAAAGCATGGATTCCAAATCTAGGGGTAATTACCCTTATAGGGATAAAACAGCTATTCTGCGGGGGTAATAATGCTGGTAAATTTTGGTATGTAGGTAATAGAACGAAAGACCAGCGCCACATGGCTAGGCATACATTTTAAAGGGGGAGGTTAAATAAGTTTCCCTGATAGGCCATAAAGGTAACAATACTGAAAAGGTTAGGAACCGCTGGTTTAAAGGCTTTTAATGATACTAAAATTCTATATATTGTAGTAATATAATCATTAAATATAATATATATTCTTAGAATGATGTTCTACATATTAGGGAACTACGATTTCCTCAGAAGATACTCAATGTTTGCATATCAAATTTATTAGGAAATCAGGGACACTCGATAAAAGATAATCAATGATGATCCCTATATTCGAACTTCCAAATATATTGGTATGGTAATATTTATTAGAACATACAAATTTAAAGTTTATTAAATATTTATGATTATCACAAATTCTAAAAACACTCTCATTAATCAAATTTTTAAACTACATAGTATATAGAGATTTCTAATATACACATTAAACAGTTTAAATTATAATTTTGCAAATAAGATGAGATTTAGATGGGAGATAATGAATAAGTGTGTAGCAAAACTATCAGAATTTTAAAATGAATTAAAGTTGCAATTCAATAACTCATAGGTAGCCCTGCCCGATTTTGAGTATAAATTAAATCAGCAATTCATTTCAATTTTTTACAATCATCTTCAGACACAATTAGTTTCATATTTGTATTTAAAACATGCAATATAAAAGCCAAAAACAGGCAATTTCGATTTTGTAATAAACCCATTTGTCTTCTTCTTGAGGTATTATATTCGTCATCGAATGAAGATGATTTCAATAGAAAGATTTTTTCATTTGGTGGCTTTTCATTGCTTTACATATAGGGTTGAGTTTCATTAGAATTATTTAAATCGGAATTAGTAGGAGGCGATCTATGAGTGAATAGCGAAAAATCATGATTTTCAGATGATATTTTAATTAATCTTGCACGAATTTATCAATTGCTGCATCAAATCAGGATAAACCTGAATCGAAAAAGTGAACATATTTTACATAATCTAGATTAGGATTATCATAACAAAAGTCCAGGAATTAGCTTATTGTAGCAACACTTGATTCCTAATAACTTTGTTCAAGTTTTTCGTGTTTAATAAATTGGAAAAATATTTTTTTGTATATTTTGAGAATCTTTGAGCCAATTAGAATTCGCCGGTTGGGAAAATCGTTACAAATGTTACGATTGTATAAAATTATGAAAGTGTGTGATGTGATGATTACTTTTCGGTTATGATTGCTAGAAATTAGTGAAGGTGTACACGTTCTAAGATTTCAGCGATTCGACAAGAAAGAAGAACATTTTCATCATATCCAATGTAAAATTAAAACGAAAGAAACTAGTCTATAATGTTGTTGGGATACCTGTGCATTCCATTCTGCCATGTTCCTCTAATTAGGAAAAGAGTGTCGTGACTAGTTGCTCATCCATCAATTAGCTTGCCATTGTTATGTATGGTCGCACAATTAGTTTCACTCAAAACAAACAACTCTTGAGAAGGTAATGAACCAACTGCGCATATTCGTTGATATTGTATCAATTTTTTCATGTTGTTTAATGCAATTTTTAATTCATAAATGCTAAGTTATCCATGATGTACATCCGCATGATACGTTGGACGCCTTTCCTCCATCGCATGAAACCGCTAGGAGTCAAATAGAAAGGATTGCAATTGCGAAGAAATGTTACCGAAAATAAATTAAATCAATTACAAACGATGAATCCGAAGTATGTAGGAAACGAATTAAATCAGTTTCATCATTCGTGCATATTCTCGTGCACAAATGCACGAACACATGCACACGGCGCGATGCAATATCTCATTGTGATGTCTCAACTGTTCTTCATTACAAATATCAAATTTCTAGCATTTGAATAATGGAATTGCGTAAAGATCCACACACATATCAACACACATTATCCAACATCGTATTATCTAATAATGAATGAAGTTTTCCGCGATGTCTTTCGATGGCATCTGGTCTATTTTCCAGTTGCAGATATGTCCGAAATGTAGTATTTCTTGAGCTAAAACATCTCAAATGATTAACGATTTTTTGCGATAAAAAAGTGTTGGCAATGTATTTTGATCTTGTGATTCCCAAGATACAATGAGCTGATTCCTAGACTATTATTATAAAAGTTTGGGTGCAGATCTGAATTGCGAGAAAATTTTGGCAAATCGACAATGACAATAAAATCGCGAAGGGTCGTCTATGAATGACTGAATTTACAATTATCATTAAAATTTCATTTTGAAATAGTATTGAAAATCTCTTATAAAGATCACTTATATCCAATAATAGATATGACGCTTTCTAATATGTTTTCAGCGTTTATAAAAACAGCTTTGCAGCTAGTCAAAATGCTGAAAAATGAATTAGAACTATATTATCGTGCAAAATTTATATGCAAGATGATATACCCATAAGTCTAAGTGGCTTTCTATCAAAAATATTTTTAAAAAATTATAGTAGAAAATGTTTCAATTTTGTGAGCATTTTGTATTGCTTTATAGCCTTGTTTTGCATGTTTGCAAGAATGTGTTTCTCTTGCAGATAAGATATTTAACTGTTAATGCGCCATATTATTTTAAAATTCTCGTGCTTTTTGGCACTGTTAGAATTATCTGAATGAAAAATGTACTTATACCGGCGCGATAAAACGAAGAAAACAATGAACATCCGCCGAAATTGGGTTATCTCAAAATTGACCCAAAAGCTAAGAGTTGGAAGAGCTTTATGCCGAGCTCTCATTAGCCTTATCTCCGGTACATTGGTTCATTTAACATATACAATAGTCGGCATCGGTTTGAAGCGTACTAATTAAAGTCGTCATTTATGCTTTGCTGGCATTTGTCGACGATGAAGTTGTTGGAAGGTGTGCGACAGGCCACCCGAGGATTGCGTGGTTTTAATGAGCTGCAACCTCTAATTAATTTGGAGCAGAGGATGCTCTTTCGTGCAGCAAAGATGCCTTCATTACCAGAACATTGCTGCACAATGCACCGCGGGGACCACTCATTTGTATGTAAATAATCTGTGAAAGAAACGATTAAGAGATACTTTATTGCCTAGATCGGTCGATAGAACTTAAAGTAATTTGCGATATCAGGAAAGAGGCGTCACGAACATCTTCATCGTCGGCTCCTGCACTTCTTTTGAAGGCGAATTTTCATACAAACATAAATTATTCGCTAAGTGTGTGAAGACTCCTCGCTGATGTGCGTTTTAGATATGACCGCCTGTTGAAGTCTCTTAACGTATCGTTTTATTTTATTCAGGAAGATTCGCGCCGGATGCATTTCTATATGATCTTTTAAAGCATAGAAAACACATTTTAAAAGCATTTCATAGAAAAATATCACTAAAAAAATTTGCAATTTCACAGTAGCAAACCACTAGTATATCCACCATCAAACAACTTTTCATCGAAAATGTTATGATTGAAGATTGATACGCTAAGTAAGAATTGCAAAAAATATCAAAAGCTTGTGAATCAAGTCTTGTATTTAAAAATTACATTCCTATCCAAGGCAGGGCTATAATTTACGCCATGGAAAATTTAAAGAATGATAATCTATCCATTAGCATAGATACAGTGACAAATAAATACATTTCATCAACCAATATGTCAACCGATTGCTATTTACAAATCCAGGGTTTGAAGCAAAATTTCGATTTAGAAGTACTGCATGCTTTTTATTGATCTCACACTCTTCACAATATTGATCAATTTATTTTTATTGGCAGCAGTATTTGGAAAGCGTAAAAAGAAGATCGAATGTATAACATTTTTTTGTTATTAAATTACCTTTTGATGATTTATGTATTAAAATTGCATATAACTGGAATAAAAGGACGATCTAGACATGTGATCAATCTGCATACCATTTGAAGAACCCAGATTTTCTTTTGATTTATCCTTAAATACGTATTTAAGATACTATGACTGGACCTTTGTCTTTTTATACGTATATAATTATGTACTAACTCTTTAAATATCAATAATTCTATACAATATAAAATCTATTTGATGTCAAACGATGCTTAGAATATAAATTCTGTGTTTCTTCCATCTATTTTTGGCTTTCCTTATTATTTTATGCTTTGGTACTAAATATAATGCAGATGTTAGCCTAAATTTAGCCCAGAAATAGCTGTCGAAATGTCTATTGTTTGATCGAATTTGATGCAAGAAATTCTAAAAAGCAGTCCGCCCCTCGCAAACATGGAAGCATTTATCGCATTATAAATAGGAGTTTTAGAAAAATGATTCTCATTTTAAACGGACGTTTAGTATGATGTTAGACTTCCAAATTGATGATGTTGTTATTAAGCAATGGTGGATTGATCGATAGGAAGTTGGCAGGAAGGCGCCCAGGGCGGGGAACGTGTCAAACATCTGCATTTGCTGTAAATTTGGTCTAAAGATAAGGATTAAATTGTTATGTTATGTTGGTAAGTGTCAAAATGGAGCGTGGCATTTGGAGAAGGGTGCCGTTTAACAATGTGTTAAATATTATTTTTATACGAGTGATAAAATCATCTGCATCGTATCCATACGATGACTTAGCAATGGATTATAAAAATATGTATTTATTGAATTCAATGGCTTAAAACTATTTTTTAAATACATTTTTAATGATCGATCGATCATGCATAGTTTTGGGTTAAATGGCAAAAGTTATAGACAACCCTCATATAGCACGACATTCATATAATACGATTTCGATTTGTAATTTAATTTAGTAATTTCAATATTTGGACTATAGAATAAACAGGGTATTATTTATAGCTTTAACATTCAATATATGATAGAAAATCATATAAACATGTTGTAAATCCTATAGAAATTATAGTCGAACTAGCTGAAAACGAATGCCATCTATAATAACCAAAAATTCAGAAGACGAATATGGATGGAAATACTGAAATTATTAATCATTTTACTTTAAGTATAAGAAAAGTTCTTAATTTAGTCGATCTATTGGAGTTATATTTTTTATATAAAGAATCGCATAATACGTCATTTTTTAAATATCTAACAACGCGCTGTACGCGGATTACCTGTATTTATTTAGAATTTTCAATGTAAAGGAAGTAAAATTTAGGTATTCTTTATACAAACAATGTGACATTTAAAGCCATTGATGATTATAAAAGCTTAAAAAGGTCCTTGAACAATCTTTTCAATACACGGTGTATAAAAGGATTTCAAAGATAGCATAAGTACAGAGTGTTTATACGTCCATTATTCGGTACAATGAAACACTCTTTTAAATCGTAAAAATAATGATAGGTATCCTGGAAAAGGAGCGAGTGCCACAGGCTGTCAAAACACCGCCCTGTAAAATAATAAGGACACAATGCAATCGCTTGTTCCGCTGATAACATCTACCAGCTCCCCTATCCAAGTTTCGTACTGCAACATTATCTATAGACTTCAGGTCTGGTCAAAGTAAACACAAACAAATAAAACGTGGTTATTACGAACAAGCGAAATATTTATGTTGTGCCATGTTTTTTTTTTAGTTTCCTACGAAAACGTTCATTTCTGGCACATTTCAACAGTTGCCAAATCATTTTCATATCAGTCATCGCTACGAGGAACGGCCAAATTTCCGAGGGATGCAATGAGCAACGGGCAGTCTGGCAAAAATCATCAAAATCATGGAGTTTTAATGAACTCGTCAAGTGTCAGTCACGGCTGATTCATTACCAACAGACCAGATGATCGTATGATATGACTCATTTGACAGTATCAGCAATGGGGATCTCGTGGTGATTGCTCTTGCAGCTGCTGCTTCGTAGTCAAGCAGAGCGGATGTTCAAGTACCAGAGATTTATGATGTCAATTTTGATATTTGATGTCACGGACCGCGAGCAGAAGTATAAAATGGCAAGCGAAATCGAGGAATTCGGGAAAATTTTCTATTAAGCAATGATAATTATATCCTGATTGCACGATCGACATTAACAAGAGCAATGACATAAAAATATAATACAATGAATTTATTGTCCGTTTCTTAAATATCAAGCCAATGGCATTCTATTTGATTATTTATAACCGGCATTGATCAAATTAAATATAATATATGATAAAAATTG